>OY744482.1:336189220-336789220 GCA_963556165.1 Tipula helvola | reverse complement strand
AACAACAATCATCAAAGAAAGCATCCAATCCCAAATTTACATCCATCAGAATATCCCAAATTTGATGAAATTAAAAATGACGGTGAAGAGGTTTTACCAGAAATATTGGAAATGTTTGTGAATGAACTGCATAAGGAACGAATTACATCCTCATCAATAAAGAATAGTAAAATGAAAATCTTAACTAATCACTGTGTGGTAACTGGTATAGGTATACAGTTGAGGACCGGAATCGTTTATTTTATCACTACAACTTCGGTTACCAGTTTATCTTAAACGTAAAGTATAGGTTCTAGGCATTTTTTGAATTCTTTGTGCATATTTTCATCGTACAGAGAGTATTTTGAACAAATTAAACACATTTTATGCTCTAGGTGAGGTATACAAAACATCACATATTTCCGGGGATAAAGGATACCTTCCTGATTAGTTGAATGGGGGAATTTAATTAGCTATTCAGTGCCAATTTCGTAGAAGTGAGTGAGTTTATATCGAACAACGACAAGAAATCGAATGAATATTTTTTAATGTAATTGATATTCGTTGATCGATTCAAAACTATCAAAAAAAAAAAAAATAAAAAAATTCGACTAACGTACACGAAACATATCCCTACGCAGAACGCAACAATTAATCAACAAGCGAAAGTTGTTCTCTTCATCCCAAAAATAATCAGATAGATATTTTTTAGTCTGAATTACAATCGTGAATGAAATAGCTAAACAACCCTTAATACCACTTACTAGAAATTTGTACTCAGGTACTGATAGCATTCAAAATAACTCATTAAATACTTCAATCATCGTGCTCGAAAGGTATCAAATTGTAATTTTGACTGACATTTCCAAAGAGTTGTTAATAGCCCTTGCCAGAGATTAAGACTAATATTCTGAATCGTCGGATTAACTCTTTAAGATAATAAATTCTTAGTCCATCGACTTTAAATACAAATGAAAAATGTGTATCCGCTTGCCTAGGCATCTGAATGTCCGAACTGTTTCCGTCCAGATATGTTTCTATGGCCCAGGCGGCGAAATAAAAAGATTTTGAAACGTTTAGAGTTAGTGCATCAGTCTTAAGACCATGTTGATTTAGGAGTAGAGTTGGGCATTATTTTGTGTGTTTAAGGGTTGTCCTGCAGTTCGAGTTAAGGTTGAGTTAAGATAGGGTTAAGATTGATATGAGGTTGAGTTGTAGTTGAGTTAGAGTAAGTGGTTTATTTGGAAATTTATTTGAGGTTTTTTACTTACATTTTTTTACGAGGCGAAGTAACATAAACTAAGGGTAAATATGCGATCTATATTAGGTATTGATTGTACAGAAAAGTTACAGTGGAGGAGCCACACAAACGTAAAGCGAGCATGGTAGCAGCAAGTGTGAACTGGATAAAAGCAAACCGAGGACTAGATAATGCAGTAATTGTGGTGAAAACCGCAAACTATAGAGGATGCGTGGTTTAAAAGGAGTTAAGAAAAAAATGACTCCACGTCAAACCCATGCGGGTCAAATTTCGGCTACGATCAATCCAAAAATATCATGCGCAGAAGCTGTCAGAGGTAATTCTCCTAATTCAACCCCAAACGACGACAAGGAAATTTATAAAGTGATTAATACCCTAAATGAATCATTGAATAATTTTATGCAAATGATGGATACTAATATGAGTCTCATGCCCCAAAACGTGAGTACCCTCATGCAACTTCCCATTAAAAACCAAAAATGAATAAACATAAATTATCTGTTTGGAACGCCAATGGGCTAGTACAACGTAAACTATAGAGGTACAAAATTTCCTTATTGAACACAACAGCGATATTATGCTTATTTCTGAAACACATTTTACAACTACGAGCAATTTCAAAATCAAAGGACACACCTTTTATGGCACCACTCATCCTAACCAAAAATCGCATGGGGGAACTGCTATCCTTATTAAGAACCGAATAAGACATTATGAACTCAAAAAATATAGTGAAGAGCATAATATACAAGCAACTAGTATTTGTCTTCACCAAAGCATTCAGTGAAAAGAAATCAGTTTGCAAATTACTTCAAAACTCTGGGAGATAAGTTCCTTGCGAGAGGTGACTACAACGCCAAACATATCCAGTGGGGTTCTAAACTAATATCTTCGAAAGGAAAATAATTGTAGGAATATGTATGCAAAATGAAAAATTAGATCACACATCCAACTTATTGGTCAACTAAGAGATGAAAAATTCCTGATTTACTGGATTTTTGTGTAATAAAAAGTACAGCTCTTATAATGGCCCGAAACTTGTAACGATTTATCTTCTGATCACCTACCTCTGATCAACAAATTACTTTCTGTGGAAAGCCACACGTAAGCTGAAACGACCAACAATTTCATGTTCTTCTATTCGTCTCCCTCACGGAAACTGGGCAAGAAGTGATGCAGGTGAAACAGACATATTTGCACAACATCTTAGTAAGGTATTTATATCTAACGAACAAATTGAAAGCCCCGGATTCATATCTGATGATGTAGAAGCTGAGGAAATCTAGCCAATTAAATACAAGTAGTACCAGGTAGAAAAGAAAATCAAGGAAAACATTAGATTAGTGGAAAAATACTCATAAATCTCCCGGAAAAATGTATCAAACTCTGCGCAAGTTTTCGATAAAGTGTGGTGGCATAAAGGAATTATACACAAAACATTTTTGGAAAGTCATTAAAAATTATCTGCTTGATAGAGGCAGTGTGCTAGAGCCACTATTATATTTGATCTATACAGCAGATTTACCAACATCAAAATAAGTAAAAGTTTCAACATTTTGCGGATGGTACAGCAATCATGTCAATTGTCTACGTATCGAAACCCCATGTAGCATCAAGAAATCAACAAGATCATTTAGACGGAATAGAAAAATGTTTAAATAAATGGAGGTTAAGGTCAACGAGCGTAAATCGGTACACATTATATTCACACTCCGCAAACTTACCTGTCCGCCTGTGAGACTAAAGAATATCATTCTACCACAACACCATAACGTTAAATATCTCGGCCTACATTTAGATATGTAGAAGGCTTACATGGAAAAACCATACCGAAGCTAAACGTCAACATATCAAATTAAGGTAAAATTACTAATAGGGAAACATTCCTAGGCTGTAAGGTTTTACTATATAAAATGGTAATTAAGCCTATCTGGACGTACGATATTCAAATGTGGTTTGTGCTTCCAACATAATAAAATTGCAACGATTGCAGTCAAGAGTACTAAGAATAATTGTAAATACACCCTGGTATATACGTAACTCAAACATACATCGGGACCTACACATCGAAACAATAGCAGACACAATCAAGCAGTACAGTAAAAATTACCAGTTGAAATTCAACACATCCCAATATTTTGCCAGCTAGAATTTTAAAAAGTAGCTAAAAAAAAATCCTTTAGATCCATCTATCCGATTTAAAGTAATTCCTAAGTGCAAGTTATTTAATATTAAGGGCTTCACAGGTTAAGTCTTAATCAAGTAAGATTTGATTACATCTTGTGAGTTTTCTGTATAGGAAAGATTTAAGAATAAAGCTTTAGGCTGTTAAACAAAAAAATTAGGGTGTGTGTTCAGGGCTCAGTTTAAAGTTAGCGTTGATTTATAGATTGAGTTGGCTGTTGAGTTTGGTAGTTTGGTCTAAAGTTGAGGGTCGAATTTTTGGTCGAGTTAGAGATTCAGACAGGGATTGAGTTGAGGGTTAAGCTAAAAGTTAGTTAGGGTTGAGTTGAGTTTTAGTGAGGGGGTTCAGTCGGGGATATACGTTAGCCTGAATTGAGTTTGCGTAAGGTTGTATTTTTGGATTGGACCGTGTTTATTTGGTGATTGAGAATGGATTTGGGTTGAGGGTTGAATTTGGGTTTGAGTTGGGTTTCTAGTTGAGGTTCTTCAGTTAAGAATTTATTTGGAATTTGAGTTGAGATTTGAGATCAAAGTTAGCTTGAGTAGTTGTGGGTTGACTCCATGTATGCATGTAATTTTTTGGACCATGTTAATTTGGAGACTTGTTTACCAGTTTTCGATTTGTTTAATTAAGGTTTCTGTTTTTTTTTATTATCAAATTACATTAACGCGTTAATTATTGCATCAATACTGATGATGCAAATCTAATTAAAAACAAATTTGCAGCAAATTGTTTTAATTTTAAAATGGAAAGCTTTAACATATGTAGATGCGTGTTACCCTTAAAAAAAAATAACCTTTCACTAATATCCATCTTCTGGACATTGCGACGTTCAGGCTATTTAGGCCTAACTAGCTCGAAACTTAATCTACTACAGAGTCTCGCAGGAATGTGTGGAGTACTTATACTAGTTCTTCAATTTCAAGGACTGTTCGCAAAATTTAAGCATCGTTAGGAGCATAAAGCTGGAATAATCTGCAACAGTTATGGCTTAAGTAAGGATCGTAGATATCTAACAATTGACACGATGGTGATTTGATTTCTTTTCGATTGGAAACCTTTGGTAGTTGTCACTTGAGTTTTAGGCATTATAAGTTTGACTACGACAACAGCACAAGAAGATTGCCTATTAAGTGTCAAATCGATGTATTTTATGAACATAGTCCAATGCTGAAAAATATGCTAGAAAACCTTAGAAACGTCAAGACAAAACATGCTGCTCGATTAATATAATTATTTTTTGGAGATGCTAATATGGTTTGGTCTCTTTAAATCAATTAACATTTTAAATTAATAATTAATATTTCAAAAAATGTTAAAAATTTATTGAACAATTGAATTTAAGTATCGAAAATTATCACAACGCAATAAAATTGCTTACAAACCGTTCCGATAAGCTGCACTTATAAACGAAGGAGAACCATAGAGAAGAACCGTAGAACGACATGGAGATATATGAAAACTTCAGGATAAAATATAAATTAGTGGAATACTTGTATCACATATCTAATAAACAATTATTCTTATACGCTACGAGTAAGACAGGATAGGAAGGAAAAATTAATTTAAATGCTTTAAATCTCTAAAATTCCAAAAATTAAAACTATTTGTAGATAAACAAACTTTTAAAATTTACTGGAATCAAAGATTGAAAATTTTCCAAAAATTTCAAATATTTACGCGATTGAAAGGGATATTAAAATGAAGGTATACCAATGTGATCGGCAATGTACTGAAACAAGTAAACATTTTTAATGAATTTCAAGGTAGTTTAATTAAAATTCAGTTCTGAAAGAAAAATACTTCACAAAATTTGCATTCAAAAACATTCAAAACACTACTACCATTCTCTTCATAATTCAAATACAAAAAATCTGAAGTGTGAAAAGTACACAGAAACTTTAACCCAATTCATCGCATTTCTAAAAAAAAAAATCAGTAAAGCGCTAGTTACCATAAACAAACGAAGAAACTTCATTCAATGCACAAATATTAAATAAATTAATTAAATTTTTTTGTCATTTCTGAAAAGCTTCAATGCATCTGTTCAACACACCGTTCATCATATCCCAGCATTTTCTTTTGTTTTTTTGTTTTTTTTTGCGACAAACTTGACTCAATTAATTATGTTAAATTGTCTAGAAAACGAATAACAAAAATATTTCATACAGAACGAAAAGCTCTCATAATTTAATTTTTAGTATTTTTTATATACCCAACAGTTTCACATACATACACACACACACATACACAAAAGCACAAACTAATCCATTCAAGAAATAAAACCGTAAAAAAATCATACAAATTTTTCTTTCCATATGAAATGATAACAATAACAACACAATACATTGAAAAAGGTAATGGAGATAGAATAAATGGGAGCTTTTTTAGGGTTTTCTTGTCAAAAAATATGGGTAGGTATAAAGGTTACATAATACATGCACACATACTGTGTAATATATATACCTCCGCATATAGTAAGAGATTACCAAGAAATTATTTATTTTTAACTGCTGCTGTTGTATTCATCTGTACACAGATTATTATTATTACATATTATAATAAAGTTACATCATCAATCATTTTTTAGTTTTGTTTTTTGAAAGCGTATAATGAGAAGCTTGGCGAACAAATCAAAACAAAAATCTCTTAAGTAGACTAAACTGTTATTGAAATATTCCAGTGTTTTGGTCAATTTTCAATTAAATTGAAACTTAAAAAAAGTGTTCATCTTAAGTTTTGTAGTTATTGGTAAAATCAATATTCAAATGACCTTGAGGTTAAATAAATCTATTTATATAAAACAAAACGTAATATTTATAATGAACCGAAACTAAAAACAAAAAGTTAATTTAATTGGGGGCTATTTATATTTAATATGTAAGGCACAAGGTAACCAAATAAAAAAATTAAATATCCGTAATTATGGTTGCTTAATACACTAAGAACCACATAGTTTGGTACATTACATATGTATATCCTTTTATTTTGTGGTCTACTGTAATAATATCCGGTTTCGAAGCACAACCTTTTCCCAGGTAACAACACAAAATTTGTATTTATAATTTTTAATTATTTATGCATCCAGTGGTCGCATGTCTGTATTTAATATACAGAATGTGTATTTTATACTTTTTTTTTTATTAATATACATTTCCGAATCTATATAATATTAAAAGCTTTCGAAATACATATTTGTTGTTTTGAATAGAACGAACTTTTAATTTGAACAAAAAAAAAAAAAAAAACCTATTTATTATTCAGAATTGTGTGATGGAATTTGAATGAAATAATAAATTTTATATTTTTACATAGAAGGGGGGCACTAGTAACTTTTAACTCTATTTTTTTTAACACTAAATAACTTTTTTTTTATTAAAACAAAAAAAAATTCTTAAAAAGCTCACATTTACATATTTTTTATTTTCAGAAGAAAACTTTTCACAATTAAATTTATGATCTAATTAAATCAACCAACGTTGATAATTACACATATATTCATTTAATATATAATTAAGCTTTCGAATATAAAAATTATTTCACTACACAAACAAAACTTTTTAAATAATATTTTGTATCACACACAAGCACACTTTTTTTTTTGGAATATTTTCCCGACAATAAAATTGAATTAACGTGAAAATTTATCTAGGGAATAAAAACTTAAATTCAACTATAAACTTTTTTTTTTTTTTCCTTAAACAAAAACTATTAAAAATAATTAAATAAAAGTTTAAAGTTTGATATGCCACCGCGCGCGTTTAAATAAAATGTACAAAATATAATATCAAGTTGATGATAGCGCAACAACTTTTTTAAGACTACTGGCAAATAAATTTTCATTTCGATTATTATTGTTATTATTATTATTCTTTTTTTTTACGCTACGTTTTCATTATACGTGTGTGCACGAGTAACGGAAAATCGTTAAAAAAATTTTTTTTAATAAAAACCGAGTTTGGTGCCGAGGTAAAAACCGAAAAACGTTTTTTTCTTGTGATGAGGGGAAAATTCTTTGGGTTAACGGAAAACGATAGTCAATTTACTGTTCGTTAAAACACACACACACACACACAGACAAATAAATTTGTGTAGTACAATTTCCAATATTTTTTTTTTCTACATATGTATATAACAGGTCAAGAATTGTTGTGTTAGTTTTTTTTTACTTTTTCGTTGTAATCAGCTTTCATTCTACAATAGAATCTGGATGAAATTTAAGTTATTATTGTAGCATAAATAAATTGTTTTTATGTTTGTGTGGGAAATAATTATTTTGGGACGATTTTCCAGTTCGTTATCATTGCGCGTTGGTGTGTGTAAGTGGTATTGAGGTGGAAAATAAGCAGGTCAAGATCCTACTTTTTTGTTTAGAATATTAAAAGTTTGTAGTACATATTTTATGCTTAATGTAAGTATCGATTGGGACTGGAAAAAAAGCTCATAAATAGATCAAAGATATAAGATAATATTCTAGAGCGTGACCAGCACAGATCTATGCGAGGACATTTAGTAGGGAAACAAGCAAAAACATTTGCATTACTAAATCACACATTTCCGCAAATACAGTTGCGGCCAAAATAATAGTAGTGCTACATCATAATTGCAACATATTCGAATTTTTAATATTTTTAAACAAAATTATGATATTATTTTCTTATTATGTAATAAATAATGTAAATTTGGAAAACAACATTTTTTAAAAACTATGCTTTGTTTTCAGGCAGTTTGTATTGAATAATCTTGATTCATTCACTACTATTATTTTTGCCGCAGCTGTATGTGATTTTAGTAAAATTTTAAATTCGATTTCCATTCAATTATTTTAAACATATAGAGAATGTGAATATCGAATATTCAGTGAAATCAATAGCGATGTCTATTTTCCATCTGCGTCAAAAATATAAGTAATAATGAAAGAAGGAAAGGTTCTGGGGTATATTTAATAGAACAACCGGAAGTGAAACCGCTATAATATAGAGTTAGGGTATGGATCGCCCCCATGTCCAAAAAAGAAGGCAGCGAAGTGGAAGTTTCAATCTACCAAAAAGGAAATCAAGGACTCAATATGCTTGATGGATTTCACGATATTAAAATAATGAAGGCTATCAAACACTCATATCGCAATATTTTCTGATTATTTCCTTGTTTCTTTATTGCTTGATTTAAAACAGTCATTCAACTATGCTTTAGGTCACCAAGTATGGTTAAAAAAATTAACTATGAGATGTTAAACATTAAACTAAAAGTTGAAAATTGGGCCAATGTTTATGACGGAAGTAATGGATATTTGGCGGGCTACGTATTTTTTAAAATCAAATTAGGATATAATATATGCGAATATGAACGTCACACCTACCCACGTCCTAAGTCACTTCTCGTCTATAATTTTGTTTTTGGAAGTTGTTCTGTTTTCTTGATAGAGGCAACCCGCAGCTACTTAAGAGAATATTTGGCATAGTATAAACACATATCATCATGTGAAAAAAATGTTTCACCAGTGAAGTTCCAGACGTCGCGTCGATCGCTAGTAAACACATAAAACGTTAGTAGTCGCCTAAATATATGCGAGATCAACCAATTAATATAACATAAACAAAACCAACCAATAATAGACATTTGTATTGGTTTTGTACACGTGTACATGTTTTATCTTACTCTACTCTACTATCATACTAACAAAAATGTTTATAGACGTGTATCCAGAACTGACCTATACCAGAGCCTACTGTATAAATAAGAGCCTCCAATATCGACTGTATTTTTTACTAAGCTTAAAATAAGGTACAAACAATTTTTTTTTACTATGAAACTATATGGGAAAACGGTTATTTTCATTTACAGATTTAGTTTATTAGAAATGTGAGCTTTTATTTTGTTTTTATATGAACATGTTCATGAAACATGTAATATTATTTGATTGAAATATCGAGTATTGAATATGTTTATTTCTTAGTGAAAATCGGTATGAAAAATAGGTACTATACATCATCAACATAACATACGGGTAATATACGTCATCAACATAACTCGAAATTTATAAACAACACAATAATCATCTCTTTCATTGCCTCCATTCAAATTTGAATTCGAATATGTTTCTATGGTTACATATTTTGAATTTGCAAAGCATGCTAGATTGTTTTGATGTTTTGTTTTCTTCGCATTGTATTGATTTATTTTTTTCTGTTTAGCTCTTTCCGATTTATTTTATTTTGATTGTTCAGCGGAGACATGTTGTATTTTTTCTTACCATCGGTTTTAGATGTGGACATAAGATGACGTCATTAAACAGAATTGTCTCTTTTTAATACGCATTGTTGTTGTTGTAGAATGTTTTTTAATTTAATTTCCCTTATTTTCTTTTGATTATTTGTTATTTTTTTATCGTAGGTATTTAAAAAAAAAATCCATAAAACCGCAATACGCATAGTAAAATAAAAATACAATCATAATGAAGGATGGATGAAACAATAATATATTGCCCTTAGTTCATTAGGTCATTACATAGATTGTAAAAACCGGTTTTTAAGATTATTTTTGACACAATGCAATGGATTAGTAAATGGATGAGAAAAATTTAAGTTACCATTTAGGTTAGGTGCCATATAAAACCAATGCTTTTTTTATAATTTCTTTTTTTAATATTTAATTCAATTATAAATAATGAATTAAATAAATATGACATTGTTCAGTCGGTTCAATAGCCTAATTGGGGACTGACTTGTCTCTGATTTTTGATTGTCCCTTAGGTCCAAATGTAGAAAGTTTAAATATCCATACGTTTATCCATTAATAACATTTTCAAGTCAAATTCAGACCGATTAGGAATGAACTTAGTTATTTATTAACAGATTCTGATGAAATTCGGCATGGAAGAGGGAAGTGAGATTATAAGATGAGTTTTAGATGAGGTTCTGGTTCTGGCATATGACCAATTAAGAAGGAAATTGACCGTTTCTTAACCAATTATGATTAAATTCAGCTTGCACGATAGAAACGGGATTCTAAAATGATTTTTACATATAGTTTTGGAAAATGGCCAGTTAGGAAGAACTTGGTGATTTCTTTAGCGATAATGATGAAATTCAGCATGCATGGTGAAAATAGAATTCTAAAATTGTTTTTGCAAACAGTTATTGAAAATGAACCATTAGGAAGGAACTTGGTTATTTATTAACCGATTATGATGAAATTTAGGAGGCATGATGGAAATGGGATTCTAAAATGACTTTTAGATGAAGTTCTAGAATATGGTCTAGAAGGAATTTGACCGTTTCTTAACCGATTATGATGAAATTCAGCATGCACGACGGAAATGGCATTCTAAAATGATTTTTATTCAAAGTTCTGGAAACTGTCTAATTATGAAAGAAATTGGCGATCCTTTACCGATTATGATGAAATTTACGATGCATGACGGAAGTGGGAACCAAACCAGTTTTACATGAAGTTCTAGAGTATGGCCAATTAGGAAGGACTTGGCCGTGTCATAACGGATTATGATGAAATGGGGTTCTCAAATGATTTTAAAAACGAAGTTCTGATATAAGGCCAATTAGGAAGGAACTTAGTTGTTTCTTTATCGATTTTGTCGTATTTCTCGAATTTCATCATAATCGGTTTAGAAATAACCCAGTTTCTTCATAATTGGCATATTCTAGAACTTCCTCTAAAACTCATTTTATAATCGCATTTCCATCATGCTTCCTGAATTTTATCATAATAGGTTAAGAAACGCCTCAGTTTCTTCCTAGTTGGCCATTTTCCAGAAATCATTTAACACCCGTTTTAGAATCCCATTTCCATCTTGCATCTTGAATTTCTTCATAATGGGTTAAGTAATAAAATAACCAAGTTCATTCCTAATCGGCCTGAATTTGACTTGAAAATGCTATTGATGGATTAACATGTATACGGGGTATTTAGACTTTCTAAATTCAAATGTAAGGGCAATCGGAAATCAGGGAGAGAACCATCCCCAATTAGGCTCTTAAACCGAGGTTTTACTGTAATATATTATGCCATTATGTACACAGTTAAACGAGTATAATATAAAAATAAAAAAATTGAAAACCGGGAAATCCCGGGATTTCCCGGGCTTTTGGATTTTTAAAATAATTTGAATTTTGTACCTTTTTTTTGTATTTAGGATGCTAAAGCTCGAGCTTAATGCGTTAGGGTTAACAGAAAATAGTATTACTAAAATTATGATAACAACTAATAAGCTAATGGACAATATTTCATTAGGTGTTGTAGAACTAGACCAGAAATATAATTGTAGATCATCGGATAATTTATTTAAATTGAGCATTGACACTTTGTTCACTTCAGTAAAGGATAAAATTAATAAGTTCAGTTCTAAATTCAATAGAGAAAGAAATTTTGAAAGAAATCAATATTATGTACAGCCAAAGGATTTTGTGATTGCGTTGAGATGGGATAAAAAGTACTGCGCAATATCCAGTAGGTATAAGAAATGTATAATTCAAAACACTTTTCAATATGTTTCCATTTTTCAAACTCTTGACGTATTATTCAAAAACAAATCATTTATGGCAAAATTTTATGAAAAATATCACGACTGTTCTAATGATATTTTATATAATTTTTGTTGTGGAAATATTTTTCGTGCAAGTGACGTTTTTAAAAACAATCCGAACGCCATACAAATCCAATTATTTTATGATGATTTTGAAGTCACAAACCCCTTAGGTAGCCGAAAAAGTATACATAAAACAGGTGTTAACTAGAAAATATTTATTTAGTAGCCTTATTTAACACCAATGATTTAAAAATTGGTGAATCATATAACAAAATTTTAAAACCTATTTATGACGACCTAAAAAAGCTTGAAACTTACGGCATAAAAATTGAAAATACAACTTTACGCGGTACACTAGATGCAATATCTTATGATAATTTAGGAGCAAATTCATTATTAGGATTTGCTGGTAGTTTTAGAGCATTGTATTTTTGCCGTTTTTGTGAAATACATAGAGACAAAACAAACTTCGTAATATGAAAAACATTAAAATACAGGCCCAGAGTTTTAATGGAGATTAAAATGAATCGATGGGCATAAAATCAGTTTCTATACTAAACAATTTAAATAATTATAACATCTGTCAAAACAGTACAGTTGACTCTATGCATGATATACTGGAAGGTATATTTCCGTTCACTATCAAACATTTGTTTAATATTTTAGAAAAAAAAAATATTTAAATTATAATCACATAAACGAGAGAATACAATCGTTTATATTTGGGTTTAAATCGAGAAAAAACATTCCCACTAGTTTGATATCAAACGATTCATTTAATTTTTCAGCCTTACGAGCATGGTGTTTATTCAAACATTTACCATTTATTTTTCGAGATATAATTTATGAAGGCATTTATTCGAAATGGAAAATAATTTAAACGCTTCTTAAAATCATAGACATAGGGTTTGCTAAAAAAGTGAGTCTGTTGTCAGTTAACAAACTGCGAGAATTGATAATGGAGCATTTGCAAGCTATAACTACTGAGCTTAATGTAAATTTAATACCAAAACACCATTTCCTAATGCATTATCCTAGTATAATAATGTTAAAGATGGGACCAATATTCCATTTATCTTTTCTGCGATATGAGTAATTTCACCAATATTTTAAAAACCTTAATAAAAATCAAAGAAATTTTAAAAACGTTTGCATGCAAGAGCTTAGCGCAAAAAAAACATTTTCTGGAATTTTAAAACAATCTCAATGTGTGTTTCCAGAAAAAACATTTTCTGGAATTTTAAAACAATCTCAATGTGTGTTTTGGTTACCCAATTTCAACAACTTTTCGATAACGTCGCAAAGTGCGCGTGGAAACTTGCGTATGTGAAATACAAAATTGTTGACAAAAAAATTGTTGTAAATGTGCAAGTGCAAATTTGTTTATTTACCTATTTTGACAAATTTATATCAATATTTTACTAAAAACATGATTATTATGCAAAATTTATATCACTGCACAAAGTAGCCCCACTTGGGGGCTACTTTGTGCAATGTATGTTTTGATTTATAATTTGTAAATATTACATACAAAAAATGTCAGTATTGATCTAATTCACTCGTCTGAGTCCAGCTATTAATATAATAACGATAAATTGTACTAATGTAAATAATTGTTATTGTTGCTATGGAGGTTAATAATCCTCGTAGATCCGGGATGATGCAGCTTGATAATCCGCTAAGATTATCACACACTCCAATTTTAATATAAATTTGTTTCAATTTAGTATGGATTTAATATTTATTAAAATAAATTGTAAACCGTTTGAACAAATCTTTATTTAATTTTATTAACACTTGATATTTTATTTTGCTTGTTGTTAGCTTGATGAAATCTTGCTTCGAATGGGAAGAATTTTCTTTATTTTATTTTTCAGCTTAATTAAAACCGTCAAAAAATTTGATGGTTTATACATATTGACATCTTCGTTTAAACATGTTAACTAATTACATTATTTCTTTAAATTTAACGAAATAAAAGTGACATCTATTATTGTCTAGCTAAACTAAGTTTGTCGTGAGCTTCCATGGGTGTACAGTCAGAAACATTCAGATGTATACGGCAAATTAAAATCAACGAAACAATAAAATCCACTTGTATTACTTCCGATTTTTTTTATTTTAGAAATACATAAATATGAAGTAAATATATGTGATGACATTATTGATAAAAAAGAAAATTTTAAATATGATATCTTCTGTTTGGTTTTTAACTTTATCTTTAAATTTTCCTCTAAATATGAGCCGTATACATCTGAATGTTTCTGACTGTACATACAAGATAATTTTATAAATTGAGCAAACTGCTATATAAATTCATTATGAAAATGATTATTCTGTCAAATAAAAAATGTAAATAATAAACAGTGGTGTTGTGTTGTGATTAGAACAATAATTCAAAAAAACAAGCTAAGTTTCTCAAAATTAAATTGTGTTCACTTTTAGGTGAAGATTGCGATGTATTCTGCTTCAACAATTACCATTAATTAATATTTATAGTCAAAATATGTAAATTTGTAAATGTTTTCATTGTAAGAAATAATAAAAATTAAGCAAATCATTTTTTAATCCATATGATATACATATATAAGTACATTCAATATTGATTATGCTAATTTCAAATCTAGCATTCAATATTGAATTCCTCAATTTCTATCCTACAATGGGATAGTGTTTATACGATCGTTTTATACATTTATTTATACGGTCTTGGGATACACTTTAGATGTCTGAATACAAGCATTTGAAGTAAGCCCAGTTTTTTATCCCAGCAAAAACAGAAAGTTTCATCAGGCAATACAATTTCGTCTTATCCCAGCTTTTTTTTATTTACGAGTATGTATCAATACGAAACGAAAGTAAAATATTTTTTCTATCCCATCCCAGTTATTAAGAATTTTATTTCATTTTTCGATTTTGGATTTATTTATGAACCCAATTAAAAGAAAAATAATTCTGTATCATTTGAACTAACTCGGGCCGGAACATGTGGTTTATGTTTTGAGTTGCAATTGTTTTGTTTCGAGATACAATTTCCAGCGGCCCCATATGATTTTTTATATGGAAAATTCACGAAATATCTTCCTGTATTCTTGAAACTTCTTGGGCCGGAAAATTTGTTTATTGCTTTGAGTTTTAGATTAGGCTACTTATCTGATTTAATAATATCAAAAAATACAAGAAACATATGCAATGCGAAAAATACATTTTGTAAGTAAATAGATACGTAAGCATACAAACAAAGTACATGTAAATTCAGTAAAGACATACAGAGACAGAGTTTTCGCCACATGACTAATTAGTAATATTCTTGAATAGGGTACATTTATGTATATATATGTATACACTTTAGCGGTATAACAGTAAAAGCCGTTAATTTGAAAACTTTTTATTAAACAGGTACCGATTTTATAATTATGCACGTTTAATACTGTATACAAATAAAAACACTGTAGCAATATTTCTATTAAAATTAACTGTTTTATAAATACATATTACACGTTTAATTCAGACTTAAACTATAAACCCGTTAGAACTGTAACGACACTAAAGAAGATAAAAAGATAATTTAAAATATTTCTATTAAGAACAACGTTTGTCCAAATAGGTAACTGTATCATACAAAAGTTAAAATCAGTCTACAACTAAAAATACTTTAATACTTGAAGTAATTATAAATTCCTTTATAAGAATAAAATATATTTTATGTATTTCAAAAAATTACATATAAACAAAATGCACTTTAGATTTATATAAAAATTTGAATATAATTTTTTTTTTCGTTTTATTCTATGCAATCTTTTCTGGGGATCAAGGCACTCCCAACTCTTTCGCAGTTAACTTTTACCGTCCTATACGCAGTAGTTGACAAATTGAGGACGTAGGGCTATAGACCCGTTTTGTATAGACCACCTGCACATTGCATTGCTTCATGCCACCCCATAGCGCTGACTTGAAAAGTGGGTCGGGTCCATGGATTCTGCACCCTCAACAGGAGGCCATAGTTATTGTCATCGTCATCACCGATCGTAATCAGATGATGAAAAATCCCTTTAGCATCCCGCCCCTATCGGGATTCGAACCCTCTACCTCCCGATCCAAACGCCACAGCTCTAACCACTGAGCCGTTTGGTCGGTTTGAATATAATTAATTTCTATATAAAAATCATATGGGGTCATGGAAATTGGCCGATTGTAGCTATTTGAATCATAGACTTGTACCCGTGAGTTCATCAAAATTTGCTTTAATCTATGGTAAACTCAAAATTTTTTTTTTTTGTTTTTTTTGTTTTCCTTTATTTTACAATCTATCTCATTGTGAGACATTCAGTAAATTTTTTGTCTTTTTACATTGTCACGATCGGAGTATTTTTATCCATTGATAAAGTCTCACTTACAATACGATTAGTATAAAATAACCCATAAATTTAACTATTATTGGTTCGATTCATTAGTGATTTTAAAAATTAATGTCTAAAGGAATATCTAAAACCTATTTGGCAAATTAAAAATTTTGTGGCGTTTTAATCTTTCCATCGTTGTGGTATTGAGAAGCTTGCTGGCCAGCTCGTTTGGATGAATCTTCAATCTTGAGTGATACCTGGCACTGGAATCCCTAATTTCTTCCCGTATTGTTGGGACCTGTAGATCTCTGTGAATGATATCGTTTGATACGAACCATGGAGCATCTACTATGATCCTTAGAAATTTAGACTGGAACCGCTGGAGAATGTCCAAAACTCAAAATAATAAACAAATTTCCCGGCCCAAGAAGTTTCAAGAATACAGGAAAATATTTCGTGAATTTTCCACATAAAAATCATATGGGGCCGCTGGAAATTGTATCTCGAAACAAAACAATTGCAACTCAAAACATAAACCACATGTTCCGGCCCGAGTAGTTCAAATGATACAGAATTATTTTTCTTTTAATTGGGTTCATAAATAAATCCAAAATCGAAAAATGAAATAAAATTCTTAATAACTGGGATGGGATAGAAAAAATATTTTACATACTCGTAAATAAAAAAAGCTGGGATAAGACGAAATTGTATTGACTGATGAAACTTTCTGTTTTTGCTGGGATAAAAAACTGGGCTAACTCCACATGCTTTCTGAATACAAAACAAACAAATACACAAAACTGGATAAAACGTATACAATAATTTTATAAAAATTATTTATATGGTGGATATATTAAATTTATCATAGTGGTGTATAAACGCATTTATACGAAAAAATACCAGATCTACACAACGCGGTATTAATAATTTTATATGTTCGAAATATATAAAGTGTATATAAATTTTGCACGGATTTATATTTTTATTATGGATGTATTAAAATTATACCAACACTTTTTTGGAGTGTAGCGGCTAAAAATATTGACGAACACGATATGAACAACAGAATTCTAAACAGAATCGCAGGTGAAACAGTGACATACTATTCCATTGCCTATGATGAACTAAAGTGAAGTAGTGCATTTTCCATTTGAATTTCTTAATTCTCTCGATGTTCCCGGATTACCGTCACACAATCTGAATTTGAAAATCTGAGTGCTTATTATATTACTCTAAAACATCAATTAGCGCCAAAGTTATGCAATGGCACACGATTAGTAGTTTTAAAATTGATCAACAATCTAATTGAAGCAACAATTCTGATTGGACCTTTCAAAGGTGAAGACGTACTACTTCGCCACAAGTACCACTCATTCCGACCAACATGGCATTCGAGTTCAAACGACTTCAATTTCCAACACGCATTCCGTTCGCTATGACTATCAATAAAGCGCAATATTTGCAAGTGTGCGGATTGAATTTAGAAAACGATTATTTCTCTCAGCAGGCAGCTTATTAAGAAATGTAGTTTTGAAAGTTTTAGGATTAAACATTTAGAAACTTAATTTAGAGATAATTTAGAGTTTTAACTGAAAATTATTTCGTATTTATGTTTTCCTTATTGAATTTCAGCTAAGTATAGAGGTTATGTTTCTTCTTCATCATATTCTGTTTTGACCTCGGTCAAGTGCAGCTGTTTTTGCCTTCGATGCACTCGCCCAAATGTGGGAGATGTTTTATATATATTTAAATCTGAATTTTAGGTAGGTCATAGTCGAATTGATTCCTTCGGATTCGGCTTCGATTTGTTCAATTTATCGAACTATCGATTTATCGAATTAACTTACTAAACCAAAAAAAAAATGTCAGCACATTAATTTCCATAAAGGCAATTCACTCAATCCGACGTTACAAAATTTAACACCAATAATTTTTATAAAACCAGCTTCTTGAAATATTAAAGCTTTAAATACAAATATAAAGCAAATACATCCAATTAAATGAATGAGTTTTTTCTCATGAATTATTAATTATTTAGTAAATAAATATTTACCGTATAAATTAACAATCTCATTAAACAAAAAGGTATTTTTTCGAAATTTTCTAGATAAGTATCCAAATAACTCGTTTCTATGTTAAATAGCACTAAAGAATTTCTTGGAAATTTATTTTAATTTTAACACTCGCTGTAGTGAGCAAAAATACTCCTAGATTAATTTTTAGGATGTTTAAGAAAAGCAATATTAAAGATTGAAATATGCTTGAATTTAGCGTGTAGGGTGGACAAAAGTTTTGATTACCTACCAATTAAAAAACACAAACAAAATAAAACAAAACTTTGTTGTGTTTTAAAAACGTATGAACATTTCGTTCGCAGGTAAGGCGCCATATATGTATGTACCTATAAAGTTTCCAACCAAATTTTGATTTAACTGCACGCACTGTTAACTGTTACATACAATCAGTCAACCTGATATTTCGATTGCCTTCTATTAAAAAAAAACAAAAAAGTTTTAGGACTTTGAACTCATAAAGATTGCGAATCTGCAGTACATATAATAGATTATTGCAACGATGGTAAACAACGAGATTTGAAATGAATAATCCTTAAACAGTGTTTCTAGACAACCGCGACATTTTTTTTAATTCGAGAAATATGTTGAGCCCCAACACACCGTACCAATTAGGGTTGGAATATTGATTAATAGTACATTTGTAACACTACTAGAGGACAATACATAACTTCCCAGTAAATAACTATATCTTTTGGTTTTGAATTAATTTTGAACTAAATAGTTCACTCTTGATGCAATATGTAAACAAAAATATATTTTTAAATGAGTTCAATTTGCATGATCCATCCATAAAGATCATCCAAAGTGATTCTTGTAAATGCGCCTTTACGAATAGTTTTTAACATTTCTTTATGAATTGTGCTAGTATGAGTTTTCTATTTGCAACTTATAACTTATATGTAAACCTAAATATTTAAAATTTTAGGAACAATCAATTTTAGAATGTCATCATCAATTATCAATCATTAATTATCAATCATCAATTAACAATCATCAAACTTCAATCTAAATCATAAATCATTAAAAATCAATAATCATTCATCAATCAAACATCAATCATTAATCATCAAACATCAATCAATAATCAATCATAAATGATCAATCCAAAACCAACCAAAAAGTGTATACAAGCCGTATTGTACCTTAGAAGCACTCGTACTCATCAATTATGGAGTTTAAAAGTCCTGGAATTATGTATACGTACTGTTCGATGTTTGTGATAAAAATAATTAATTAAAACTATAAATGTTTAATAAAAGTGATTAATTTTAATGGAAATATTTATAAAAATTAGTTTTGTTGTTTGTGGGAAAACGGTTTAAAAAAATAACCAAATAAATAATAACAATACATAAAATAAGAAGAAGAAGTGCAAATAAAATTATAAAAGGAGAAATTATTTCTCACGGGAGTTAAACCTTTAAAAAATACAAATAGCATGTCTGCGTGTAGTTTATATCAGTAAACAATAAAGAGAAATCATGTGAATGCCAATATTAACTGTTCATTTTATAAGTGTGTTTATCACATAAATTGTGTTAACTACAAAAAGGCAGATGTCGACTTTTTAAAGTAAGTCGGGAAGCTTGGTTTTGTCCTTCCTGCAGTGACCAAAAGAAACAAGAACGATTTTCTCAAGGCGACGATAGTGTTATCAATCTAAGTTCAGCAGCTTTTTTTACTGGATGTTTTGGATGATAATGTTTTAAAAGAACCAAATAATATTGATTTATCATCAAGCGCAATTAAATTGTTGAAAAGCTTAATTAGTAGAATTAATATTGTTCCACATGAACAGAAAAATAATAATAAAAAGTTAAGTGATATGAATGATGTGCTAATATCAATGTCAGAAGAAAATCTAATTTTTCGTGGAAATGTTAAAAGATTGCAATCTGAAAACTGTAAAATCTTAAACGATTTTAAATTACTAAGCAAAAAAAAAAAGAGAACTGAAGAAGTCTGAAAATCGTTGGAATTCCTCAAACCTAATTAAAACCTTGAAGAAACAAACTACACGGGCCTACACTCCACATCAAAACGATAAATGATCTCGATGATATCGAATAATCTGAATATTAATGAACCATGCAATACTAAAAATTATAAAATACAAGATCTAAAATCACTAAAATTTAAAAATAGAAACATGATTTAATTATTATACTTGAATATTTAAGAGGAGCTTAACAATAAAATCGAAGATGTGGAATATATTTTGAGTAATGCCATATAGACGAACTACATATAATATCATTGCAAAAAAAACATCAAATCGTATAAAAATATTTGCTTAACAAGTAACATCAAATTAATAAACAATCCTCAACAAGAAGCAGATATATTCAATCAGCATTTTAACACTATTGCTGAAAAGGATACATCAAATTTTAATTTTGCGATGAATTTTGACGCAACGTTTGCGTCGTGGCGTATACGATTTTAGCTTATAGTTTATCTTATTCTGACGTAAGACTTACATAAAAAAAAAACCGACGAGCTTGTATCCGAGACACGACGACCTATTAACGTAGGACTACGAACAATTGAGGAAACTTTATTTGTACAGTTTAAGTGAAACCAAAATTTAGAACTTACAAATTATGCTGCCATACAAATGCTGCCATCTTTATGCATTTGATCTCCCAGCGCATTTCTCCAAAACTTGCTCCACCCTAATGGCGTTCCATAATAATTTGCTGTTCAGGTTTATATACGACCTTATACCAAAAGAATTTATTACTGAGAAATAATACTTTAAACGCGATTTTAATAAAGCAATTCACAAATAACGTATCGATCAATATATCATTGAAATTTCAATCATTCGAATATCAAAAAAAGTAAATAAAACGTCACAGAAATGTCAATGTTGTATGTCAATGACGTATTAACACTGAGGAGTACTTTTTAGAATTGCTCAATGGTATTAAATCAAATTAGTTTCCGGTCACTTGGAAACTTTGTAGCCCCATAACTTAAAAACCTAAACATTTTTCAGCCTGATCTTTACGATTATATATTTTTCTCGGAATGCATAGGTTATACAGCATATAAATTCAAAAAATGTACGCAATCTTTTACATAATGAAAACAAAAATTATTTGAACTTTTTTATTTTAATTTTATAGCTTTAAATCAATATGGCGTGCGGCATGTTTGATCAAGTTCATCACTATTTAATTAAAATTTTCAATCCACAAATTTTTATTTACTTGGTTAGATTTTTACAATTTTTAAAACATTACATTTCTATTTATCCAGAGACATTGCTTTAATCAAATAAATTTCGTAAATAAGTCAATTCCGTGACGCGCGTCATCACATTGAAATTTTGGTTTACCCCCCATATATAATGAAAACAAAGACGTAGTCCTTCGTCAAAATAACGCGATGTAAAGTTGCAACTAAATACTACGCTTGCGCATTTATCGTTCATCGAGGCACTTACGATACAATTTAAGGCTTATTTTGATGTACATAATTTTGACTATATTTGTTGCAAAGCTTGTAACGAAAATGAATGCCCATGCGCAAGAATATTTTATTTGTGCGAAAAGAAACAAAATATTTAAAAGCCATAATATTTAAAATTCCGACTTATCTTTAGTGTCAGTTAAATGTCAGATATTAGGAACGCAGTTTACATACGAAGTAAGAAAAGGTAATCATGGATTCACTGGACATAGTCTGGGTGCAATATGTGGTTTATATGAAATTTTTGTTATACGTTTCAACTTGTATCATACAATAAAAAAATTGCGTTTTAGATAAATCGAGAAATTCTAAAACACTACAATTGTTTCATCAAAAATAATGGAAACCTTGAGAGGTGTCAGCACTCAAGACACTGGATTTTTTGGAATATGTGATTATGTACCATCAAGAAATCAAATAAGTTAAGTTATGTATTGGCCGCGTTTAGTGCAGCGCAGCGATGTAAAATTTCTTCATTTTTATAAGCAAAAACGCTACTGTAGGTTGTGGTGTCGCATCGCTTCATTACATCGCTGCTCAATTTGTACAGCTTAATAATAGTACTTTCTTTGTAGCAAATACACACATTTGATCCGAACGTTTAAAGTATGTAGGATTGGATTTTAACTTTAAGTTGAAGTTTCAAAATAGAAAGGCAAAATATTCCCAGGACATTGGATTCGTTTAAATCATTAAATATTGGGTGTCGTAAAGGATAATGTCAGTGTTTTAACCCTCCTGAACACCTTGTACAATATATTGTACATCAACTTTCATCACTTCGACCAACCGTTATTTTAAATTTTTGTTGCATTTCTCTTGTGCCGTCGTTGTCTTATATATTTATGGCTGGCAATAAACCGGCACACAAAAAATTAATATTTGAGATACAAAAAAATAATGAAACGGCACAAATTAATGAGCAACAAACAAAAATTTCTTGGCATCATAAAATTAATTTTTTGGAACAAAATATAATAATTTGGCAACATTTATAATTTTTTGGCACTATTGGAAGGGTACACAAAAAATTATTTTTTGGCATCGAAATAAATATTTTGGGCGACAAAAATAATTAACTGGCAACAAATTTATAAATAAATAAATTAAAAATTAAAAAATTGAAATTAGTTTTAAAATATTCTGGAAAATGGAGATCCCTAATTTAACTTAGAATTGTAGAGGCTAACGGCTTCGGTAACTCTCACGGGCACGCGGGAGGTCGCTTCGATCCCCCCCGCTTAGCCCTCCGAGGGGCCTTAGATTTAAACTTCGAGGGACGTAGGAGCCAGGATAGGCAAACAGGTCGCACTGCGTGCCGCACGTAGGAGCGGATTATATAGAATCTATTAATGACACTGCAATATTTTATATCGATCCCCCATCAAATATTAAATAATTTGTATCGATTAAATTTAATTTTTTGTCTCGACTTTTTTTTTTTTTTTACTACTAAAAATTATTTTTTTTGTTCCAAAATATTATATTTGTTGCCAATTTATTAATTTTGATGTCAATGTTTGTCGCCACAGTATTTAATAATGTCCTTCAAAAATATTTGTTTGTTTTTTCATATGTGGTGCCAAAATATTATTTGTGATGCCAATTTATTATTTTTGAGGCTAATGTTTGTCGCCAAAAATTTTTTCTTGTATGCCCGTTTAAATTGTCCCTATATTTATGTTCATATTACAGTTATGTGAGCAATGGTATATTATAGCAGTGATGAAGTAAGTTAATTTTTAATGGGGTTCGAAAGGGTTAAAGAAGATATGTAGGTAATTGTGTAGAAGCCGGTACGAAATAGTTATTATTAGGAAAAAAACAATACCATTGTACTCATTAAAAGAATTTCTAGATCATTTTAGAATGAGTCAGCTTACGGTAAAAACCAATAGAGTATTGTAAATAAACTTAAAATTAAATGAACAAACATTTCTGGTGAAGAGAGATCGTTTCAATATTTCTAAAGAAATAGGACGCTACTTCATTGGAGTTTCTGGTGCCGTAGGTGGCTCGCGCAATGTAATAAATCAACTAGATTTCAATCGATTGTGTGTGTGTGTGTTGTAAAGTATTAATAACTTGATAAAACAACATAAATGTACGTGTGTGTATATAGTTTAGTATTTGTGATAATTAATGCAATGGATAGTGCATTATTAACACCCTAGGAACATGTGACTTACTGATTGAGGTAACCCCCTTTAGCCTAATTTACTAACAGCTTCTAGAGATAATGGAAACTTATTAACAGCCCCAACTAACTTTAATATCAAATTGTAGTCAACACGGGTGTTAAATTAAAATTTTAGATATTAGTGACCTGGAGATGGGCACTATAATTATCTCAGCAAGTTGTATATTGCAAAATATTATAAGAGAAGAAGCCTCAAAGGATAATATTACAAAAAAGGCAGTCATTTAAATATACCCAACTTTGGGGGTAGTCAACCATCAGGAACCAGCGAAAAAAAAAAATTATTTCTTCATCACTTTTAAAAGAATTTATTTTGAAATTATAATTCATTTTTACTTATCATATTTTAGCCAAGTAATTATCTCATTTCAACAACCAATTTGAATATTAAAGCTACTGAACAAAAAAATCAATTTTTATATTATCTAAATTACTACTGCTATTATATGATTCACAGTACATATTACTAAATACTACACAAGTTAGTAATAAATAAATAAATATTTATTTTTGGCCATATTATGTACCTTTATCATCAATCAACAGTGCCAACAACACAAAAGTTTAAGCACGTCATTGCACAAGCAAAACCAGCGACAGAATGCTCATCGCTACATTACAGTAATCGGTGCTCTGTACTAAACGCGGCCATTGCTTTTCGTGACTGATTTAAATCAATATGATTTTTAGCTATTTAAATCATTTTTTTATTATATAGAATTTAATCTTGTGTTTAAGTGGATCTAACTTTTTTGGATTTTATGGGCATCTATTATAAAAATAATGTTAGATTCGACATGTAGGACGACGCGACACATATGCATGTATAAAAGTATTCTAACCAAATTTCAGAAGCAAATATAACCAATATCTTGGTGCCGAAGTTATCTTGGAGAGGAAAACACGATGTATAACTATGAAACACATAAGTATTTGATTGTGGCTTAACTACTGAACTAACACGATTTCAAAATACCAAATTAATTTTTCATTCTTGTTTTTATTTTAAATGAATTTTTCAATAAGGAGAACATTTTTATTTTATTAGCGCCAATGTTTAAAGGAACATTATTGTTGGATTTAAAATATTTTAATTTTGTTTTTATTTTATTAACAACAGACATTTAAATTTCACTGCAAAATTTTATTGTATTTCGTTAGTCCAACAAATTAAAAATATTCGTTTAAAATTTCAATAAGCTTCTTAAATTGTAAATTCGTAAATTTTAATCGTAAATTGTATAAATCCTAAAATTCTAAATAAATCCAATCAATTCTTTAAATATTATAAACTCTGTAAATTCTACAAATTCTAAAAAATTTATAAATTTTATAAATTGTATGGATAATATAAACTGTAAGTTCAGTAGATTCTTTGAGATCTATAAACTATTGTTTCAGGTCTGTCTGTTCCATAAATTCTACAAACTCAAATTTTATTAATTCTAAAAATTCGATAGTTTCTATATATTTTATAAACTTTATAAATTATTTGATTGGTATAAATTTTATAAATATTATAATTCCTTTAAGTTTTGAAAATTCAATGAGTTTTTTGAATTCTACAAATCCTAAAAATTCTATTGTTTTTATAAATTCTGTAAATTCAATAAAGACAAATTCTATAAATTTTAATAAGTCTCCAAACTTTATAAATTTTATCAATTCTATACATATTTAAATTCTATAAATCTTACAAATTCTAAAAACTTTACTAATTCTATAAATTTTATAAATTCTTTAAATTTTGAAAATTCTAAGTTCTACATATAAATTGTTCTAACTGACAGAGTTCAATAAATCCTACAAACTCAAATTATTTTTCCAATTTTTTTTCTTCTAAAAATTCTCTAATTTCTATAAATACTATAAATTATATAAATTCTTTGAATTCTGAAAATTTTATAAATTTTAACAATCCTACAAATTCTTTAAACTCTGTAAATTTTTTTAATTTGCCTCAAACAGAAAAAATCGATATTTGCGCTTACTTCTTTAACATTTTCAAATGTAAGCAATTGTCGCCATCGCTTAAAAATGCTTATTTATATTCCTAAAAGCTCTTTTCCAACTGCACATAGGTACGTTAAAATCCTAGAAACAAGTTTATTTTAATTTTTAATTATTCTTTTTGTTAAAATACGAAAGATAAGGACTAAACATATGTGGAATTCATCTAGCATTAACTATATTTGGCAACATTTATATTTCCATAAAAATCCGGGCTCTTCTCATGATGAATACATAAGTAAGGAGAGGCACGTTATTGAAATCACCAAGATAATTCTTACAATTTTAAAACAACATCTGAAAGCTAGACTTCTACCATTTTATTCAAAATTAAATTAACCCAAAAAGTTGGATTAAATCAAAAAGCCAAATGTTTTGTATTTTTAAAAATACTTGTATCTTCTCACCCTGGTTTCTAAAGTAATAGAAAATAATTAAGGTTAAATTATAACCAGAAACTAAAAATGTTATTATATACGATACAAATAGCATCGAATTAAAAAACATTTTGATATTAGGTTATATTTGTGATTAATTCCTATGATAGCATTATAAATATTCTAATTTTTATTAAGAAAACTTAGCTGCAATCCTTCCTGGCACATCAATTAATGAAATAGATTATATAAGCGATTCTGCCGGAGATCGCGGAATTTACCTATAGAAGAAGACGTAACATCTGGTAATGCATTTCGACATGGTACCAAGAAGCGTATTACCATCTCATTAAATAGTGTGATTTTATGGCATTTGATGAAGGCTATTTCGCTTTTTAACCAAGCAGATAAATAGGTAAATACCTATGCTGTGTTTGCTGAATCCAAATATGTCTCTATCAGATTTTTAAATTTTTTGCATTTGTGGCTTTTTTCCTTACCATAAAAGTATATATAAATGTCATCAACATTTTTATTTTTTATTAAAAAATTTGTAATAATATAAAGTGATGTACACTTGAGTTGGATCAACATGCGATGCTACTTGCATCAAAAAATTTCAATTGTGCAGGAGGTATTTCTATGCAATAAAAAATATTAAAAATACTAAATCTACCGGATACGATGGAATACAAACATCAATTATAAAAGCCAACAGTGAAACAGTAACTTCAATGTTGCCTAATATCATAAATCAATCATTTTCCAAAAAAATTTGCCCAAATAACTTGAAAGGAAGCAAAATAATTCCACATCATAAAGCAGGGGATAAAATGGATGTTTGTAACTAAAGACCGATATCATTATTACCTATAATTTCAAAAATTTTTGAAACTGTAGTACAACAACGGATTATGAAATATTTGGAAGATAAACGAATATTAAGCTGTCAGCAATACATATTTAGACCAAATTCTATAACACTGAATCTGCATTTTTCGATTTAGTTTGGATTACACGTTACGGATTTTTAATCATTTAGAAGTTATCTTACAGAAATCGATATAAGTTTGTTGAAATGAATGGGAAGCAGAGTTTCAGACTGGAAATCTCAAGTTCGGTTCCATAAGAAAGTATTCTAGGACTAACTCTTGTCTTAATTTACATAAATGTTATTAAACAGCTTAGCTTGCACGGTAGGCTATTTAAATGCGCGGATAATCTAGAGATTTTATACTCTGCCACGGATACTCTGCAAGGACCGTAAATCTTATGTCCCGCAGGTTTTATCAAATATGTTTGCTAAGTTTTTTCATACAGTATATAAGCCAGAAGAAATCGATAAGTATGCAAATCTAAACCAAACTAACACCATGGATTGAAACCGAGGATATTTATCGAGCTCTAGAAATATTCGGAGATTGATGTGGTCCGGATGGTATTCCAGCTTCATTGATAAAAGACATCACGACTTGGAAAGTAGCCAGAATAACATCAATTTTCAAAATTTAAGCAAGAAATGATGTTTTTTGTTTAAAAGAAATTATGTACATCAATATTTGCAGTACTGAAATTATTTGAACTGGTGCTAAGCCACTCATTGAGATCATTGGTTTCTCATGGGCAGGTAAATGTGGTGTGTAAAGCGATTGCCACCATATCTTACTTGATGAAAATCCTATCAAATGACAACATTGGAAAATAGAGCAGAACTTTTAAAGTGTTCGTTTCTTCGAAATATTTTACTTGATCAAATCGGTGCACCATCCATACTGAAATCAACTAAAATAAAGGCACCAAATAGGAATTAACAAATCAGGAGTTCCTTCATCTATATAAAAATGGAACAAACTATGGTGACAATGAACCAATCAATATGATGTTATGATGCATCGATATTAAAGGTATTGAAGACTACCTATCAACTAGTTTTAGAATTCAATAGTTAAAAATCAATAACTCACGATTAATCAAAGGGATTGGAACAGGCTATCAGTTTATTAGCGAATACAACAAAAATGTTCACCTTACATGACGGGTCAGATGAATAAATCCAATAAATAGTACTTGATCGATTCACAATAATCAAAGCGGAAATAATTGACAAAGGAAAATGTAATCAATAATTACAGAAATTCGTTCAATATGCTATCGAAATAAAAGCAAAAGAAAACGCACAAATGATGATGAGGGTTGGAAGCTCTACAGTCTTATAGATCGATACTCAAAAGAGTAAACAGAACTACAATCATATGATTGTAAAATTGACAAAACCCTGCGAGAAAGCTTTTTGTTTCAACATAAAATTGGGGAAAAATGTGCCCGACGTCAAACAAATAATATTAATCATAAAATATGTCATCAATTTAATAGACATTTTACCTTGGCCTATAAACTTATTCCTTCCCCTATCAAAATAGATTGGCAAAATATCATTAAATCAATTATAGAGAATATGTATGTCAATTCAATTAACTCACAATCAAAATTTATGAATTCGCCACGCACACATGGATTTTCATGTAAATTGTTCCCATGGTACACCTAACATTCGACAAAAACATTTTTTGGGAGAAAAATGTCCTATACGATATTACCTATATTCATGTTACTATACATAAATAATTTATTCCATATTACATATTCACGTTTATACATAAACTTAACATATCTAAGTATAGAGCATATACATACCTACCTATAGCTAATAATAAAACATAAAAAAATGGGGAGATAATCGATATCAATTTATTTGCCTACATTACATACATATTTCGTACCTCCAAAAGTATGGATAAAAATAAAATCAAACAGGAAAAATATATGAAACCGAAATAAATAATTCTTTTTGCAATAAAGGTATAGGTATAAAGATAAAAAGGACATTTTGCGTGTGTGTGCTTTACTTATATCGTTTGATCTAATCTGACGTACTATATGTAAAATCAAATATTTAATAAAAATTGAATTGCGAGAAAGTAAATTGAAAAAATAAAATAATCTTTCCATGCTACATACATAGGTTTACATAGTACACACAGGTAGATACATAAACGAGCAAATTTTGAAAGGAAAATCGATCATATAGATTGCATACGATTTATTAAATTAATACAAATATTTGTAGATTGTTTATTCAACAAAGTCACTGGCAGTATAGACAATTTATTTACTATGGTTTACTCGTACAAGAATTTTCCGCACAGTCCCAGTGAAATTGAATGCAAGAAATAAAAATAATAACTTCCTAAAGTGCCCTTTATTTATAATTTGATCCTGAAAACGAAAAAAAATAACAGATTTTACTTTTTCGTTTGCCTCGTATATATGTAGGTATATCTCTCTATTGTTGGACCACTTTTCCGAATTGTGTCATAAAATTAGACTTTCGAAAGGAAACAAGTATACAAATAAAAAAATTTTGTTAAGTGTTTTTTTGTATTTTGTGTATGAGATCCTTTTTATTTTTTTTTGGCATGTTTGTGGTGGATGACTTGCTACAAAAAATAAATGTAATCTAAGGATAAAGATGACGGCGGAAATATAAAATAAAATTGTTGTTATTGTTGGAAATTAGGTGCTGTGATATTTATTTTTAGGCGATGTAATCGTAATAAAATATGTTTTATGTTTTAAACTAGGTCTCACACTTAAACATTTATTTAAAGAACGGATGAAGGTTGTGCAATTATACGTATACCTATTATTTATTGACCTACTTATTTATTGTTAGTCGGGAACTAAATTAAAAATAGGCCAACTTTCAAGCCAAAATAGTATTAGGAGATTTATTAAAATTCACTGAACATAACCATATGAGTTTTATGATTTTTAAAAAGCTGATAAAAATATTTTTTTTTATCGAGCTAACTAACAATGCAGCAATACAAGGCACTTTGTAATATCTGCACATTTCGACAAGCTTAATGATAGGTCGTTATTTTTTAAATCCATCTAAACAAAGTATTCGAGAATATCAATGACGTTTTTCCGATCGCCGACTACTCCATGTAAGTGTCTTTGGATATACCTATCGTCGCATATTAGAAACTGGCAACGTGCAAAAGAAGACATGTTGGTACTGGCAGACAGCAGCACAGATTCTCTATTAATGTGTGGCTGTGCGTTATCGACGACAAAATAATTGGACTGCATTTCTTGCCAATATATGGAAAATTATGACACGACACTTTGCTAAATAACACAAATTTCAGATATTGGCTCGCATATACACCATATAGCATAGAAAGAGGATACTTTATGCTTTCCAAATCTGTACGTGTTATTCCATAATTTAGGGTTGGGCTCTGATGACAAATTTTCATATATTACCAAAATGATTGAAAATATGGAAAATCATGATCATGAACTAACACGTACAGATTTGGAAAGTCTAAAATATCCTCTTACTATCCTATATGGTGTCTATGCGAGCCAATCTCTGAGATTTGTATTATTTAGTAAAGTGTAGTATCATAATTTTCTATATATTCGATAATTTTCATAGAAAATTGGTCATCATTCAGAGCCCAACACTAAATCATAGAATACCGCGTACAGATTTGGAAAGCCTAAAGTGTCCTCTTTCTATGCTTTATGGTTTCCGTGCGAGCCAATCTCTGAGAATAAAGTTATTTAGCATGTGGCAGGATCTTGTTTCTCAAATATTAATTTTTTCTTGAATAACACTAGCAAACAAAAGTACACTTGCGCAAAATGTGTTAAAAAAAGTGTTAAAAACTTGACACAGGTGGAACAAATTTGTAAACGTTTTGAGATACAGGGTGAGATTTTTAAAAAATGCCAGGCTTTTATCTCGAGCACTGTGCTATATAGGGGGAAATTATTTATAATGCAATTTGTTAAGGGTCAAGGGGGCATCGGATGGTGACCTTCATTTCAACCTTGACTTTTACCTTCAAGGTCATTTGAAGGTTAAATTAAATATTTTTAGATGGAACTGCCTATTTTTGATTCCGAACTTAGAAAGAGCGCAAAATTTTACGTTCAGATAGGAACGTCAGGTTCTGCTTTTGAATGACTTTCAGATGTTAGTTCAAGGACAAACTGCTAAATAATATGAAATAATGAATTTTAATGGGGTATGACTTAATCTAAAGTTGTTGGCACCATAACCTAAGGTACCAAGTTAGTATTGTATTAGTATATTCCCCAATATAATGCATTATTGCCTGATTATTTCAAATAAACACCAATTATATTGTCTGGATATTGTATGATTATATAATTAAGTTTAGCAGAGGACAACACCTTGTGTTAAATAATGCCTTTTCGCGATTGCCTTAAAAAGACGAATTTACAGGAAATTTGTTTATTCAACCAGTCAATGCGTTTTTGGAAGCCGATGAATAATTTACCAATTTGCCTTGGAGACACGTTACAAAACAGGGTATCGTGCTATTACGATAATGTCATAACTGATCCGGGAATAAAACCATATTTCGATCGCTAGGAAAAGCTAACCATCGACGGTAGATGCTTGGGGTTAGGCAGTCGTATACTGGCAAGATATGTAAACTAGCAGCAAATATTGGAAGAGGGAATCGGGAAAGTTTTGCCAAATATACCAAAATGCAATGATATATCAAAGACTTAAAGTGGCCAACGATTGACCGAGTATTGCATGGACTTCATGCATAGATTTTTTCCATTCTGGAGGAAGAACTGTATTACTAGTAATAGACTCAGCATCAAATTTCATTAATTAGTCCATGGAACAAATGCTGCTGATTTAGTTTTCTAGCTTCAGCAAATACTTTGAACTGGTTGAGCTAGTAATAAACATTAGCCATCATTTATAATATCAGAGATTTCCCTTGTAATGGTTTGACAGAGCGAGGAAATAAAAAAACATTCGGAAATTATTGAGAGGCAAACGAAAGTCGAGGGACGAACTGCAGCGATCATTGTCAAACATATTCTTTAGCTGTAGCGCATTAGCCGGGCTGTATCAGAATTACCATCCAACTATGTAGTAAGGTTTGAACCGAGAATTCGATTGACAGAGTGGCGACTAGCTTTTGGACCAATAGTCCAATACACTAGTAAAAGGTACACTTTTAGTTAAAACTTTCAGTGCACGACGTTATGTGGTCAGATCAGATACGTTTATTGCACTAACATTAGGTTCGGGCCAGGGAAATCGATTACCGTAAATATAATCAATCCGTTAAGCCTATTGAGAAACCAGGTCATGCCAGATCTACTCCAATATAAGAATGTCATAAGTATAACAATTGAATTTTATTTAAATGTCACTCAAATTTAAAATCAATAAAATTCATTTACAGGTTTTTTTAAAAAAATAATGATGAGAGAATTGAATACCACTGCATAATTTGTATACAGTCATCTCGTTACTTTACAAAAATAGTTTGTACTAAACAAAAAATATGAAACTCAACAGTTTCATTTAATTATTTCTAAAAAATTGATTATCAAATATTTACCCGATTAACAGTGTTAAATATCACTTCAAAAGGACGATATTTACCTGAAAATAAAAATAAATTATATTATTAATAAGATTGGAATCTTAAGCATTTTGAATATACAAGTTTTGAATTAAGATTATAAAAATGTGCATGCTATTAATCAATAAGGATTATCTCCTCAATACAGGTTACCTGCGCAAGAGTTTCTGTATTATATAGCTACCAAATAATGTCGCTGTATTTCATTATAAATTAAAATAAAACACATGTTAAATCCAAGTGGCTTTGACTTTCACTAAAAGTATCCGACACTCTCAAATGGATTTTAAAACCTAAATCAATTTTATGGAATACACATTTACCTATATTTTGGCATTTACTTGATTAACACAAATATCGTATTTATGTATTTTACAATAAAATACAATGGTGTGATAATTTGTTGTTACTAAAATCCTTAACGAGTCGTTGTTGTTGTAAAATCAATTAAATTACTTATTCTTGTAATTTGAGGGTTAAACCATGTTTTTATGTCATACTTGGTGTTATCAAATAGCATTTAAGTTTAATACATTTGAATCACTTATTTGAGAAACCCGATAAGTCCCATAAACATGGTTCTGAGAAAATAAAAAAAAAACTGTCAGTCTATTGAAAATAGTACGTTTTTTTAGTTTAGCTATAATTGATAAATGTTAATGATTTGTAGGGTTTATAACTCAAACGATGCGCCTTGCTATTAAAAACGGATATTTCATAAAATGTCAAAAAACTCATAATGGATATATCGGGTTTCTCAATTAAGTGATTCATTTTTACAGTGACTTATGAGCTTTTAAGTTTAGAAAAAGCAAAACCCTAACAATTATTAAATTATCTTAAGTAGTTTCAGATTGTAATATGCAATTTATTTCAAATCTTTAATAACACCAGTGTTGTATTTTGTTGTTGTCAAATCTATTAATTTTCTTATTATTGTCATTTGAGGGTTAAACCAAATTTTTGTTAAATAAGTTAAGTTAAATAACCTTGCCCTACACTTTATAAGCTTTTAAGTTTTGAAACAACTGGAGCACTTCACTTTCGATACCAATATTTGTATTTCAATCTTCTAATTTTTTTGGCGGAATAAATTCATATTAAACGGCGTAGTTAAATTCATTTGGAAAATAATTAAATCTGCGACATTTAATTTTTAAAATAGACCTACTATCTGCTTATTTCAATCCTCACATAATTATTGTTTTTTTTTTTTCAAAAAAGTATTATGTTGCGGATTTAATTCATATTGAAAATGGAATTAATTTCGCCATACAAAAATATTCGGCGGAATTATTTCACACGGAGTAAATTCGTGTACCTGCGTGGGTAGATTCTGAGTGCGTGGAAATATTTTGAGTAATGAGATATTGTTGTAAATTGGTGTGCTGGATTTAAATATTTAGGAGTAAATCTTTATTATAAATTAAGGGGTAACTATGTGTGGAACGCCTTATACAAAAACTTTTTGTAAATTTTAAAAAAGCTATTCAATGTACATTTTTGCAATTATTAATTATTTTGTACGTATTGAAGGGTTCAAATAATTTTTTAGTATTATTATATGAAAGTTTAAACTTATTAAAAAAAAATATGAGGTGCCTCTAAAAATTCTTTCTTCATGGCGTGCACTCTAGCACATGTTTGTAAAGTTTGAGTGTAGTTTGTAGGTATACCTAAAAAATTAGATTATTCGAAAAAACGCCAAATATTCGAGTACCTGAGTACTCGATAATCGGTATTGGATACCCTAGCCGTTTTATATTGCCACAATGCAGATTCAGAGAAAGAAAGAATTAGCAACATGTTTTTAACGAAGTATGGCAAAACAATGACAAAGTCTATTCAATTGGTAGTTGTAAGTGTTTAATAGTCGATGCATTTATAGCGGTTTTGAAATAGTTGTTAGGGGAAGAGGAGAGCCATACTAAAAAAAATTAAGTGCATTTTATATAAAAGTGGCGTTGATTAACCATAATTCGTACTAATAATAAAACAATTTCTATATTTACGTAAAAAATCAAAATTAAGAAAAGTTATGAAAATTTGTTCATTAGTACCTACTATTAATTGTCTGGTAATTCATCGACTGTATTTTTCCAAGATTAAACACATTCTCAGTAATCAAATTTCACTCTTAATTTGGTGTTAGAAAAATACGTTGAAATTTATTTTCGGAGGGAACTCAAATTCTAAATATTTCAAAGCGGGTAACCAGGTAAAACACTATCTACAATTTAAATAAAAATCCATTCCAATTTTACAATTTAATCTCTAACTTTCAGAATGTAAGTTAAATTTTCGTTTTCGCAAAATCCCATTCTAATTATAAAATTAAATCTTCCTCTACCTTTTTTCCAGAAAATTTTAAAATTAAAAATTTTTGCCATTCTAATTATAAAACTAAATCTCCTTATTTAAAACTAAATCTTTCACTTCCAGAACGTTTTAAAATTATATCATCATTTTCTAAAAATTCTAATTTAATTTTAAAATTAAATCTCCCATTCCCAGAATGTTGTAAAATTAAAAATATTTCAATTCCAATTTTAAAATTAAATCGCCCATTTCCAAAATTTTAAAATTTAATCATTCATTTCCAGAAATTTAATTCTAATTTAAAAATTATACCACCCTGTATCAGAAATTCCATTCTAATTTTAAAATTAAATCGCCCATTTCTAGAATGTTTTAAAATTAAAGTTATTTCCATTCATATTTTAAAATTAAATAAAAATAATTTGCATTCCAAATTTAAAATTAAATCTCTTCTTTCCAGAACGTTTTAAAATTAAATCTTCATTTTCCAGAAATTGGGGTCTAATTTTAAAATTAAATCATTAATTTCCAGCAATGTTATTCTAATTTTAAAATTATACCGCCCTCGACCAGAAATTACATTCCAATTTTAAAATTAAATCTCCCATTTCCAGAATGTTGCAAAAATCAAAATATTTCCATTCTAATTTTAAGATTATATCTCTCATTTCTAGAATGTTTTAAAATCAACAATATTTCCATTCTAAATTTAAATTTTAATCTTTTAATCTTTAATCACGTTTTAAAATTAAATCACCGTTTTACAGAAATTTCATTCTAATTTTAAAATTAAATCTCTCCCATCCAGAATGTTTTAAAATTAAATCTTCATTTTCCAGAAATTCTATTATAATTTTAAAATTAAATCGCCCATTTCCAAATTTTTTAAAATTAAATCATACATTTCCATAATTATTTTTCTAAATTTAAAATTAACCCACCCTGAACTAGAAATTGCATTCCAATTTTAAAATTAAATCTCCCATTACCAGAATGTTTTAAAATTAAAATTATTTGCATTCATATTTTAAAATTAAATCAAAATAATTTCCATTTAAAATTTAAAATTAAACCTCATCTTTCCAGAACGTTTTAAAATTAAATCTTCGTTTTCTAGAAATTTCGTTCTAATTTTAAAATTAAATCATTAATTTCCAGCAATGTTATTCTAATTTTAAAATTATACCACCCTGTACCAGAAATTACACTACAATTTTAAAATGAAATCTCCCATTTCCAGAAAGTTTTTAAATTAAATTGTCATATTCCAGTAATTCCAATTTAGTTTTAAAATTAAATCGCCCATTTCCAAAATTTAAAATTAAATCATACATATCCAGAAATTTTATTCTAATTTTAAAATTATACCACCCTGTACCAGAAATTACGTTCTAATTTTAAAATTAAATCTCCCATTTCCAGAATGTTGCAAAATTCAAAATATTCCCATTCTAATTTTAAAATTAAATGTCTCACTTCCAGAAAGTTTTTAAATTAAATTGTCATTTTCCAGAAATTCCAATTTAATTTTAAAATTAAATCACCCATTTCCAAAATTTTAAAATTTAATCATACATTTCCAGAAACATAATTGTAATTTTAAAATTATACCAACCTGTACCAGAAATTACACTCCAATTTCATAATTAAATCTTCCATTTCCAGAACGTTTTAAAATCAAAATTTCCATTCTAATTTTATGATTAAATCTCGCATTTCCAGAATGAATAAAACTAACAATATTTCCATTCCAAATTTAAAATTAAATCTCCCATTACCAGAATATTTTAAGCACGTTTTAAAATTAAATCTTCGTTTTCCAGAAATTCCAATTTAATTCCAAAATTAAATCTCGCATTTCCAGAAATTATATTCTAATTTTTAAATTAAAACACCCTGCACCAGAAATTACATTCCAATTTTAAAATTAAAATATAATCTCCCAATTCTTAATTTTAACTTATATTTCGCATTTCCATAATGTTTTACCATTAAAAATTTTTCCATTCCAAATTTGAAATTAAATCTCTCACTTCCTTCACGTTTTGAAATTAAATCTTCGTTTTCCAGAAATTCCAATTTAGTTTTAAAATTAAATCTCCCATTTCCAAAATATTGCAAAATTAAAAATATTACCATTCTAATTTTATGATTAAATCTCACATTTCCAGAATGTATAAAATTAACAATATTTCCATTCCAAATTTAAAATTTAATCTCTTCCATCCAGAACGTTTTAAAATTAAATTTACGTTTTTCAGAAATTCCATTCTAATTTTAAATTAAATCGCCCATTTCCAAAATTTTTAAAATTAAATCATTCATTTCCATAATTATTTTTCTAAATTTAAAATTAAACCACCCTGAACTAGAAATTGCATTCCAATTTTAAAATTAAATCTCCCATTACCAGAATGTTTTAAAATTAAAATTATTTGCATTCATATTTTAAAATTAAATCAAAATAATTTCCATTTAACATTTAAAATTAAACCTCATCTTTCCAGAACGTTTTAAAATTAAATCTTCGTTTTCTAGAAATTTCGTTCTAATTTTAAAATTAAATCATTAATTTAGAGCAATGTTATTCTAATTTTAAAATTAAAACACCCTGCACCAGAAATTACATTCCAATTTTAAAATTAAAATTAAATCTCCCAATTCTTAATTTTAACTTACATTTCGCATTTCCATAATGTTTTAGAATTAAAAATTTTTCCATTCCAAATTTGAAATTAAATCTCTCACTTCCTTCACGTTTTAAAATTAAATCTTCGTTTTCCAGAAATTCTAATTTAGTTTTAAAATTAAATCTCCCATATCGAAAATATTGCAAAATTAAAAATATTACTATTCTAATTTTATGATTAAATCTCACATTTCCAGAATGTATAAAATTAACAATATTTCCATTCCAAATTTAAAATTTAATCTCTTCCATCCAGAACGTTTTAAAATTAAATTTACGTTTTTCAGAAATTCCATTCTAATTTTAAATTAAATCGCCCATTTCCAAAATTTTTAAAATTAAATCATTCATTTCCATAATTATTTTTCTAAATTTAAAATTAAACCACCCTGAACTAGAAATTGCATTCCAATTTTAAAATTAAATCTCCCATTACCAGAATGTTTTAAAATTAAAATTATTTGCATTCATATTTTAAAATTAAATCAAAATAATTTCCATTTAACATTTAAAATTAAACCTCATCTTTCCAGAACGTTTTAAAATTAAATCTTCGTTTTCTAGAAATTTCGTTCTAATTTTAAAATTAAATCATTAATTTCCAGCAATGTTATTCTAATTTTAAAATTATACCACCCTGTACCAGAAATTAAGAAATTACACTCCAATTTTAAAATAAAATCTCCCATTTCCAGAAAGTTTTAAAATTAAATTATCATTTTCCAGAAATTCCAATTTAATTTTAAAATTAAATCGCCCATTTCCAAAATTTTAAAATTTAATCATACATTTCCAGAAACTTAATTCTAATTTTAAAATTATACCACCCTGTACCAGAAATTACACTCTAATTTTAAAATGAAATCTCCCATTTCCAGAATGTTGCAAAATTCAAAATATTTCCATTCTAATTTTAAGATTATATCACTCATTTCTAGAATGTTTTAAAATCAACAATATTTCCATTCCAAATTTAAATTTTAATCTTTTAATCTTTAATCACGTTTTAAAATTAAATCTTCGTTTTACAGAAATTTCATTCTAATTTTAAAATTAAATTGCCCATTACCAAGATTTTTAAAATTAACTCATAAAATTAAAAATTTCAGTTTACCTATAACATTTTACGTTAATCATAAGAACCTATTCATCCATAAATGCTTCTAACTGCATTAAGATTATAAAATTTTTTCGTATATGATATGAATCAATTTAAAAAAAAAATGTTTTATGTTTCTCTATTAAAGAATGATTTTCTTACTATCAATGAAGGGTCGTATTGCCTCAGTTTTAACGAATTTTTCATACTACGAGTATTAATGTAGGTTTGGCTATGAGTTTTTCTGTGCGGGCGAGAATGTTCAGCGAAAATGATTCAATTTGGGCCAAAAAAATAGTCATAATCATTTCGTTGCCGGGTATTTATCAAAATCTAAAATAAAGCGACATTTGAATGCCATATTTTCATGCCTAGACGAGCTTTTGGAACCTAATCATTTGAATATTGGCCTTCGATGTCATCTAAAGCTCCATGTGACTGACATAATATTTGTTTAAGCTATATGTATAGGTAGATTTAGAGCATCTGAATCGTAACCGTAGTCACCTATTAATCCATATTAATGTCTGCATGAATTTTGAAAAATTAACGTCCTTTTGTAATTAGCCTAAAATAAAACTAACATTTGTCCGAATATTAAATTTGATTCGCCTGCCAGTTCAATAATTTTGACCCTCAATTATAGTCTGCTCACTCAAACGTAATTTTTCCTGTCACACAATATTTCACCTAAATGAAAAATCCAATAATTTCACTTTTAATCAAAATAATTTTTTAATCAATCTTTTTTCCATTTTCATCGTTGTTGTTTTGAACTTTTCTTTTCTATATATCTCTCTATCAATTCAATTTTCACGTTTGAAAAAGCGAGTAGCTGAATTTATAATAAACCAAAAACAAAAAAAAAAACGGAAAAACATAACCATCGCATCGTTATTCCAAACACCAACAAAATTACGTTGCTGTATAGTAATGAATGGAAAATCTAATCAAATCTAAATCTAAAGAAAATACAAGAAAGAAGAAAAAACAAAAACGGAAAATTTATTATGGAAAATCATTTATCATGATATAATCAATTTTGATTGTCAAATTTATATAAAGAAATGTTAAAGTTAATTTTACAGTATGCGCGCTTCTCTGTGAATTTAATTTCATATATTGATTGAAGTTAATAACACGGTTTGATACTGGGTAAAAAGATGAAAAAATGTAACGGGGGCAAATCGTAACCTATCAATAATAATAATGTACAACATAAACAAAAGGTGGTATGACCCTTGAAGGAAAGTGGATTTTTTTTTTGTATATCGACAGCAAAAACGACATTAGAATTACACTACAACCAAAAATTATTATAATTAATTGATCGCATTTTTCTTGTCGTGTTAACCCAAAGTAATTTTTGTTTCTTGGCTGGATTTTAAGGGACAACAAATTTACAGATTGTTTCGGGACACCCCTAAACATTATTAGTGAAATTAATTACACGTAATTGTTTTGATTGATTGTGGTTCTTAAGGCATATTTACATACATTTACAGACGAAAAACAAAATTTACCACAGAATGGGAATATACGAGTTTTAAAGCCTATACGTTTAGACTTTTTATGTATGTACATTATAATATATAAACCACAGATTTTTGGTCCACATAAATATGGTTTTTCTTAAGTTTGTAACGCACAGTGTGTTCTAAATGATAAATGATAACGAAACAAACCAAATTCATAATATTTCAATTCCGGAAAAATAAATTAAAATGTTTACAAAATTACAAACAATTTGAGGTTAAAATTTTAACATTACATATAACTAACAAGGCAGCACAAAACAACTAAAAAATAAAAAAAGTAAGAGTTTGAAGAAGACTACAACAAAAGTTACATTTTTTTTTTGGGAAAGTTTTACCAGAATATACACAAAAAAAAAAAAAACTTCCAATTTTTGTTAAAACAGTTTTCAATTCCGTAAACCAAACGAACAACAACAAAAAACAAAAAAAAAATACCAGCTGACAAAAGCATAATTAATTATGAGCTTTTTGTGTATCCACTTTCAATTGAAATTACATAACGTATAAGATTGGAATAAAAATAAAAGTTTTGGAACTTTTTGCTGTACAGAAAATTGTTTTTTTTTTGTTTAATTGTTAAAATTATTTGTAAATCAATTGAACCACTTTAGTTTACTAATTAGAAAATAAATTGTTTTGATTAATTTTAGATTTTAAATTTAAATTGCAGAACAATGTTATGTTTAAAAATGTATTGGTTTGGAAAAAGTTTTAAACTTTTTTTTATTTTTATTTTTTTCTTAGATTGTCTCAGAGGAATATTGAATTTTTCAACCCTCATCTTTTATATTTGATTTGTGTACTAGAGTAAACATGTGTGAATGATGGGAAAATATGATGAATTATTTAATACGAAAATGTAATCATAAGTCGCCTAGAAAAAGTTTCACTTGACGTATGCCCTATTTGGGAATAGAAGAGTATGGGAAGAAAAGTTTTGCTTTTAAACCATGAATATTTTATAGAGTTTGACTTGTTTGTAATATAGGTAGTTACGTCTGCTCTGATTTCAAACGGGTAAGTAACAAGTAGATTATATCGTATATTAAGAAAAGCCAAATTTATTGGCAGATAAATTATTTTATTATCCAGAACTTCTTTGATCTAATTATATGTTTATATTCAGCAAACAGCATCCAGATAGTGCCTATATCGTATCAAGTACTTCTTATTGCTTAGCCAAAAAATAGTAATATTTCTTCACCTGCTCGCAGTTGCCCAAATATTTTAAATATTTTATGAACCACACACTCTCTGTACAAATTGAACTCAAAAAATTTAATAAATTAGTTTTATTACATTGTTGCAGTATAATAGTCATCCTGTTAAAGCTATCCGAAATTAAAATGTCGATATTGCAGAACATTCTTAAAGTCAGACGAAAGTTTCCATGTTATCAGCCAATAGCGTTCAGCCGAAGGATTAAAGTTTAGGATTACAGGTCTTTGTCAATAGTGGCCAAATATTATGACTGTAGTGTAGATGGATTGCTTTTGATGAGATTTGTCAATAGATATCGCTGCAAAATATTTAGTTCATATTTTGCGTGGAAAATTTGGAAAAACTAGATTTCCAAAAATTATTAGAAACTCCCTTGAATAAATGTAAGTAAAGTTTTTTCCAGCGATAACCGTTGACAAATAACATCAATCCATCTACAAACAAAACACTCTAGAGGCCGATTTAATAAAAGATTCTAATAATTTTTGCAGATTTCCCACGGTAAACCTGCACTATATTTTCTTTCCAGCGATCGCTATTGATAAATCACATGCAACCCAATTCCAAAATGTCCTTTCTAACGAATTTTGGAAAATCGAATTTTCGCAAATCACATCAATCTAATATATCTCTAGGCATAATACTCTAGAACCCGATTTCTGGGAATCTGCGCAACACTTAACGGATTTTGAAGCGTTATATTTATTAATTTACAGAAGCGTTTCGTAAATACATTACGACGATGGAGTGAGTATGGATTTTTATTACAGCTTCGCAACGTCGTGTAAGTTTTAATGTGTTACAGATTTTGATATGTTTGAAAAATTCTTCGTAAACCAATAGGGGCTGCATTCAAGCAACATACAAAAGATGTTGTGAATCTTTAGAGTTTTTATCCAAAAAGCGCTACTGCTTCATCTTTAACAAACCGCACTATTTCTATGGCCTAAAATTCAGATCGAAGTTCCCATTATGGTATCGCCAAGCAGCCGTTTCAATTTTCCTTTTGGCAGGTTCGGTGGCTTGAAGCCATTCCCTCGGAAGATAAGCGGCTAGCACATTACGAGATTTGGTATATAACTCCGCTCAGCTTGAGGTCCAACGCGGTACTTTTGAAACCAAGAAAGGAAACGGTCGTAACTCAAAACTTATAATTTTGTTAAGCAGCTACTCGACCATTCCACCAAAATATATCATCAAAATATGGACTTATAATAAAAGTAGTTCTGGCAAATTCCAGAAGCGAATTTTGGCTAAATAAATTGAATTGAATGTTCGGAGCTGACTTATCTCATCGCGTTCTTCTTTGGATTAAAGAATTGAATCATACGCTGGATACCAGATTTCGAGCGGGCATCAAAATAAAAATAAATAATTGTTTATGGTTCTTCTGCTTAAAATTACACTGCGAACTAATTTAAATTAGATCCGGAACTCATTCAATATTAAACTATACTAAATTAAATTAAATAATTTTACTATCCACATTAGTATATTCTTATTAGTACCATATACATATGATAAACAATTAGCACAAATATATCATTTGACTAATATACTTTATTTTAATTTCAAACGCCAAATGTGCTAAAAAAAATTCCCGCTAGAAGAAGATATATAAATTTAAATTCAAACCAAAAGGTGGAAAAAAAATTCAGAACCATTTTGATTTCGAAATCTGAAACATTAATTACCTTACCCCAACTAACAATGGTATGAACAAACTATTTGAATTCAAAAACTCTTCACCTTGGACGATTAATTTTTTAAATTCCAAATTTCCAAATCTCAAATCTTAAATTTCATATTCCAAATTCCAAATTTCAAATTCTAAATGCTAAATTTTAAATTTCAAATTTTAAATTTCAAAATCCAAATTTCAAATTCCAAATTTTTACTTTCGAATTCTAAATTTTATTGAAATCCCATATTCCAAATTATGAATTTCAAATACTAAATTCCAAATTTATAATCCGAAAACCCAAAATTTCATATTCCAAATTTCAGAATTTTTTTAATTTTAAATTCAAAATTTTAAATTTCAAATTCCAAATGCCAAATTTTTAATTTCAAATTTAAATTTCAAATTTTAAATTTCAAATTCCAAATTCCAAATTCCAAATTCCAAACTTCAAACTTAAAATTCCAAATTTCCAATTCTAAATTTCAAATTCTAAATTTTTAATTTTAATTTTCAAATTTTAAACTTTAAATTCCAAATTCTAAACTTCAAATTTCACACTCCAAATTTAAAATTTAAAATTTTACATTCCAAACTCTAAATTTCAAATTTTAAATTTAAAATTCCAAATAAAAAATTCGAAATTCCAAAATTAAAATTCCATAAATTTGAAAAAATTTTAATTTTAAATTTCAAATTATAAATTTCTAATTCCAAATTTCAAATTTTAAATTTCAAATTCCAAATTTATACTATCAAATTTCAAATTTAAATGTAAAATTGTAAATTTCCAATTCCAAATTTCAAATTTAAAATTACAAACTGCAAATTCCAAATTAACAATTCTAAATTTCTAATTTCAAATTCCAACTTAATCATTAATTCAAAATTTCAAAAAACTTTAAATTCCAATTTCAAAATATTAAATTTTAAATCCCAAATTCAAAATCTCAAATTTCGAACTCCAAATATCAAATCTCACATTCCAAATTCTAAATTTCAAATTTTAAACTTCAAATTTCAAATTTCAAATTCTAAACTTGAAATTTCAAACTCCGAATTTCAAATCTCACAATCCAAATTCCAATTTTCAAATTTTAAATTACAAATTATAAATTCCAAATTTCCAATTTTAAATTTCAAATTCAAAATTTCAACTTTCAAATTTCAAATTTAAATTTTAAATTGTAAATTTCCAATTCCAAATTCCAAATTACAAACTCAAAATTCTAAATTTACAATCAGGGTTGGTAAAAAACATTAAAACATGTTTAACAAAACGAAAAAATCGTTTTTTTTTTGTTTTAAACAATAGAAATAAAAATTATACAACAAAATTAAAAATATTTAAAGTCTGCAGGAACTTATACACCTATTTTAGATAATTGCTGTGAAACGAAAACCAATTTAACCACCTTATTCCTAGTTTGTATTTAAATTTGTGCGTTAATCCAAATTTAGGAAAAATCATTTCTGTCCCAGCTGGTGACGATATAGCAGTCAGTATGCAGCGGTCCAAGCAAATTCAAATTATTACTCGAAATAATATTTGGATAAAGTGAATGCATCGACATCTATCATTCAAAATCGGTGAGCTGCATTAACGTGTTTAATTTTGCGATAAATTTCAGAAATGTAATATCGAATTTCCTCGATTCTAAGACGCCCTTGATTTTATCATGCACGTTAATTTAAAAGCCACTTAAGGAATTTGTTAATGCATAGATTGTAAGGCGCGGGTTTCAGAAAACCTTAAAATTGATAATAAATGCGTCTTAGAATCGAAGAAAAACGGTATTTATGAAATTTCTTTAAAAATTCAATTTTTGTTTAAAACAACTGTTTAAAAGAAAAAAAACAAGATGTTTTAAACACTGTTTAAAACAGTGTTTAAAACAAAGTGTTTAAAACATACCAACCCTGTTTATAATTCCAAATTTCAAATTCCAAATATTAAATTTTAAATCTTAAATTTCAAATTTAAATTCTAAATTTCAAATTTCAGATTTCAAACTCCAAATTCTAAATCCCCATTCTCAATTCCAAATTTAAAATTCTAAATTTTTAATTTCAAATTCCAAATTTATAATTAATTCAACATTTCAAATTCCAAATTCAAAATATTAAATTTTAAATCTTAAATTTCAAATTTATATTTCAAATTTCAAACTTTAAATTCCAAATTTCAAATTTCAAATTTTAAACTTCAAATTTCAAACTCCAAATTTCAAATTTAAAATTTCACATTCTAAATTCTAAATTTCAAATTTCAAATTAAAAATTCCAAATCATAAATTCGAAATTCCAAAATTAAAATTCCATAAATTTGAAAATTTTATAATTTTAAATTTCAAATTATAAATTTCGAATTCCAAATTTTAAATTTCAAATTTCAAATTTAAATTTTAAATTGTAAATTTCCAATTCTAAATTCCAAATTTGGAATTTCAAATTAGAAACTATAAATTCCAAATTTACAATTCTCAATTCCAAATTTCAAATTCTAAATTTTTAATTTCAAATTTATAATTAATTCAAAATTTCAAATTCCAAATGTCAAATTCCAAATTCAAAATATTAAATATTAAATCTTAAATTTCAAATTTAAATTTTCAATTTCAAATTCCAAATTTCAAACTCCAAATTCCAAATTTCCAATTCTAAATTCCAAATTTCAAATTCTAAATTTGTAATGTTAATTTTAAATTTCAAACTTTAAATTCCAAATTTCAGATTTCAAACTCCAAATTTCAAATCCCACATTCCAAATTTTAAACTTCAAATTCCAAATTAATTCTAAACTTCAAATTTCAAACTCCAAATTTCAAATTTAAAATTTCACATTCCAAATTCGAAATTTCAAATTAAAAATTCCAAATCAAAAATTCGAAATTCCAAAATTAAAATTCCATAAATTTGAAAATTTTATATTCAAATTATAAATTTCGAATTCCAAATTACAAATTTCAAATTTTAAATTTCAAGTTTCAAATTTAAATTTTAAATTGTAAATTTCCAATTCCAAATTCCAAATTTGAAATTTCAAATTAGAAACTATTAATTCCAAATTTACAATTCTCAATTCCAAATTTGAAATTCTAAATTTTTAATTTCAAATTCCAAATTTATAATTACATAATTCAAAATTTCAAATTCCACATTTCAAATTCCAAATTCAAAATATTAAATTTTAAATCTTAAATTTCAAATTTAAATTTCAAATTTCAAATTCAAATTTCAAATTCAAATTTCAAACTCCAAATTCGAAATTTCCAATTCTAAATTCCAAATTTCAAATCCTAAATTTGTAATGTCAATTTTAAATTTCAACCTTTAAATTCCAAATTTCAAATTCTAAATATTATATTTTAAATTTCAAATTTAAATTCCAAATTTCAAATTTCAGATTTTAAACTTCAAATTTCAAATCCCACGTTCCAAATTTTAAATTTCCAATTTTAAACTTCAAATTCCAAATTAATTCTAAACTTCAAATTTCAAACTCCGAATATCATATCTCACATTCCATATTCTAAATTTCAAATTTTAAATTCCAAATTTAAAAATTCCAAACCAAAAATTCGTAATTCCAAAATCAAAATTCCATATTCTAAATTTAATTTTTTTAAATTTTGTATTCCGAATTTTATATATATTTCAAATTCCAGATTTCAAATTCTAAATTTCAAATGCAAAACTCCAAATTCCAAATTTTCAATTTTAAATTTCAAATTCTACATTTTTAATATCAAATTCTAAATTCCAAATTTCAAACTCCAAATTCTAAATTTAAAATTAGAAAGCCTAAATCCCACATTCCAATGTCCAAAATTTCATATTCCAAATTTATATTTTTTTTAAATTTTAAATTTTAAATTCCAAATTTAGATGTCAAATTCCAAATTTAAAACTTCAAATTGACAACACCAAATTTCAAATTTCAAATCCCACATTCCAAATTCTAAATTTCAAATTAATTCGAAATTTAAAACTTCAAATTCCAAATTTAAAATTTTAAATCTTAAATTTTAAATTTCAAATTCCAAATTTAAGTTTCAAATTTGTAATTCCAAATTTTAAACTTCAAATTTCAAACACAAAATTGCAAATTTCAAATCCCACATTCCAAATTCTAAATTTCAAATTTTAAATTTTAAATCTTAAATTTCAAATTTAAATTCTAAATTTCAAATTTCAGATTTCAAACTCCAAATTCTAAATCCCCATTCTCAATTCCAAATTTAAAATTCTAAATTTTTAATTTCAAATTCCAAATTTATAATTAATTCAACATTTCAAATTCCAAATTCAAAATATTAAATTTTAAATCTTAAATTTCAAATTTATATTTCAAATTTCAAACTTTAAATTCCAAATTTCAAATTTCAAATTTTAAACTTCAAATTTCAAACTCCAAATTTCAAATTTAAAATTTCACATTCTAAATTCTAAATTTCAAATTTCAAATTAAAAATTCCAAATCATAAATTCGAAATTCCAAAATTAAAATTCCATAAATTTGAAAATTTTATAATTTTAAATTTCAAATTATAAATTTCGAATTCCAAATTTTAAATTTCAAATTTCAAATTTAAATTTTAAATTGTAAATTTCCAATTCTAAATTCCAAATTTGGAATTTCAAATTAGAAACTATAAATTCCAAATTTACAATTCTCAATTCCAAATTTCAAATTCTAAATTTTTAATTTCAAATTTATAATTAATTCAAAATTTCAAATTCCAAATGTCAAATTCCAAATTCAAAATATTAAATATTAAATCTTAAATTTCAAATTTAAATTTTCAATTTCAAATTCCAAATTTCAAACTCCAAATTCCAAATTTCCAATTCTAAATTCCAAATTTCAAATTCTAAATTTGTAATGTTAATTTTAAATTTCAAACTTTAAATTCCAAATTTCAGATTTCAAACTCCAAATTTCAAATCCCACATTCCAAATTTTAAACTTCAAATTCCAAATTAATTCTAAACTTCAAATTTCAAACTCCAAATTTCAAATTTAAAATTTCACATTCCAAATTCGAAATTTCAAATTAAAAATTCCAAATCAAAAATTCGAAATTCCAAAATTAAAATTCCATAAATTTGAAAATTTTATATTCAAATTATAAATTTCGAATTCCAAATTACAAATTTCAAATTTTAAATTTCAAGTTTCAAATTTAAATTTTAAATTGTAAATTTCCAATTCCAAATTCCAAATTTGAAATTTCAAATTAGAAACTATTAATTCCAAATTTACAATTCTCAATTCCAAATTTGAAATTCTAAATTTTTAATTTCAAATTCCAAATTTATAATTACATAATTCAAAATTTCAAATTCCACATTTCAAATTCCAAATTCAAAATATTAAATTTTAAATCTTAAATTTCAAATTTAAATTTCAAATTTCAAATTCAAATTTCAAATTCAAATTTCAAACTCCAAATTCGAAATTTCCAATTCTAAATTCCAAATTTCAAATCCTAAATTTGTAATGTCAATTTTAAATTTCAACCTTTAAATTCCAAATTTCAAATTCTAAATATTATATTTTAAATTTCAAATTTAAATTCCAAATTTCAAATTTCAGATTTTAAACTTCAAATTTCAAATCCCACGTTCCAAATTTTAAATTTCCAATTTTAAACTTCAAATTCCAAATTAATTCTAAACTTCAAATTTCAAACTCCGAATATCATATCTCACATTCCATATTCTAAATTTCAAATTTTAAATTCCAAATTTAAAAATTCCAAACCAAAAATTCGTAATTCCAAAATCAAAATTCCATATTCTAAATTTAATTTTTTTAAATTTTGTATTCCGAATTTTATATATATTTCAAATTCCAGATTTCAAATTCTAAATTTCAAATGCAAAACTCCAAATTCCAAATTTTCAATTTTAAATTTCAAATTCTACATTTTTAATATCAAATTCTAAATTCCAAATTTCAAACTCCAAATTCTAAATTTAAAATTAGAAAGCCTAAATCCCACATTCCAATGTCCAAAATTTCATATTCCAAATTTATATTTTTTTTAAATTTTAAATTTTAAATTCCAAATTTAGATGTCAAATTCCAAATTTAAAACTTCAAATTGACAACACCAAATTTCAAATTTCAAATCCCACATTCCAAATTCTAAATTTCAAATTAATTCGAAATTTAAAACTTCAAATTCCAAATTTAAAATTTTAAATCTTAAATTTTAAATTTCAAATTCCAAATTTAAGTTTCAAATTTGTAATTCCAAATTTTAAACTTCAAATTTCAAACACAAAATTGCAAATTTCAAATCCCACATTCCAAATTCTAAATTTCAAATTTTAAATTTCAAATCAAAAATTCGAAATTTCAAAATCAAAATTCCATATTCCATATTAAATTTTTTGAATTTTAAATTCCAAATTTTATATTTCAAATCCCAAATTTCAAATTCTAAATTTCAAATTCCAAATTACAAATTTTAAAATTTTAAATTTTAATGTCAAATTGTAAATTACAAATTTCAAATTCCAAATTTCCTATTCTAATTCTTAAATTTCAAATAAAATTTCAAATTTCAAACCCCAAACTAAAAATTTCCAATTCCAAATTTTAATTTTGAAATCCCAAACTTCAAATTTTATATTATGTTAACGCGTTTCATCGAAATTGTTTCCAATCCATGTGCAAACATACTTTTACTTGTGAGTAGCTATTTCGTGCGCGTAATCAACTTATTCAACTACATAGCACTTACAAACATTTTGATAGAGGAGCAACAATAACAACATGATCGCAACAAACTATGCATACAAAATACGACATTTAGGCACAACACAAAACCAACGAAAATTCTTCCTATGAAGAACGAGCGAGACATTCAAAATACTAACAAGATTCTTCATCAATAAAATAGTAAATATTTATACACACACACACACACACACACACACACACACATCTATCGAAAAATTCATCCAACTCAACATATATACGTATATTATTCTTTATACACATATAATGCAATGAAATTCAATTTACCTAGAAAATACAATTGCTTTGATACCATGACATTTCTTCAAATAAATTTAAAATAGGTAACTATATATTTGATGCTGAAACGTACGATGTTTATCTAGTATATGTACCTGGTTATATGGTACATATTTATTTACAAATTTATTGAACAATATTTATTTTGATACGAACAATTCAATTAAGCCTGCTTGGCTGTATACGATCACAAGAAATACAAGAAATTTAACAATGTTGTTGTTACATTGTACATTTCCCATTCCCATGACAATCATATACAAACATAAATTATTATTATGTTTCTACTTTTTGATGTATTTCCATCACCGATATATTGTATTAAAATTTGGCATGCACAAATATACAATTCGCTATGTATTGTGTATGGTGTGCACACTCCCATTTACTCTGCGTACACACAACACACACTTGTAGCAAACAAACAATTTCCAGTTTTATAAAACACAAACAAACAACTATTAAGAAGAGTAGAAAAATTAAAACAGAATAATATGATCTACAAATGTCCATAGACCAGAAATATTTAACTGCATATCACACACAACCCTTACCAAAGCAAAATCATATATAATAAAATAAAAGAAACAACAAAAAAATATTTTAACACAATTCATATCACATACATATATTGTGGTATGAAAATACCTGCCTAACGGTACCTGGGCAGTACCGTTATAAAACACATGTCTCCTTTCTCAATTTATTTCGTATCCACTTTCCATTAATTTCACTTTCCGCTATACTCATTTAATAACATACATATGAAATTCATCATGCAAATAAAACCACGATAACACACACACACACCAAAAAATCACTCACGAAACTTTTATTAATTTAAAGTAAATTAAATTAAAATTTATTTATAAAATATATACAACAACTCTTCACACCAAATTAAATAAATTAATAAAATAAAATTAAATTCTCGAATAAGACGACAAAAACACGTCTTTCCTTTTCGAGAGTCAACGACCAACCCTTGTAATTCCAATCATTAAAATGTCATAAAATGTCAAAAAAATATCACAGATATTTCAATGACAAGGTCACAGAAATGAGAATGTCTTGCTATTATTTCAAACCTTACTAGATATATTTTATTTTTAAAAGATGATGAAATTATTTGCCATCAGCAAAATATTACAGGTAAAGATAAATTTCATGATACACTACTACTACCTATTCATTTTATCTTTAAGACAAAAGTTCGAAATCACCATTACCTCGGAGAACAGTTCAATTGACGCAACAATCATGCAACGCTTCAATTGACTTCAAATTTTGTGAACAGGTAGATGATGGATTGTCGACCAAAAAATAATAAAAATGTATAGCTGGACGGATGGAAGGATGTTTTGGAGTCCTGGTAACCCAATTCATCGAGAAATGTAAAAATCTGGAACAAACTTTTTTTTCGCGATTGCAATACATACTTACCCAATATAACTTCGCTATAATGGGAAAAGTAAAATATAATAATTCTTGCTTAGCCAAAAACTTTTTTATTGTACTATGAAAATGAAATAACCTAAATGCTAAAATATTTGGAGCAGAGGAACGGATTTAAAAGAATTTTGTTGTATAAACGATAAAAATCTCTTAGGAAAATAAGCTTTACTTTGTATTGTAGAGTAAAACACCACTCTCTTAAGATTTTGGTTTGGTATGCGCATTCAATTCATACACGAAAAAAATGGAGTTAGTGAGCAAACAGCAATTACAGAAAAAATGTGTTCACTAAACCTAGTATTTTGCCTACCTACTTATACATAATATGGTATATAGGTAAGCTTTTAAGCAATTTCAGAAATATGTACATTTTTAATTATATAAAAAATGAATTAAAAATATAAAACTTTTTTTTTTATCACAACTTTTTGTATGTTTTTGAAACATTTACTTGTTGTTGGTGCCTCATTCTCTAATGCTGTTCTAAATGTAATAATAACGTATTTTTCTTATACATTTATGTATGTATGTAGCAACAAATTTAAAAGGAAACAACAAAAACTTAATTTAAAAAAATTAGTTTACAAAAAAACAAAAAAAATTACATTCTTTTGCAACAACGATAAGACTTATATTCATGGCTCTCGAAATTAAAAAATCACGAAACATTATATAACTGAAGAACAAGTTGTACATATTTATGTATAGCATAAGTTGTATATGGAGTAGAAAAAGAAGAAATTTACATCGAAAATAACTTTAGTGCAGTTTGCTTTTAAGTAGTAACTAATGTATTTAAATTAATTAAAAAGTAAAGGATCGGCCATTGTCTCCAAATTTCTTTAAAATTTAATTCAAATTACATACTGTATGTCATTCACACGAAATGAACTGTTTTAATAAGGTCAAAACACTTAAGGATATATGTATATATGCATGTATGACATTTTCTGATTTTTTCTATTTTTTTGGCTAATTTTGGTTTTGTTTACGTTTTTTTTTTTACACATAATCAGAATCGTATACATACATATCACATAATAAACAAGAAAAAAGCTTAAAACGTAAATATATTTTCCAAAAACAAAAGACAAGACGAGTAAAAGTTTTCAATTTATTAAAAAGCTTTTTCTATATATTCTATCCTCGATTCTATCTTCAGCTTAAATCCTCTGGGTTAAATCTGAAATAGGTTTCTGTGCTGCTTTTTGTTGTTGCGTTTTACATCGCTTATGCATAATATGATGTACTTGACTGTACGTACGAGGACGTTCATCGTATTCTTTGCAGTGTGAACAATTTTATTTTGATATGGTACACGATTTTTTGGGGTTGAGCTTTTTTGCAAATCTTCATTTTTCATTTTTTTTTTTTTAACAAGACATAAACACATTTGTTATACATATATGCGACCGTATGTAGTAAGAATGCGAAAATGTAATAAAATCACAGTTTCTCTAAAATTGAAGGAAAAATTGAATTTTTCATTTCAGAATATGTATTTGCTATTTGTGTTTTATTTTTGTTCACAGATTAATAAGGTTGTGAGTAACCAAATTAAATTTAAAAAGAAATTAAATCTACAGTGGTGTTCTAAGAAATAACACAGTTAATTTCAAAATTCATTTTTAGTCTTAATTGTGTATGACTAAACCTAATAAGCATGTCTATTGAATACTACTAGTTATGTGACCTTGTCATTGAGCCATTTTCCGGCACCGATACGTCTGTAGAACCCACCAACTCGACAAATTCGATTTTAAAAATTTCTGTTTATTTTTGTGTTTCTCATTGTTAATAGCTACTTTAACTTGATTCCAAATTTTTTCGATCGGATTCAGATCAGGTGACTGACCCAGAAATTGCGCGACCCCTAATTTGTAATCGTTAAACTTATATTTTGCTTCCATCGAGGTATTCTTTGTGTCGGTATCTTGCTGAAAACACCAGCGTGGTGGTTTGTCGTCTTCTGCATAACCGAGCATTAGATGAGTTAATAATATGGATGCAAATAACCGCCATTATTCCATTTTACGTAGAATAAATTATAAGAACAAACTTTTGTTGTGACGAGAAGTTTAGTGGTGTTTTTTCTGCCTTGAAAATGTTTTAAAAAAACGAAAATTCGGCAAATTTTTATAAACTTTTTATTAAATAAAATTTAATAAAAAAACATAATATTGGTCTATAATTAGCCACTAATTAAATAAAAATTAAATTATACTTTTCCGTACCAGAATAAAATCACGCTATATCAAAATGGACCACCACTATGCTTCATTGCTGTTTTTTCTTGTATATTAAGGTTAAATTATCTATTAGGCTGAGCTAATTTGTAATGTCGGCCTTTAGAACCAAAGAGATTGACTTTAGTTTTATCAGTTCATAGTACTTTTCTCCACTTTTTTGGCTCGAAAATTTTGTTTGGATAAACAAGGAATGGCTGTTAAACAATTTAACAAAAAACAATTCCATAACTGAAATTTAGAAAATTAACTATAGAGATGTAATACAGTTTGTGGTGTGTTCTTAGTGTACTTTGGCTCTCAATATAAAGGATTCTAATCGCGTTTACCAATTGCTAATTAATTAACTATAATTGAATTCTCAATATGGCAGAAACATTAGCGGCCATTAAAAAACAGCACAGCATAAATAAATGTAAATTGATAAAATTTAGTCAAGTAGGTATGCTCGTTCAAGTTAATGTAGCAATTTACGGAATTAGAGCTTCGAATATTCACTGAAAGTCCTAGCGGAGAAAGCGATTTCATAGACGAGGAAAGCTACTAGGTTGCTAATTCAGCGCTAAATAATTGTATTCGGTCAAAATATTTGAATCAAGGTTAATAAGTCTTAATGTGTCTACTAATGCGACCTTGATACGGGAACGCTCCCAAATGAAGTTGCCGAAAATACATATACCGGTATTTTCCGGAGAATATCTGACTGGCAAATTTTCCACGACATGTGGTCTATCACCATACATGATTCACCAAATCTGAACGTAGTCAAAATATTTCAGTACTTAAAGGGACTTCTTACGATATGATCGCAAGAAATATATCATAAATACCTTCATCCGAAATTACTTTGTGCAGCCTTCCTTTCACCACTCTACAGCAAGTAACATAAAACGACTCATTGATACCTCAGATGAACTCGTTCATGAACTTCAAGCTCTTGGTAAAATAGGCGAAACACGAGGTCGCTGGTTGATCTAACCATTCCAAAAATTAGATGGCAAATCAAAGGCGCTGTAGGCAGAACATTCAGCAGATACGATCAATCCACAGTTCTCAGAATTTCTAGAATTCCTCGACCGAAGAATAGATACTCTTGAGCCATTGATTCCCGTTTCTAAATGGAACAATACCAAATCCGAAGTGAGAAGCCATGTAGCTGTTGGAGATCCAGAGAAAGTAATTCAGGGCCCTGCTGCGATTAGATCAACGATTAATTATCAATGAGTAATATACAAAAAAAGGTCATTCGTTATACACCTGCAACGAGTTTCATTCATTAAACGTAAAAGGACGCTCGGAATTAACAAAAGGGACTAATAAATTATACAACTGTCTTAGAACAAGACATTCAATTTTCAAATATCCCTTTAAACGCACGTTGTCAAAAATGTGGTGAAAAGCATTCAGATCAGAACTTAGATGACTCCCAAAAGCAATTCAGTCTACAGCTGTTGACGGCCATCATAAATGCTGTCTTCGATCGAAAATCGATTATACCCCAGTAATTCCAAAATTATATGGCTTACGCAAAATCCATAAACCAAATTGACCATATAGGCCCACATATTCTTTATCATCATTTTTAGTCTATATTCTGAAACCTAGTGTAGGAACAACAAATCACTTTATTCAAAATTCTGAAAATTTCAAAAATAAAATCAGTAATGTAACCATCCCTCCAAATTTTCTGTTAATCTCTTTAGATGTCACCTCATTATCTACTAATGTCGATAACCAAATTGTAAAAAATATTACTAGTCAAAATTGGAGAAATATAAAAAGAAATTATATATTGAAACGTGCTGACGGCGCCTTGGTGGTGGATCCATATTTACAAGCTGACTTATTGGCGAGCGTCTTCAAATCGAACTCGACATTAGTTGTCCCAGATGGAATTAGACCTCCATTAATTCCATATTGTGGTTCTAAAATGAGCCCCGTCGTCATCTCGGAGGAAATTGTCTTTACTAATCTGAAGTCAATGAATGCAAACAAGGCCACCGGACCTGATGGAATTCCAGTTCGAATATTGAAGGAGTTTGCCAGTGACTTGGCTCCAATATTATCTAAAATTTTCCTACTTTCATATAAGCAAGGTCACTACCCGAACGCCTGGAAGAATGCAATGGTGCAACCCGTGCTGAAACGGGGTTGTGACAAAACTGACCCTTCAAGCTACCGGCCAATATCAATTGTGTCAGCCGTCGCTAAGGTCTTTGAGAAATGCGTCAATCAACATATAGTTAAATATCTTGAAATTAGCAAACTAATTTCGGATAGACAATACGGCTTTCGTGAAAGCCGATCCACGACCGATCTCCTGACGTATGTCACGAACAAATGGAATCTCGCCCTAGAACACCACGGAGAGGCCTTTGCAATCGCCTTGGATATATCCAAGGCTTTTGATAAGGTGTGGCATGAGAATCTTATTTGTAAACTTGTGGCATACGGGCTGGACTCGATGACCACCAGGTGGATTAAAAGCTATCTCAATGACCGAAAAATCAGCGTCGTGCTTAATGGGAGATCATCATCGACGCACTCCCCAAATGCCGGAGTCCCTCAGGGGTCACCTTTGTCACCGACCCTGTTTTTGCTATACATCAACGATTTGCTGGATAGCACTGTAAACCCTATCCATAGCTTTGCGGATGATGCCACATTGCATTCTTCTATTTCATTCGAGGCGGAGCCTAGCATTACAGATCTAAATAATAAACGGTCAGAAGTCGTAACTTCTCTTAATTCCGATTTAAGTACAATATTTGAGTGGGGTAACAACAACTTAGTACAATTTAACGAGAAAAAGACACAAATATGCACATTCTCACGTAAAAAAAGTCGCATCGACTACCCATTTGTGGTAAAAAACCATATCCTTATGGGTTGCGACTCAATTCGACTGCTTGGTGTTCAAATAAGTAACAAACTCAAATGGAATGAACACATTGTTGCATTGGCTAAATCAGCTTCAAAAAAACTCGGGTTCCTGAATCGATGCAGAAGGTTTTTCAAATCGCATCAAGTTCTCCAGATATATAAAACCTTCATCCGACCATGTATAGAGTATTGCTGTCAAGTTTGGGGAGGTGCGTCTGGTACCACCCTCCACTTATTGGACAGGGTTCAACGCCGCGCTATCAGAATAATACGGAATCCCAGACTTACTCAAGAACTAGACAGCTTACAGCATCGCAGAGATGTTGCAGAACTCTGCGTTTTCTACAGATGCTTACATGGTAAATGTTCTGCAGAACTATCGGAGAAAATACCACCATTCGTTACAACAACAAGAGTAACAAGAGGAACAACAATGCACATAGGTTTACGGTGAAGCTCCCGAAACCTCGAACTGAAGAAATCAAGCGCGAATTTATATACCGAACATCAAAAAAGTGGAATTCGCTAATACATTTCAAATTTCCGAAGGAATATAAAATGAATAAATTTAAGGTAGCTATTAATCTTTACTTGCAGGATCGCGCATTGGGTGCAGAAGCTCTGACAGTTACAAGGAGCTAGGACCGTTAATAAGTCCGCTCTGCACCCAATTAAAAAAGATTTAAAAAAAAAAAAAAAAAAAAATCAAAATTACCAAAAATACAAATTTTTACTGTCTTGGATATCGTTTTAAATAATTCAGAATTTTTCTTTTGATAGGTAACAAAATTTACAAACAAATTTTTGGCTCACCTATGGTTTCCCAATAAGTCCCATTATTGCCTTTTTACTAATGGAAAATCTAGAAGATTCAATTTTCAACTCTTTAGATTTTCAACCATTATTTTACTACAGATCTTATGTTGAGAAAGAAACATACTATAAACATAAATTCAACAATACAAAAGGCAATATGTATTAAAGATAGCTGGAGAGTGGTGAACGAAGTTTTAAATAAGGAGCATATAAGAAAGATTTGATAAACTTGCTATATCTGAGATATTTAACAATCATTTCGTAAATTCTGTCCTTAATTTAAAGCAAACTACCAGCTCAAATAATCAAATTTATTTTCATCTTGTATTTAACAAATCTGAAGTAAAATCTTGCGTTTTCTGGGAAACAGATTCATTGAAAATTCTAAACATAATATCTAGTTTAAAACTGACTGGGTCGACAGGTAATGATTTGATTAGTAATTTTTACTTTCTTTTACGTAATCATGCAAATTTTCGACCTTGAGATTATTGAAAATTTATCTGTTTTGAGGTCCCCTGAGTCCGAAAAAGAGGGTTTCGAAATGATGTCTGTCTGTCAGTCTCATCGTCTCTCTGTCCGTCTGTCTATCATTCTGAATCCTCTCTACAGCCCTGATGGCTTAACCAATCGAAGTGCAACTTCAGATTTAAGCTTTTTTGATAAATTGGGAGGTCCCAGTGAATTGTACTCCAAATTGATCAACCGGAAGTGGCCACTCCCTTGGGCCAGAAAATTTGTTTTGCAAATATCTGAAAAAGTATAAGGTTTACAAACAACTACTTAATACAAAATGTTTCCAAAAAATGAAAACGAGAAAAAAAAAATAACAAAAAAAATCGCTGTTCGTAAAAGAAAGTCATGTGTTGGCCACACCTCAATTTTTTTGGGTTTTGGGATGCTGACTCGTCAAGGGGTGATTCCTTGGTTCATTCTGAGAAAAAAATCGTAAGGGGAGGGGGGTCCATTTTTAATATCCTTTGAGATACAGGGTGTTTAACAAATTTGGTTCAGAAAAAAAGTACACTCAAATATTAAACTGTAACTTCCAAAATATTTATCGGAGAGCAACCGAATTAGTCTTATTTGACTGGTAATTGTATAGGCTATTATTAAGATCTAGGTGGTTATCTTGCATCAGCATCCGTTTGAGAGCTATGATGCTTTGAAGTAAAAACAAAATTTTTTTTTTTATAAAATTGAGTTTTTCTCAAAAAAAACCGTTATAATTTTTTTATTTTTTTATTTAATTTTAATTCGCCATGATGTCTCCTATAATCCTCCAATACAAAGTTTGAGCCTAGGAGTTATAAAAGGTGCTCAAATTGCCCTCCTTGTGATTGAATATCGGCTAATATTCGTTTAAGTATACCTTTGGTTATTTCATTTCTTGGTAATTCTTTCCTTATCTAGTGAGCTGCTGTGTGAATTCGTTGTATGAGTTCTACTTTTGTTTAATTTTTTTGGAGTATACAACCGCCTTCATTGTTCCCCATACATAAAAATCCAATACCGTACGATCGGCCAATGAATTGGACCATTTCTTCCAATCCATTTATTTGGATAATTTTGGTTTAACCAATTCTTAACATTTTTATCGTAGCGACAAGATGCACCATATTGTTGGTATGTATGCGAGACTCTACTTCAAAGGGGAACATCATCAAAAAGGAGTGGCAAATCCTTTTGTAAAAATTGTAAATAACGATCACTATTTAATTTCGATGGTAATATGAATGGTACAATTATCCCCAATTACACCAGCACATACGCGGTGCTGAAATAATGTTTGCTTTTTCGAATGAGGATTTTCAGCAGCCCACTCGTGTAGATTCTGATAATTTGTTATGTCATTTCTTTTGAATTATGATTCATCCCGCCACAGGATACGTTTCACAAAACTATCATTGTCCAAATTCCTTTCCATCAACCAATTAATAAACCCCAATCTTTTATTGCGGTCTATATCGCTAATAGTTCTTGAACGGGTGTTATATGGTATGGATGAAGATTCTCCTTGTGTAATTCTTGATGAATTCGGTAGCAAGAGACGTTCAATTGTACTGCGAACTTCCTTATGCTAGTAGAAGGATTTGCTGTTACATTACGAATTATTTCTTCGTCGACATCCAAATGATTTGGTGAGACTGAAATTGGCTCCGCCCGGGTATTTGATGTTGTTACGATATCTCGCAGTCTTCTATGAATATTTGGAAATACTCTTGCGTCAGGAACGCGACCTCTCCCACAAAGTTTGTAGGCAAAGAGGTAAGGAACGAGAAAGTGTTGCGTAGCAATGCATGCAGGCGTAGACCTTAGTATGAAAATGTTTAATTTTTGTTTTTTCAACATTTAAACAAAGGAAGTGATAATCGCCTACTGTTTTAGTGATCAAAAAAAAAAATTGTTACAATATTAACACTTCAACATCTCTTAATTAGCTAGATTGATAATAATCGATATACGTAAAAAACTATGGTACGTGGGTACAAATAATGTATTGGGAGATTGTAGGGGACATCATGGCGAATTAAAATTAAATAAAAAAATAAAAAAATTATAACGGTTTTTTTTTAGGAAAACTCAATTTTATAAAAAAAAAATATTTTTTTTTACTTCAAAGCATCATAGCTCTCAAACGGATGCTGATGCAAGATAACCACCTAGATCTTAATAATAGCCTATACAATTAGCAGTCAAATAAGACTAATTCGGTTGCTCTCCGATAAATATTTTGAAAGTTACAGTTTAATATTTGAGTGTACTTTTTTTCTGAACCAAATTTGTTAAACATCCTGTATCTCAAAGGATATCAAAAATGGACCCCCCTCTCCATACGATTTTTTTCTCAGAATGAACCAAGGAATCACCCCTTGACGGGTCAGCATTCCAAACCCGGACACCCTGTATAGTGGATGTATTTACGTACATATATTGAAATTGCAGTTTTACACCCGGTATATTTCCTCTTAAATTAAAAGAAGCTGGTGGTTATTCCAATATTCAAAAAAGATGATAGAAAAAACATTATAAATTATAGGCCGATATAATTGCTCTCTGTATTTGGTAAAATTATTGAGAATTCATTCCAGAATCAGCAGTTCCTTGAATAAAATTAAATTTTTACATAATAACCAGTATGGATTTAGATAATCTAGTGCGGAATAATCTAGTACTTCTAGTACGGAAAATACTAAATTGGAATTTACAAATTTTCTGTATAAGGTTCTGTATCAAAGAAATTCGATTGGTTCTATTTTTGTAGATTTAACGAAAGAATTTGATATTTGATATGCCATGATGTTTTACTGGAAAAACTTTTCTGTGCTGGTTTTCGTGGTGTTACGTTGCAGTGGGTTTAACCATATTTGTCTGGTCGGCCACAGGTTGTTAAAATCAATGGTGTTTTGAGTCAAGGCATCAACAAGGTCAGTGCTAGATACACTGCTATTTTTTAAATTTATTTGAATTCTATTTTTCAAATAAATTTTAAATTTTAACGCTAAGTTGAAAGCTTTCGCTGACGATCTTGGGTTTTTATATAATCACCCTATTCGCAGTATAAATATTCAAAATATGAAGGCGGATTTATTTTTTATTTTTTTTTTCGTTGGCGCTACATCCTATAGAGGGATTTGGCCGCTTCATGGTGAAGTTTCGTAATCGTTTTTTTTTTTCAACGGATAATGAGTCATTAGTTCATTGATCCTTACTGGATAACTCAAAAAAAATAATAAAACTTTGTGGACTGTATTTCTGTATTTCTATGTGGTTGATGACAGACTGAATTTTTTATTTCTTTACAAGATATTTAACAATGTACATTATACAAGGCATTTTACACACAAGTTAAATTATATAAGGTAACATGACATTATGTGAGTGAAGTCTGCAGCGAAACATTAATATTTAAATGTGTTTACCTACACTATACATTTTGTAATCTTGGTGGTTTGTTTTTTTTGACTGTACGTCAAAAAAAAAAAAAAAAAAAAATAGAAAAATTTGCTACGAATTAGACGTAACCATCCTCACCGCCTTGAAGCAGTGCCTTCAATAATGTATGCTTAATTTTTAGTCTTCCAGTGGGAGTTTAATCAATTTGTGCACACTTCTTCTGAAGATTGAAGTTGCTGTACGCACTGTAACCACTCGGACAATTCCGTCAGCGCCTTCATGTGTCTCAATTATGCGACCGCGAGGCCACCTTCCAGGCTGCAAACCGTCTTCCTTCAGCAAAACCAAATCACCGATAGTCAAGTTCGACTTAGCATTTTGCCATTTATGCCTGTGCTGGAGAGTACTTAAATACTCACAGTGAAATCTTCGCCAGAGCCCGTTGACCCGCGCTTGAACTTGTTTCCATCGCTTAGAACATGGAATAACCTTGTCGCTTGAGTCTGCTTCCAGCAATCCAACTGAACCACCCATTGTTCGAAAATGGTTCGGGGTAAGCACATCAAAATCATCTAAACTGTTATCATTCGGGCACAATGGCCTTGAATTCAATATGCCGGCGATCTGATGTAGTAACGTAGACAGCTCTTCGAACGTCAAATTAGAATCCTGTGTTACTCTGTATAAATGGTACTTCATCGACTTAACCGCTGACTCAACTAATCCGTTGAAATGAGGTGATGCTGGCGGATTAAACTCCCAATGTATTCGATAAGATGTTAAGTGTTCAAGTACTTCCTTCTGGTGTTCCCTTGAACAGATTAGGTCATATACTTCTTTAAGTCGTCGTGATGCCCCGATAAAATTGGACCCATTGTCTGTTTGAATATATGATGGACACCCTCGTAACCCGACAAAACGCTTCAATGCCATGATAATTGCTTCCGTGGTCATGTCGGACACTGCTTCCAGATGGACGGCTTTAATTACTGTATCTATAAAAACACAAACATAACCCTTTATTAATTTAGCCCCACGCCCCTTTTTAGATAAGAGACTAATTGGCCCGGCAAAATCTATAGCTACGTTGGAAAACGGCCTTCCTGGGTTGAGTCGAGCATGAGGAAGATTTCCCATCAGTTGTTTCACAGTTGTGGTTTTATACTTCACACACGTTATGCACTTCCTTGATACATCCTTCGCAATTGACTTTGCACCAATGATCCAATACTTCTGTCTTGTCAGGTGAGACAACAAAGATGGCCCAGGATGTAAATGGAACCGATGAAACTGTGTAATCAACAAACGACCGACTGGTGAAGACTTCGGAATTATAATTGGATGCTTCTGATTGTAGCCGACTGAAGATCGTTGGATACGTCCACCCACACGAATCAAACCATCCTTGTCGATGAATGGCGCCAATGTAATGATAGATGACTTCTTTGGTATTGGGCAATTTTGCTCGAGTGCATGAATTTCTCTACAGAAAACTTCTTGTTGTTGGTGTTTAATGACGACCACTTCAGCCTTGGATAATTCTTTGACACAAATTGGACCTTTGAATTTATTGTACTTGCACCACCGATACATGTATGAAATAACTCTAAGCATTTTGTCCCAACCGGACACCCGTTTCATTACCTCCTTGATTGGATGATGCTCCTCACAATTCAATGAAAAAAGCAATTTGATTGATTTTGCTTCTCGGTTCGCATATACGATTGACTCGTTGTTAACTTTAAACGACAAAGGCCAACAAAACTCATCTTCTTGTAGCCAAGCGGGGCCACTCCACCATTGGTTGGTATCAATGATATCGCGTGGAAAGAGCCCTCTCGTTGCGAAATCGGCAGGGTTGTCGCCAGATTTCACATGTCGCCAACTGCTGAATGGAATAATTTGCAAAATCGCTGAAGTTCGGTTGGCGATATACGTTTTCCACTTCCTTGGTATCTCTGAGAGCCAGGCCAGGACAATGGTAGAGTCCGTCCAAGCAAATAAGTGGTAGTCCTCAATATTTAGTGATTCAAGGACTTGCTGAACCAGTTGGCTAAGGAGCCACGCTCCACACAACTCCAGCCTTGGGAGTGACATTTGCTTCAATGGAGCCACCTTACTTTTCGCAGTCAGCAAACGTATTGTTACCTGTCCCTTTGCATTGGTAACTCGGGAGTAGACTACGGCAGCATATGCATCCTCACTCGCATCCGAAAACCCATGGATTTCGTATTTAGTAACCCCTTCTAGTCCATCAGATAAAAAGCGAGGTAAGTTTAATCCGGACAGTTCAGGCAGTTGATTTCTGATTTTAACCCACGACTTTGCTACTGCCACTGGAACTTCTTGATCCCACTCAATCTTGAGAGCCCAAAGTCTTTGAAATAAGATTTTGGCAATTATAATGACAGGTGCCAAAAACCCAAATGGATCATATATCTGAGCCACTTGCGAGATAAAACTTCGTTTAGTCAACGTTTCATTAACGTTGAGAGAAACGTCGAAGGAAAACGAGTCGTTTGATGATTTCCAAACGACGCCTAAAATTTTGTGAACATCTTTCTGTTCGTCGAGCGTAATCTTTCGGCAATCACCTTCCGTTAATTCCACGTGAGAAGAGACCACCTTTCTCAAGTTAAAGCCACGATTTTTAAGTACGTTGGTTATTTCATTTTTGAGTGCAATCGTTTCAGTAATGGTATTTGCTCCCGTGATTAGGTCGTCGACGTAGAAATCGCGCAATATGATTTGTGCCACTTTCGGGTTTGTATTTTCTAGTGATCGACCTAGATGCTGTAATGAAGCTATGGCAAGAAATGGAGCGCATGAAGTGCCATACGTTACCGTTTTCAATTGATAAGTTTGAAGCGGTTTTGAGGTGTTATTTCGCCATATGATTTTGTGAAATATGCGGTCCGAGGGTTGAATCCATATTTGGCGGTACATTTTCTCTATGTCCGCCACTAACGATACCGCATGTTTTCGAAACCTAAGCAACGTTGACCACAATGTAGGTTGGAGAGTTGGTCCTATCAATAACGAATCGTTGAGAGATCTTTCGGAACCATTTGGCTTCACAGATCCATCAAAAACTACTCTAATTTTCTGTGTGCCATTATCGTTTTTGAATACTGCGTGGTGTGGGAGATAGTATTGCTTAAATCTTCCCTTTATTGATCTGTCGTTCTGATCAGCCAACTCCATATGCCCCAGAGCACTATACTCTTGTATGAATTTTGAATATTCCGTCCTTAATCGTTCATCTACCACAAACTTCCGCTCAATCGACAAGAATCGTTTAAAGGCTACACCGTAGCAATCTCCTGACACTAATGCATCCGATTTAAACGGTAATGATACCATGTATCGACCATCAGCAGCTATTCTAACCGTTTCATTGAAGTGTTTGACGGCCAATATCTCTTCATCGGTGTATTCTTCTTTGTAATGAATGGACTCCGATTTCCAAATTTTTTCCAAAATATTATCCAAATTACAATTCAACTGAAAACTATTGAGCGTCTCCCGGTCAGCATTCGTATTACTTCCTGAAAACACCCAACCAAACAATGTGTTTACGACGACCATTCCCTTTGATAATGTCTTACGACCTTCAGTTATAATGGAGAAGAAGTAATCTGCCCCAATAAGGATGTCAACCGGCTGATTTTGTTCATAGCCGGAGTCCGCAAGACTCAATTTTGATAGTTGATTTAAATCGTCGTTCGTGAACATGATGGATTTCGGCGGTATTGTCATCAGCTGTTTCAAAATGTAAGCGTGAATTGACATGCTTACAGTACTTCCTGGCTCATTTGCGTATATGCGAAAATTGACGGCACCCTGTGTGACCATTTCACTTGTTGCAATTCCGGATACTGACATTCGTGCCTGCGACCGCCTCAACTTAAGTCTGTTAGCTAAACTTTCTCGAATGAAAGTTGCCTGTGAACCAGACTCCAGTAGAATTCTTGCGAGTACCCTTTCTCCAAATTGATTCTCAATCCAAACCTGCGCTGTTGGAAGTAATGCGACTTGATCCATCCGAGTATGATGTATGTCTAATTGGGCACAAGTTGTGTCTTTCACTTCATCTGTGGGTTTAGTAGCCAATTCCTCCGATTCACATGCAACTGAATTCATTTTGACAGATGAAGCGGGTTGTTCGACGTGATCACCATGCAACAGTGTATGATGTCGACGGAAGCATATCCTGCATGTTGATCTAGAAGGACATCTTTCTTTGATATGTGACCTGGACAAACAATTGAAACATGCTCCTTTTGTTCGTAGTAACAGGAATCTATCATCCCGACTGATGTCTTCAAATTCCTTGCACCTATACAAAGGATGATCACCATTGCACTTCAAACAATTTTGTGTGTGTTCGTTTACGTTGTGACATCTGACGGTTTGTTGGCTCTGAGAGTGGTTAGGAAATTTAGGTTGATTGGTTTCAGCCTGACAGGTTTCCATTGCATCGCACTGTATATTTAAAAATTCGAGAAACTCTTCAATACTTGGAAAGTTATTGTTGGCCGATGATAACGCCCATCTGTGTTGTATGTCCTTATTCAATTTAGGTAGCAATATCTGAATTAACCACGGATCTCGTTTCTCAGCCTGATCTCCCAGCGCCCGCAACCCTCGTAACACTTCATCACTTTTATCACACAACCGTCGTAACGATCCGTCCTTTGATGGAATTGGTGGCTGCTGCAAAAATGTTTGAATCATCTCAGCCACAATATAACGTTTCTTGTCATATCTGTCGACAAGTTTCTTCCAAGCGAGCGGATAGTTTGCATCGGTCAACTGCATATGCTTGATTAGATCAGCGGCTTCTTCCACTAACAATCCTCTGAGATAATGAAATTTATGCGATGTTTGTAGATTTTCATTTTTATGCACCGAAGCCTCGAATAGGTCTCTGAACGATGGAAAATCGCGATAACTTCCACCAAACTTAGGTATATTTAAACGTGGCAACCGTAGGTCTTGATTGTTCGCGTATGATCTGTCGAGTGTTGTATCCAAAAGTGATTTTTGATGTTCTGCTAACCGCCCGACAGCAGAGACAACTTGAGCCTCTACCTCTTTCGAAACCAAATTACGAGACGCCGCTTGTTTCCGTAGCTCAACTTTCACGAACAGGTATTCTTCCTCAAATTTCTCACCATCAACAGAAGTATTGTAATTTTGCAATGAATCTTGATAATCATTGAACTGAACGTAGAATTTTTCGAGCAATTCTATTCGGGCGATTAATTCCTCGTACGTTGTAACTTGAGTAATTACCTTGACAAAGCGCCGTAATCTAGCTAACCCCTCAAAACAATTGCTTACTTTCTTTTGTAACCCCTCAATAATTTGAGCTTCTGTTGGCATTTTGTAAAGAAGAGGCCTTATCATCAGTAATTAATTCAACTTTCACAAGCAAATTGGCAATATGTTTTAATTATAAAATGGCGTTCAATAAACTTGATTGGTTGAAATGAATAACGCACCTTTGTACCACAATATTAATTTCGATATTTATCACAAAAAATTGCAGGCAGTATGAACGACGTGGCGTGTTAAATACAATATGGCGTCCAAGCGACTTGGTTGTTTGAAACGATTAACGCGTTATTGCACCCAAAAATGAAATAAATTGTACTCACGTATTTGTAGCACTTAGAAAATAGCTTAAAATTCTCCGTTATTGTGTGATCCGGCTCGAAGGACCTTACTGGATAACTCAAAAAAAATAATAAAACTTTGTGGACTGTACTTCTGTATTTCTATGTGGTTGATGACAGACTGAATTTTTTATTTCTTTACAAGATATTTAACAATGTACATTATACAAGGCATTTTACACACAAGTTAAATTATATAAGGTAACATGACATTATGTGAGTGAAGTCTGCAGCGAAACATTAATATTTAAATGTGTTTACCTACACTATACATTTTGTAATCTTGGTGGTTTGTTTTTTTTGACTGTACGTAAAAAAAAAAAAAAAAAAAAAAAAAAATAGAAAAATTTGCTACGAATTAGACGTAACCACTTACAATAACCAGCCGTGATTTTTTCATCACCGCTCCCAAAATGTTCAATAACCTATCAGTTGTGTTGAAAATTTGTAGGAAACTCAAACCATTCGCATCTGGAGTAAAAACATTTTTGTTTAGCGACTCACAATCAAATGTGGATGATTTGATGCATTTTCAAGTCTAGCAAATTTTAAATTTGTTAATTTTTATCAAGTACCTTTGTTCAAATACATTTCACACCATGCGCTGTTTGCTATTTTATATTATTATTACTTGAGGGTCATGTGGGGGCTCAAGCCACCCCGCACTGCGACCTAAAAGATCTTTTGTGCATTTGCGATTTTATATAAATATCGTAGTAGTCTACAACTCGTGCGGACATTAAATAAAAGAAATTGAAAGAAAAACGTACTCAGGCAAGCAAATAGGTTGTTTTATTTTATTTGGAAAAATCCACAAACACAACGTGTTGGTGCCGAAACCCGGGAATAGGGATTGTTGCAGTCTACAACAATTGAAGTTGGAATAAATTACATAGAGCGTGTAATTGTCGGTGTTCAGCCGAAATCATCAGGTATATTTGTATTTTCTATTCAGTAGTTAGTGACGCTAGTGAAATTTTTAGAAATGGCGGTGTACGTGCAAATGTGTATGTTAAAATTGGAATTATTAGTTTTACGTGTAATGTTGTAAATTTGTGGTGAAGTGATTTATTGTCACTAGTTAATTATTGCACAATATATTGCTCACATTGTGAAATTCATAAAATTATTTGGACAAATTCCACGAGGCATACACTGCTGGAATGTTCTATCGCATTGTTAGTGCATTGAACATTTCATAACACATCGATTACTAGATACATTACCTGCAATTGCATTATAATTGTTTCTGGATATTTGCTACTACGCGGTGATGGCGTCGATTACTAGATACATTACCTGCAAATATTTTATAATCAGTTTGTATATCTGTGAACCATGCGGTGATGGATCCTATGCTTATTGTTGTATATTTGCTAACCAGGCGGTGATGGCGTCGATTACTAGATACATTACCCGCAAATATTCTACAATTATTATTTTGCACGGTTCCTATACACGGTGGTGGCGTCGATCACCAGATACACCACCGCAACTTTCCACCGACGTGTTGGTCCCTTGGTCGCATCGATGAGGTTCATCCTGGCCATGATGGTCTTGTACGCAAGGTGACCGTCAGAACAGCTGCTGGCACCAAAGAACGCCCTATTCAAAAACTTTGCGTTCTTCCCATTAATCACTCGTAGGTGCGAGTGCTTCGTGACTTCTCAACCCCCCCGGTGATCCGGAAATGCGTTTTCCCCTAGCTCTTCTAGCTAGGTTTTTCCATTTCCCTTGCACAAATGTGGGATCATTCTTGGGCCCTCAGCCGTTGGGGGAGGGGGGGGGAGAATGATCAAATACATTTCACACCATGCGCTGTTTGCGATATTATATAAATATCGTAGTAGTCTTGTATTACCACTCGCACAGCGCGCACATTATATAAATATCGTAGTAGTCTACAACTCGCGCGCACATTAAATAAAAGAAATTGAAAGAAAAACGTACTCAGGCAAGTAAATATATAGGATGTTTTATTTTATTTGGAAAAATCCACAAACACAACAACCTTTATAATACTTTCTTAGTTTTTGTTTTACTTATTACTAATCGATACTGGATTGTAACTATCCACAGATTGTACTTTTTAAATAAATAAATAAAATAAATAAATAAAAATATAATCTTTGCTAAATTTTATTTTTATAGTTCTAAAGGTTGTCGACATTCAATTTATATTGACATAAACAAAATTGTTGTTTGGTAATTGTGATTTTTGATGTGAAAACGTCTTTAGCGGCAGGATTAAGTAAAAAATTGTATAGAAATCATGTTACGGAAACAAAAAAGCCGAACAAAAAATATTGCATGTATGTGTGAATGTCGACATGAACAAAAAATAAATAAAACGTAAAATCAATGCAAAATCCGCGCATACACATGCAATATACAACATCATCCGGCATTTCAAAAACATCGTAAGCCGAATACAAAAAAAATTAAAAACAAAACCGCCTACTTTAACCCTAATCAACATAGCTCATTTTACTTACGTTAATGCATACGATGAGTCTCTCAGACTCATAAGAATTTTTATTTTTAAAAAAATGCTAGTTTTCTTTATTTCAATTATTTAAATAATAGTTTACTGTATTTCAATTACTTTTAAAATTCAATATGGAAAAATTAATTTAAAACATAAAAAAACAGCAATTTATTTATTTTTACAGTTGTGACAGATTACCACTTTTTTAGAGTGTTGAAAACATACACTTTGTTTACAGCCGCTGCATAGCTGTTTATTCATGCGGCCCAGACCTGGAGGACATATGTAGCATCTGCGTTTTGGGGTATTTTGTCCAGTTTCTGGGGCTGAGCTGGATGTAGGTAAAACCTGTTCTATTACATATTTCGTTAGTTTTGAAAGACGCGAAGAACTCCTTCTTTGGATATTAGGTACAACCAACTCCTGAATCAATTCTTGCAGAAACATTTTTCTGCGGATATTTGGTTTGTTTGCATTCTACCCGGGATATAAATTATTCCAAATAACTTTTGCAGCTACTCCATTCACATCAAGTAAATTAAAAAAATGGGCCAGTGGCCATCGGCTAGTTTTCCGTTTTGACGAAAAAGCGTGACACAGTTGGTCCAACGTATCAACTGCTCCTTTCGTAGAGTTGTAATGTAGATTTATAGCTGATTTATTACGATTCTCTATATCGACTGCATCATCAAAGTGCATCGACGACAGTAATATAACGGCTCGATTTTTCTTTGGTACGTAACTGACTAAAGTCATATTTTTACGGAAACCAAAAACGTTTATTTCTACAGGTCGTTGTCGATGTGGTTGAAATTCAATAGGAATACACGTTTTGTTTTTTCGTAGAGTTCCAACACATGTTAGCCCCACGCTTAACAACCGCTGAGTTAACTCAATATTTGTAAAATAATTATCAAACGTAATATTCCGTTTCGAATAATGAAACGGAACACAAAGTTCTTCAACGACGTTTGATCCTAGGTTAACTGCCGGCATATGTCCTTCCTTTCCTAGATATGGGATTCCTTTTAGTGGATAGCTGGTATATAAGGCTGTCGCAGATCCACCAAATTTTCATCCCATATTTATCTGGTTTTGACGGCATATACTGCTTCAATGAAACTCTACCTCTAAATGGCAACAACTGCTCGTCGATAGTGAGATTTTTTCCGGGGATGTAATGCTTCAATAAATTGGTATTTACTGTATCCCAAATTTCTCGAAAAGGCGCAAATTTGTCACGGAGTCTTCTGCGGAACGAGTAAATTTATCATCAAACCGAATGAATCAACAAAGTATCTCGAATCGATTACATGACATGCCAGCTCGAAATAAATTGTTCCCAAACAGAGGATGCCAAAAATCTCGTATATCAGAAACTCCTTGTCGATTCAAACCGGCGTTTAGCAATAATCCAATAAAGCAACGAATCTCCACTGCATCTGTACGCTTCCAAATTTCTCTGCGTTTTTCGTAACCATACAGGTTTGTGTATTTTACAAGACTTTCTACAACTTGGTCACTAATAAAAAGTGAAAAGGCATCTATCGGTGAATCGACATGCTGTCCTGGTGGGAGTACTGCCGAGTAATGTTACATAATGTGGTGCGTCTTTGCGTAAATGGGGATTTTTTCCACTGGGTTCCATCTTTCCCAGTATAGTAGGTATTATCGGACGGAAGTTCGATATCAACAGTATCCTCGGTTTCTGATATTACTTGTTCGTCGTCATTTTCAGAATCGGTTCCGACGATATCTAGTTCACTATCAGACGACTCAATACTTAGGATATTGTTGTCCGGACCCTGTTCCTCGTCACTTTCTTCCAGCGCGGCTCGGACTTCTTCTTCGGTCCACACTCGTCGTCGATTTGCCATACTATATAATACTGTACAAAACTCGGTTTATATTTATTTCATAATTTCACACATTTTACCTTATAAATTACTAGAAGTTAGCTTGATGAACGTATATTACAATATTATTTCACCAAAAATCTTACAATAAAATTTGTATTTTTATTATAAATTTCACACTCCCTAACATAAAACAAACTAAAATTAATTTGCAATGTAGTAACAGCGACAACTTATTTTACCGATTTCTCATTTGGTACTACATAGCAAAAAAAATGTATTTCTGATATTTCAAATGTCATCGTTGTATTGGTGTGTGTAATAACATGATGATTATAGAATGCGTTGTGAATATAATATGTACACCAAAACCAACACAAATGTCTTATATAAGCCATATTATTTCCGTGACGCACGCATATTATTAAATCCAAAACCTACTATTTTTTGTAAGTGTTAGTGATATTTTATACTGTTTTTGATACAAACTACAATTTAAAATCAAAGTATGTAAAGATTATACTGTAGTATGACGCTAATACTTACAGAAATAGTAGGTTTTATTTTGTGTTTGTATGGCAATAATATGGCTTGTATAAGACATTTCTGTTGGTTTTGTGTACACGCAAAATAACGGTAACATTGGAATGTAAAATTTTTATAGTTTTTCCGTGGTGTTAGTAAAATGATAAATGTATGATAAATACGTTGTCTCTGGTAGTAATAAACAAAATATCACGAAATAACAAGAATAAAATGTATACTAATGTATGTTTAAATAACTACATTATACATACTTTATTTATTTTTCCATGCAAAATTATATTATAAAAAATCTTGTTCAAAACATGAATAAACATTCTAACATAAATTTTTCTCGATTTAGTTTGAAATTTCATAGTGAGTCTCTAAGACTCATCGCATGCGTTTTTGTTAGTATTTTTGAAATAGTGTTTTCTGGACCTTGCTATAACTTGCTAAAATTTTTAATTACGATTTTTTAGAAAAAAAATATAAAATATTAAAATACATACAGCTCAATTTGCCAAAAAATTGATTTTTGGATAGTTTTTTACAGGATAAAATTAAAATGAGTCTCCGAGACTCAACCCATGTTGATTAGGGTTAATTTAATTTTTTTGTGAAAGTATCTGCTATATATGGCCGTAGCAGCAAGTGATTTTGAAAATGAAAATTACATACGAGCAAAAGGATCACAAATTATGCTTGTGTAGTGTAAGTGACTCAAAAAAAATTAAATGGAAATAGCGAGAGCGAGCTGTGAAAATTGCACATATGTATACATTGATACAAAATAAAATAATAATTTCAAAATTATTTAATCAGTATGCTTTCTTATTAGTATTGCTCATGCTGTTGGTGAGTCCATAATTAACGGCGGTTTCGCACTACTGTCTTTCCAATTGTAATGATTTTAAGGTCAACATTGTGCCCAAATAAAACCGCTCTATTTAATTTATTTTAAGTTAATCAGCGACAAAGCGATGCGATTTTGCTTTGTTCAGCGCGTTCGCCGTGACCATTTACTACTATGGAATCTTGAACAAGATTGCTGTGTATGAGTAATGGTATATTTTAAAGCGTAGGAAAGTGGGGCAGATTCGCCACTTTTTAGTAAAATCTCTATAGAAAAATTACTATTGATATTTTTTTAAATTAGTTAACGGTAATAAATACTTCCATATTTTCTGAACCAATTGTGAATGTAATGATTTTTCCATATTATTACAAAACATTTTTTTCTAACTTCTGCTTGAACTCCATAGAAAGATGAAAGTGCCCCGACCCGGGGTACTTTCGCCAAATGAAGGGACACTTTCGTCAACGTAACTATTTTAGTAGAATCGTTATAGTAATACACAATATAAATAATTTTTTTTTAAAATAAATAAAATAAAAACATATTTATTCAATAAAATATTAAATTTAAACTTAAGCGTATAGGAGGATGCTCTGGTGTTGGCAGCTTCATATAAGTATAATTTCTATAAATTAATGAAATGTCCTCTTTGCTTGGTTTAACAAATAGTTGACTTCTAGTATGTTTGTGCAAGAAGCTGTCGATGTAGGAGTTATTAGCTTCCACTTCGGTTTTTTGACCCACGTTTATTTTATAAATATGGCACGCTCGACAGTATTAAGGGCATTTGTCAAAGACGGAACTGCCCCATAACAACTTTGCGAATGTGCCCCAAGTAGCAAAAAAAATACTAAATAAAGAAATTTAATTAATTATTTTTTATTGATTAATTCACACACTAACACTTTAAAGATATATAATTTATCTAACTATATTCAATGAACCACTCAACAAAACTAAAAAAATGCTTAATAAAAAATCTTACGTTGTACATACCAAATATTACACAATACTGAGGAAAAACACGATTATGCGTGTATTTTAGTTGCGTTTTCAATGATGACTGTCAAAGTACGAAGAAACATTTGAAATAATAATGGGATGATTCAGTACTTTTTTCAGATTTTTTAAACGTTGTGAAGTTAGCTAAACATAGCTTGACGAAAGTGCCCCGATGACGAAACTACCCCACTTTACCCTACATGTCAGGTTTAAGTGATTCAGGGTGGGATGCTTAAATCGATAGTATATTATCCCTAGAATATGCCCCTAAAGCGAAAATGACGAAATAACGGCTCTTAAAAGTACAGGTAAATTTACAATGATAAACTTTCCTCTACCTTTCTTCTTGTTCGGAAACTTTAAACGCGTTTTTCTCAAAACCATGTTTTAGAAACTGGCGTGCAGGATAACTCAAAAAATGTTCGATGGATCAAAATAATTTTTTTTTTTTAAATTAAAGGTGATTTAATTGCCTTGAACTTATACCACATATTTTGTACTAAAAACATTATTAAGGAAAAGTTATAAACAAAAGAACGTGCAAAATTTCTGCAAAAAAACGGATTTTTTTTTCAAATCATGATTTTAATAATTTTTTGTAATGAAATAATTAATTTGTTAGGTATATCTACAAACTACAATCATAAACTTTACAAAACTATATATTTTTTTTTAATCGAATAATTCTACTAGATGCTAGAGTGCACGCCGTGAAGAAAGAATTTTTAGAGGCACCTTCATATTTTTTTTAATAACTTGCTTGAACTTCAATATAATAATTTTAAAGAATTAATTTGAACTCTTCAATATGTAGACAATAAACAATAATAATTGCAAAAATAAATATTGAATAGTTTTTTTTATTTTTATTTTGCAAAAAGTGCTTGATTTTGGCGTTCTACACCAGGTTACCCCCTTAACTTAACAGCCCTCTTTATGCAGAGTTTCTCAGCCTCATTGAAATGGCTTGAAATGATTCATTAGATATTTATACATAAAAGTTTTCACATAAATTTTTTGTGAGTTGAGGGTGAACTCGCTCGTTGTTTTTTTATTTTTCGTACCAGTATCTAACGTAAATTAAAAAATACTTGTTGTATATCAAAAATGTGACTCAAAAATTTAGCCAACATTTTTTTTCGAAATCCAGAAGGGACGCGATTTCGAAATGAATACCAATTTGAATTTGGTAAAATAAAATACGCCTATTAGCTACCTTAATAAACCGATTTAGCATAGAAACGCATAGCCTAGACAATTTATTTGAAAAAAAAATTGTACTCTAATGCTTTTCATGTAAAAAGGTTATACATTTATCAAAAACTAGCTGACCCGGCGAACTTCGTCCCGCCCCAAATTACTTCGTTTCGAGCAAATACTTTTGTGCTTCACGAAAATTGATTTTGATGATAGAAAAAATCAAACAACTCAACTCTATTCTCAATAGATGAATGAGTTGAGTGGACATTCCATTCCATTTTCATCGAATTCAACACTAATCTATCCGAGTTTCCGAGTTTTCCACTTCGTTTCCCAATTTTTCTCTTCTAAAAGATAATCTGGTTTGGTTGCCCGCCAAATCTCGTACAAAAACATAATTTTTTTAATTTTCCGAGTTTTCCGGCTTTTCCAAAGGATTTTCCAAAAATTTTCTTTCGTAAGAATCATCTCCTGGCAATTTCAAACACAATAAAAAGATTAAGCCAAATCGGTCATCAAAACATACAAAAAATTCATAATTTCATTGAAAAAAAAAATTCAATTTTCTTCGGGTTTTTCCGGAAGTTTCCGAGTTTTCCACTCAGATTTTCCAATTTTTCTCTTCTAAAAGACCATCTGGTTTGGATACGCGCCAAATCCCGTACCAAAACATATTTTTTCGATTTTCCAAATTTTCCGACTTTTCCGAAGGATTTTCCAAAAATTTTCTTTCGTAAAAACCATCTCCTGGCAATTTCAAACACAATAGAGAAAGATTGAGCCTAATTGAGCCTAATCCGTCATCAAAACATACAAAAAATTCATAATTTCATTGAAAAAAAATTCAATTTTCTTCAACTTCGATTTTCCAATTTTTCTTTTCTAAAAGACAATCTGGTTTGGATGCGCGCCAAATCTCGTACAAAAACATATTTTTTTGATTTGCCGAATTTTCCGACTTTTCCAAAGGATTTTCCAAAAATTTTCTTTTGTAAGAACCATCTCCTGGCAATTTCAAACACAATAAAAAAAGATTAAGCCCAATCGGTTATCAAAACATACAAAAAATTCAAAATTTCATTGAAAAAAAAAATTCAATTTTCTTCGGGTTTTTTCCGGAAGTTTCCGTGTTATCCACTCAGATTTTCCAATTTTTCTCTTCTAAAAGACCATCTGATTTGGATACGCGCCAAATCCCGTACAAAAACATAATTTTTCGATTTTCCGAATTTTCCGACTTTTCCAAAGGATTTTCCAAACATTTTCTTTTGTAAGAATCATCTCCTGGCAATTTCAAACACAATAGAAAAAGATTGAGCCTAATTGAGCCTAATCCGTCATCAAAACATACAAAAAATTCATAATTTCACTGAAAAAAAATTCAATTTTCTTCGGGATTTTCCGGAAGTTTCCGAGTTTTCCACTTCGATTTTCCAATTTTTCTTTTCTAAAAGACAATCTGGTTTGGATGCGCGCCAAATCTCGTACAAAAACATATTTTGTTGATTTGCCGAATTTTCCGACTTTTCCAAAGGATTTTCCAAAAATTTTCTTTTGTAAGAACCATCTCCTGGCAATTTCAAACACAATAAAAAAAGATTAAGCCCAATCGGTTATCAAAACATACAAAAAATTCAAAATTTCATTGAAAAAAAAAATTCAATTTTCTTCGGGTTTTTTCCGGAAGTTTCCGTGTTATCCACTCAGATTTTCCAATTTTTCTCTTCTAAAAGACCATCTGATTTGGATACGCGCCAAATCCCGTACAAAAACATAATTTTTCGATTTTCCGAATTTTCCGACTTTTCCAAAGGATTTTCCAAAAATTTTCTTTTGTAAGAATCATCTCCTGGCAATTTCAAACACAATAAAAAGATTAAGCCAAATCGGTCATCAAAACATACAAAAAATTCATAATTTCATTGAAAAAAAAATTCAATTTTCTTCGGGTTTTTCCGGAAGTTTCCGAGTTTTCCACTCAGATTTTCCAATTTTTCTCTTCTAAAAGACCATCTGGTTTGGATACGCGCCAAATCCCGTACAAAAACATATTTTTTCGATTTTCCGAATTTTCCGACTTTTCCGAAGGATTTCCCAAACTTTCTTTCGTAAGAACCATCTCCTGGCAATTTCAAACACAATAGAAAAGATTGAGCCTAATTGAGCTAATCCGTCATCAAAACATACAAAATATTCAAAATTTCATTGAAAAAAAAAATCAATTTTCTTCGGGTTTTTCCGGAAGTTTCCGAGTTTTCCACTCAGATTTTCCAATTTTTATCTTCTACAAAACATCTGGTTTTTTACCATCTAGTTAGCTACGCGCCAAATCCTATACAAAAACATAATTTTTCGATTTTCTGAATTTCCGACTTTTCCGAAGGATTTTCCCAAAATTTTCTTTCGTAAGAACCATCTCCTGGCAATTTCAAACATAATAGAAAAAGATTGAGCCAAATCGGTTCAGCCGTTCTCAACTGATGTGCGCACATACATTTTTTACACCATTTTTATATATAGATATGGAGATATATAGAAAATTTTTATTTTTTGTTTTTTTTTAGCTGAACTTGGGGGTTTTTCAAATTTTTTTTTTTTCTAAACCATCCCTGAACTATAGCAAACAAAACAAAAAAAAAATTTTGAAAATCGGTCCAGCCGTTTTTGAGTTTTAGCGAGACTAACGCACAGCAATTCTTCATTTTTATATATAGAGATAAATTGTAAGGGACAAAATCTTAAATTAGCAAATTATACGATTTAGGAAATCGAAGAAATTCTTATGCTCCTTATTTAAAACCTCGTTGACCACTCTCCAGCTATCTTTAATATTGCCTTTTATATTGTTGAATTTATGTTTGTAGTATTTTTTTGCTCAACATATTATGTTTTATGTTTAAGCTCTTTATTTAAACTTTGAACTTTAATAACAAGTTACAATTTCTGGGATTTTAAATAATTTTTTAGATAAACCATTTTTATACTTAATTTTTTTTTAGTAGAATTGCTGAAATCCATGGCTTAATCCTTTTGTCGTTAGCTTTTGTTCTACGTGCCTTGAAATATTATTATCAATACATTAGTTTCGGAATAGACATTGAGCCAGCATTCCTCATTCAACTCAACAAATAAATTTGCATAATTTATAGAGGAGACATAATGTTTCAATTTTGGTAGTAAATGATTATTGGTAAAAATATTCGACGGTACAAAACTCATCAATGTCATACGGTGATCAGTACTATGCAGGTTATAAATATCCGCAACGATACTAAATTCAAATTTCAAAGAATGTCTAAAAAAAATGTGATCTATTCATGTGGCAGAATCATTACAAATTCGTGTTGGTACATTTAACATAGAACGTAGACCATGAGACGACATCATAAATATATAACTGTCTGAAGATGGGGATGATCTAAAATATTTATATTCATATCGCAAAAACTAATAAATTTTTCGCTATAATCCCTGATAAAATATTATTAAGCTCTGCCAAAAGACGGATGTGTTTAAAAAATGAAATATTTAAACAACTAAGACCGAAAACCGAACGGAATTAAATCCAAAATTTACCTGTAAATATCAGCACCTAGTAGCATCGATGTAAGATGCAGTATTATCCATTATGTTATCACATAGATAAAAAACAACTCCACCGGTCCTATATGTAGCATTACATTTACCGCAAATGGTAAACCCCGAGATTTTATAATTTTCAAGTTCATATTATTCAACCCAAACCTCAGATAGAAAAATGATTTGAGGTAATATGTCAAGGGCAGCAATGTTAGCTACAAATAAATTGAAATTTTTTCTACAGCTTCTAATATTTTGATGAACTATAAAAGGTTTGATTTATTCTTCAGTTGTTGTTATTTGAAGATATTACATCTACATTGGTTTTGTTGTATATTATATTCTAGAACTCCTTTACAAGAACCTCCAGCTGGCTATGAGGTTGAAGCCACCAGCTTTTCAAAATCAGCATCCGAGACCCTTATATTGAAAGACGCGTAGTCCTGTGTAAAATTGTCTCGTATTTTTTGCGTAAACCGATGAACCACAGCATTATCTAACTTAAAATTAGTCGCCAGATATTGCCTAATATTTAATTCATTGACATCCGGATGAAGCCTTGAGACAAAAATCTGCTTCCGTGTTTAACTGCACGTAATAGCCGCCTGTATCATTCCCAGTGCCAATAATAACATTTTTCACAATATTTACTACTTTTGATTTCAAATTATCTGCAGGAGATTGCTGAGCAGTAGCGCTCACAGTTTTAGCGACACTGAAACTTTTAGGAGAATTACTAATTTTCTTTTCATAACTTGAATTTATCGTGGATTGATTAGTCGACGAAGAACTAGGGTTCGGAATAAGCGATGCAGGCTGACAAATCGAAGATGATTTATTTATCAAATCTAATTTGACATTAGTTGGCAAATTTCTAATACGGGTTCATTGCGATGGTTATTTCAGTTGTGCTTGAATTTGTATTTGTCTCCAATCTCAGATCCGGTGTTAGAAAGGTCGAAACAGCTTCTACTGCATCATTGGTTACATTATGGTTCACAACAATATTTAGCCCAACTGGCGCAGTACTGTCAGCACTCGATGCCGAATTAGTGCATGAATCACCATTTGACATATTTTTATTTACACTTGCACACTTATTTATATTGTTCACAGAAAGTTCAATTCTGGCATACAAAAAGCCAACACTACTTTACTTTAAATTACTTTAAATTTATTATTTATAATTTTACAAAATAAATTGAATTTTATTTGTTGTTAGCCTTATAATTTACATTTATGTATTTAGTTTCTGGCACACTCTTTATTGAGCAGGAGCTCATTCATAAGAGAACATACCAAAAGAAATGGATAATTTAGAAAAAAAAAAAAAAAAAAAAAAAAAAAAAATCACGATTTTAGCCAGGATCAATGCCAATTCCATTGATTTATATCTCGATCCTGCTCCATAAACTTGACTTCGTCCGCCAAATGTTTTAAGTGTAAATTTATCATTTTCTGGTTTGGACATCCAACTAAATTGTAGCTCTTGTTGAAAATCTATATTCGAATAATATCTGGGCTGGATAAGGTCTGGGTAATTTCCACAATTTGCTGATGAATAATAATTTAGAAAAAAACAATATTAGAGCACTATACGAGTACAGGAAAAAAAAATTACGATGTAGCTATATTACAACGCATGCTAAACGGATTTTTATGATCGAATTATGATTCCATGATTAGATTTTGAAAACCACGTACCCAGTGGGTGGGTATTCAGTATTCACGAATACCAAAAAGGTATTGGATCCATGGCATGTTGTTGTAAATGGTCAAATAAAATGCGCCTTTTGCAAAATCAAAATTTGTATAAATAGTCGAAGCAATGAAGCACTAAAAAGGACAAAAGTTTGGAATTTTTCCATAAAGATGGATCGGAATGCGGTTTTTTGCATTCGCTTCCAAAAATTATTTGTAAAAAACCTACTTTGTACCTATGACAAATCGGAAATTGCATTGCTGCAGCCATAAATGTATTCAAAAAATGCATTTTTTGAGACGCCTTTTGGAAGATTTCAAATCTTTGTAAATAAGAGTCAGAACTGGCCCGAATCGGGTACTCTGGGGCTTTCGAGGTCGCTAATCACGATTATGATGTTCAAGTTGACCCCCCGAACACCTGGAGCTCAGGACCGCCGATGAACGTCATCTCCGTGGGACTCTCCCACAAATCACGCGAAGAGGGAGAGAAACTCGGCGCTCGGGGGTTTTTTGGGTCGCTGAATTCAAAAATGTCATCGTCGAACACCCCCCCCCCGGACACCTGGTGCGCCCGAACCTGAACGTGGACGTCATCTTCGAGACCTGACAAGATTGACAAAACAACCCGAAAATCATTGTGGGGGCGTTTTTTGGGTCGTTTACTCCAAATATCACGTCGAAAACGACCCACTGTACAATCGAAAAAGACGAACCGAAAATCGATATGGGGAGTTTTTGGGATGAATTTTTGGACCCTGGCCCCGAACGTCTTCTCCGTGGAGCTCTCCCAAAATATATATATATAAAAATATATAATAATATACCAACATATAATAATATAGACCAATGTGCAGCGGACGCTGATCGTATGATTGTAACGACAGCTCTGGAAGAATCCAGGGACGTTACAAAAAAGGTAGTCATAGTCGCCGAAGATATAGACGTTGCCGTAATATTGACCGCACTCTGACAGAAACCTCCAAGGCTCAATAAACCCGAAGAAGTATACTCTTCACTTAGCTTGTCCCATATGCCAGTAATTGCGAATAATATTTTGTTGCTCCATGCAATAACGGGATGCGATACCGTTTCAGCAACGTACTGCCAGGGAAAAACTAAATTTTTCAAGACTTTCCAGAAATTCACAGACCTTGAAGCTCATGCTGCGAAGTTCAAGGAAGCTGGTTTGTCAAGCGAAGAAATTCTTGAGAACGGGGCGCAGCTAATCCTGGCAATGTACGGTGCTCCACTGTTATTCAGGAAGTCGAATGTTCTTGATGAGTACAAGCTAAAATGGGACCAGTTACTACAAGTGTACAGGTACAGAATGTATATAAAAGCCGCTATAAAGGGGAGAGTACATTCTTGGCTGCCCGGCGACCAGATGACCATGGACCCAACAGAATGGGGGTGGAGAAAGGAAGGCGACACATTGGTCCCTGTTGAAATGACACAAAAAACTGCGCCGAGGAATATTATGGAACTAATCTTATATTCTGTTGATGCGCAGGAGATTGTAATCTCTTGTCCTGTAGTTGCAGGAAGCATGGCCTCCCTTGCAATCTTGCCTGTAAAATTTGTGAAGGCTCAACTTGCAACAATACTGACAGATATTCAGTTGAAAACGTTATTACAGCAGAGAGAGGGACCTTTGATGAGGAAGACGATCTACTTATGAATACGTCAGTTGATGACGAAGAAAATGAACAGACTAGCGATGTGTCACTTGATGAAGAATTTGATATTGAGTTACGTATTTAAAAATTAAAGGTATTAATTAATGAGGGAAGGTAAAGTTACAGTTGGATTGTATTTGATTTGAGTTCAATAAAATTTTTTAAACGCTAATTATATAAATATTGACTTTCTATTCATTCTATTTCTTTCCTCCTCACATAATTTAACTAGAATCAACAATTCCACACAGCTGTTACAGTATTGATGTCGGTCTCTAAGACATCAGGTTTGGTTGACATTCATGGGAATGACATCGATGTCAAGATAAAAGTTCGGGTGCACCAGGTGTTGGGAGGTTAACTTTTCGACGTGCAATCCGGATTCAGCGCCCCGAAAACCCCCCATAACGATTTTGGGTTCGTCTTGTTCGATTATGTGACGAAACGGAGACGACGTTCAGGCCCAGGTTACGGTGCACTAGGTGTTCAGGGGATCGTTTTCGACGTGAAATTTGGATTAACCAATTTGTATTTTGGGTAAACCCAGCTACTAAATTAAGTAAACATCAACAGTTGTAGCAAAAATATTTTCTTGTCGCTGCTACAGAGAGATGTTACTCGTTCGCTAGCATTAAAAAGCTCGATAATAGAATCGGGATATTTCAAAGAGATATTTAAATAAATCAAACCAACGTGATAATTCACTGTAACAACCGCTGAAATAAAAAGTTGTTTAAGCATGGTCCAAATTAAGAAAATTTGACAATAAATTTCTCATCTATACACTATAAAATAAACTTTTCGGTTCAATAGTTATTGAATGTCTGTAGAAATAAAAAAACTTTTAAAATTTGTCTCGTACACATACGACAAAACGACCATATTAAGCCATAATCAACAAAATTGTTTGTTGTCGTTTTCCTTCCAAATTTACCGTCTCATTAAACTTGATGTATTATATGAAAAAATAAAAAAATAAAAATTAACGAACTCTTCGAGACGTTATTGAATTAATTTTAAATTATCTGTATTCTGTTTAAGAGCGAGACTCAAAAAAGTTCAACGAATCATCAGATTAATAATAAAATACAGATGAGTAACCCAAAATTTTATTTATATTTTGATCCACAACAATATATTAATTAAGCTAATTACTGGTTTGAGTAATGAAGTCTGATAATTTCTACAAGAAAACAAAAAAATAAAAAAATTGAACGTAAACATAAAAAAAATAAAGTTGGGTTTTTTATGAATTTTCTTGTTTCATTTTCCTGTTATGCTACCTGCTACAAGGAAAGTTTGCAAAATTTAAAAAAAAAAAAACAATTTTTTAAATTATATTCAGGTACCTAATTATTCTTTTTTTTTTTTGGTTTTTTGTTCATGCAGTTCATTGGTCGGCTTATACGATGACTAGACATAAATTATGTGCCCGAGTATAGCGAAAATTGTCTGCATTGTTTTATTTAAGGATGTCTGTTAAAAATACGTGTTTGTTACCAGTACTTCAATTACTTCATATAGGTTTGTGATTTAAATTGAATTCTTGCAATTCAGTTTTAAAATTCATGACGTTCTTCAACTAATACAATTCGAACCAAAAATTGTCTATTTTAAAATTATCCATCTTTTTTACCAAATACTGATAATTTTTTATTACAATTTGGCAAAAAAAAAAAAAACAAACCGTAAAATTGATGTTTCGATGAAAATCATTCAATCGGCGGAATCAGCAGTACGTCTACTGGCGTAGTAAAAAAAAACGTTGAATACAGACATAAATGTTTTGGTAAAAAAAAATAAAAAATTATAATAGATTCATTGCATGATATAATACAGCAAACACCAAAATAAAACGGAAAATCTAGTAAAGCTTTTGTATTAAAAAATAAAAATAAAATAAAATCAGAAATGCTTTTAAATCCCAAAACATGTTTTTAATTTTCATGCTATAAATTGTTCCCACTGAGATACACTACTTGGTGAGAGGTATAGTTGTTGCATTTTCGGCGAACAGCCACAAAAATTATTCAATAACCGAATATAATGGAAAATAACTAAACGAGGGAAAAATCGATACACATGTTTTGGAGAGTTAATTTAAAAATAAAGCTTTATTGAATTTTATTTGGACATATCTGACATATCTGGATTAAGTTGCTATTACATGTTATATGGAGTCTGTATTTTAGTAAATATTTAAAACTCCATACATCTGACGCTTCAGCCTCAGTTTTGAGGTTTAGATTTTAAATTTGTTTATTTTCGAAATATAAAAGATAAAAAAATGCGGAGTAATTTTATGTCTAACCGAACTCAACGGGAACTTAATTTTAAATTGGAAAAAAAAAATCATTTTAACCAAATTCTTTCATTCAAAATTAGGGTTAGTCTGTGTGTTCCTTAGCCCTGAACTCATTTTCCGATCTCATAGGCAAAGTTTTTGCCTATTAAGTTCGTTAAATGATTTCGTTCAACGTTCTTGCTTTTGGGTACGATTTTTTTTTTAGCTTCTATTGTGCTGGTATTATGCTGGTTTAATCGTTTCGTATTCTTGGTATTTTGATCTGTAGGTTACGCGAAATAGATTTAATATTTTGTACTGTCTGGAAAACTTAAAAAGTCAATATTGCCAATACTGTATGAGCAAATTTCATAAAAGCTCATATCAGGCGCATTCCATTTTGCTTTTCGATTCCGGACCAGATAGCAGTATCCACACTAATCTGAGGTAATAAAGGGCACCCTTCTATCTTACCTTTGAGTAAATTGGAATATAAAATTTTAATTAATACAATAAATTTTGTTGGAGGTTACTGGATTTGGAAAATTTGAAACTTTTGCCTTCCAACTTTTGGTTAAACTAAGATATCCAGAATTTGAATTATTATTTATTCTAAGTCATTCTAATTTGTTATTCTCGGCACTAAGTTTGGTTGAGTTTTTTTATTTTTTATTTTTTAAATAACTTAGCCCTTTACTGGTATTTGAGTCATATACGGGACATATTCATTTCATTGCCAAAAATAATATTTCCAGCCGCATTCTGTTTTTAGTGTCTATTGGCATTAAATATTAAAGTAACTTTGGTTTTGTTTATGTTTTCATTAATAGGGATATTAACGAAATTTATTAAGTGGAAAGTAAGTTTGTGTTTGGCCTAAATGCCTATACCAAAATATTTATTTTCACAAGAGATAGAGAAAATAATTGAAGCATCGCCTGATAGTAGCTAAAACGAGCTAAACGATAAGGAAGATGACGAGCTAGTCAATAAAGAATGGGGCGCGGACATCGATGAAAATAGGGGATTATCAGTTGTGGATTTCGATAAAGAAAATATTCCAACAATGTTGGCGAGCGACATGAATTTAGAAGTTAACCAAAATATTTTAAAATATGGAAATAGATGGCGAGGAACCACTTGAACAGGAACAACAAGGTATTAGTAATGGCGAAAGCGAATTAAACAAATTGAGGCCTTTATCATTTTTAACGTAATGTTTGACGATGAAGTCCTGAATCTAATTGTAGAGCAATCAAATTTTTATTCTGTACTTAAAAACATTTCAAATCCTTTTGTTTTATCAGAATTAGAATTGAAACATTGCCTGGGAATTTCCTTGATTTCATCTATACATCAACTTCCCAACTCCGAGCTGTATTGAAATGCCTTTATGGGAAATAAAACAGTTCAGGAAGCAATGTCATTACTATGTTTTAAAAAAATCAAAAGCGCCCTGCATTTCGTCTACAACCAGCTGGCACTGAATAAAACTCATCAACACAATGACCGATTATTTAGGCCACGACCGTTGTTATCCGTTTGCAAAAGAAGTTCTCTCAAATACATCTATAAGAGCATGTCTCGGTAGATGAACAGATCTGTGCGAATAAAATTCAAAGCTTCATGAAACAATGCCTCCCGCATCTATATAAGTCCATACATTTTTTATATTATAGGTTGCATGTATAATTTCGAAGTTTACTCCGGTCAAGAGAATAACTACAGAATTACAAACAACGAAAATTTCGAAGCTTCGGCAAATATAGTAGTCTGATTATGCTGACCTATCCCACGAATATGGCTTACAAAATGTTCACCACAATTCCGCTAGTACTATTCCTTCAACAAAAGGGAATTCTTTGTATTGTAACATGCGCGACAGGATTTCAAATTCGAAGCTAAAGACTGAACGAGAAATTAGCAAACTACAGAGAGGGTTCTACGAAGAATACACTTCAACATTTGATGGAAGGATAACAGGCTATTAACTCTAGTTTCGACTTTTGTTGGAGCAAATTCTTGGTCAATTATTAAAAGGTGGGATAATAAAAAGCGTGCTGAAGTGAAATACAATGTCCAGAAATAATCAAATAATACAATCATATATGGGAGGGCTCGATTTACACGACAGTTTATTTTTGCCGATATCGCATAAAGTCTAAATCCTTAAAATGGCACCTCCGAATTTCATGCTTATTACAGTAGTAAATTCTTTTACATGCTTGACATTACAGTAGTAAATTCGTGTAATACATAGAAAGGCATGCAAAATAAAAAATTAGCAGCCTTTAATGCTTTGTGACTTTAGGATAAATTTAGGAATTGCAGTGTGTATTGTTAGGTTTGGTAGGGAAAATCGAAATAAATCCTTCTCTTTCCGGCACTTAACGAATGCATTACTGGCAAACTCGCGAAACAAATATCCCAAAAACATCCCTCTAAAGGATGTTCGGCTTGACAATATTGACCATTTTCTATTTGGGATAAGATAACTAGGTGTAAAATTCCTCAATGCAACGGCCAGAGTTTTATCAAACGTTCAAAGTGCAATGTCAGCCTATATGCATCAATAATCCTCGAAACTGTTTTTATGATTTCCATAAATGATAGCTTTATGTAAATATTTGTATTGACTTACTAAAGAAAGACTGAATTAGAAACATCTACTTTTATTTTGTGATCAACATGTGATTCTATTTTAATTTTTAAAATTATTTAATATTAGCTTGAAATGTATAACTTGTTTATTTATGTATAATTTAAATAAAACTAAAACTTGTTTGTTTTTATCTTAACGGATTTTGTATCATATATATATATATATATACATATATGACACGTAAACAAAAATGCATTTTCCGGAAAACTTAGCAATTTAACATGAAAATCCCAGAAATAACATTTTATAATACACCGCATTCTATGATTTGGTAAATTTTGATAGCAATCTGTGAGAATGGCCCGTTAAGGCCATTTCAATGAGCGTACATGAGTTTCATGTCCATATTAGGATTGTTGACTATTATTAGCTTTTTAAATAAATTTGGTAAACTTTGTAGTGTATTTTATGTTAAATTTCGATTTGAAATTATATAAATAAATTATTGTTTTATTGCAAAAGTTGCATGCAAGAATCATATTTTCTTTACTTAATACATAATTAAGAGGCTTATAGGTTAATTAAAAATAATGAATAGAAAAAGGATTCTTACCAACGCTAGCCAAATGTATATGTTGTATTGATTGAATGTGGAATCGGCAAATAGTTTGAGGTCAAAATGAATGTTAACATCAAAAATGATTTAGACCCCATCAAGCATATTTTAGAAATCACAATAGGACTATATTAACTTCATCCTTAAGCCGTAATCAAATACAAATTTTGGATTTTGAATAACCCAGAATTATAAATAAGGTAATTTTTTTTTTGGTGGTTGCGGCGTCTATTGGAGGGGGGACCAAAGTTTGTAGATTAATCTACCAGCTCCGTAACCTTCCAGTAGGGTGCACATCACGTAAGCTGTTCTGGTAATGTATTAGGCAGCCGCGTGATGGGTACGATTGTGCAAGGGGTAACCTGGTCACAATTTTAAATTGTACGTACTGCTTCCTCGCGACAACCACTGGTAACTGGAACCATTAGGCAGAATGTGGCCTTTTAGGACAGGCTAAAGTACGACGCTAAAAACGAAAAAATAGACAAAAACTCTAATCTAAGGTGGAACAGCATATCCCGAAGGGTGAACACTTTTATTTAGCCTTCCTGTACTAATGTTGGGTGACCTACAGGCGACTTTCTATTAACAGCAACTCGCAAGAGTAAAATCAAAACGGTAGACGAGGCACGGGTAGGAATATACCGGAGTGGGATTACCCTCTCAAAGTCTTTGAGTCACAATGCTACCGCTTTTCTAGCAGAACTTAATGATGTAGTAAATATCTAGGAGGGAGAGCAATGAACCCAGGTAGTATGTATCGCGTGTAGAAGTACTTCCTATAGTAAACATCTAGGAGGAAGAGCAATGAGCCCAGATATAGTATGTACCGCGTACCGGCCGGCAGTATTATCAGGTTCATTAAGAGCCTGAATATGGACTGGACGGATAATTAAGTAGGGCAGTTGTGCACCAACAAAAGATCTTTTAGGCCGCAGTGCGAGGTGGCTAAACGCCCACATGGCCCTACAACACTAATTCTAATTCTAATAGAGTAATTTTGAAATGTCTAAATACTTTTAGAATAAATTTACACGCTTTCATTCACAAATTCTCTAAATTTTATTACATAACTCAAAAATGTGAATGAAACTAAATAATGTCAGTTAATGATGTTCGATTAGTTTTGGTCTGAATCTTTATAATAATTATTATATTTTACACTTGTTAATCCATTCCTCATAAATTGTACGGCGTATGATTATTTTGAAAAGTTTATTTATTTAGCATAACTATCGCATAATCACCAATTGTCTTTTCAACATCCTTTGTTTTTCAATTTTTATTTTTTTAATATGCGAAGGGACGAAAGTATGCCACTACATCATTACATATTTTAATTTTTTTATTTAATTTTATGATAGTATATATTATAGCTTGGCTATATCTGATACAACGACCACCTCAATGATACTCAGTTTCGGTTCTGCAGATTTTTAAAATATGCTGATGGCAAAATTGTTTTCTTAAGTAACACTATCATATATGATTTGTTATTGTATCAAAAATACTCTATATATTATATGTGGTATCGTGTTGTGCGATTTTTGGTTAAGCAGCGAACGTTCCTCATCCTGTTGGTTGCCTTACAATTTCACTGACTACTTTAAATTGAAGGGACTATCACAAGAACCTCTATTGTTCGAAACTATGATGACGAGTTTCGGCAGATAAAAAATTCCCAGCTTATCTTATATTAGGAGCGTCGAAAAGCAACCATTGGAGAATATAAAATTATTAATGGTTCTTAAGCATTCTTTAACTTCCCCAAAGCGTCTATTTATTTTTCTCTGAGTTGAAATTTCGTACATCTTTAAGAAATTTCGCTTAATAAGTGAGCAGCACGAAATTTTGCCCTTGGTCGTGGGCAGTTATTCATCAACAGTATGCATTACATTAAATTTAAATAAATGATTGCATAGGTTGATTTTTAGGCTTCATGCCAGGCGGCGAGGAAAACCACTCCTGGAACCTCTGATTTCGAGCAATTTAGAATGCTTGAACCGCACTATAGAGAAAGAACGCCCAATGTGATCGGAGCCATTCTGATGTGAATTTTTGGCGTAAAAAAACAGTGGCAATTAATTTATTTTAAATTAAAATAATTATTCTCAACATAAATTTTAATTAAAATTACAAACTATAAAATAGCGATTTACAATTATTGACAACATTGAAGCGGGAAAACGCCTCATCTAATCGGAGCAATTTTATTGTATAAAAAACTTTTGTTTGTGAATATTTTTCGAGTGAAGGCACACACATAATGTGAACAATCAAGAATAAACACTCGCGACCATTTGTTGAACCATGATAGAACGAGTTTCTCATTATTAGATAGACTCACTAGAAATACATTGTCGCAACTATACGAATTGTGGTGACCTTATATTTTTTTCATTTTCTTGTTTAGTATTATTTCTGAGTGTATGTGCATATGTTTGTATGTAATTGCATTATCAAATATATAAAGATAATTATTTCAAGTCACCGTTTTAGTTCATTTTTTGAACGCTTTATGGTGGCTTTATCTATGTATATTAATTCTATCATGTGTTGGAAAATGGGGTATATCCTCCAACAGGTCGCAAATAAACTATTTGCGCCTCAAAATCTGACTACTCGATTGATTCTAACATGCGTTTTTCAATTTTTTTTTGTTGTTTATTTGCTTTTGCGACTGAGTAGTATTAATTGTTTTGACTTACTTGATTTTACTTGCATCGGCAAAAATTCGGTGGTAACTTTTCTATAATGTTTTTACTACTCAGTCGCAAAAGCAAATAAATTACAAAAGAAAATTGAAAAACGCATGTTAGAATCAATCGAGTAGTCAGATTTTGAGGCGCAAATAGTTTATTTGCGACCTGTTGGAGGATATACCCCAATGTGTGTCTAAAGAGATAGCAAATTCGTGAATTCGACAAAACACAAAGCATTCACAACTTTGTTTTGGTTTTTGTTTTTATTTTTTTAAATGATTTGGTCGACAGCCGTTGCGTAAAATAAAAAAGAGAGGATCAAAATATGCATTTGCCAACAAATGCCACATCAGCGTATTCGAAGTTGGTGCTTTGAGGGCTCCAAAATTCATTGAATTTTAAAAATTTTCAACACTATAAATGTTTCAGCTGTTGCTGATACTTCGTCACTAACTTTTAAAAGTTTAGTCCTGCATTTATCGCAGTTGATTTTTTTATATTCACAAAAGCCAGCATAATATAATATTGCATTTTTTTAAATGTTGTTTGTTTTTTTATGAAATTGTCGTCATTTAATTTTCGTCTGTCTATCAAAAGTGCTTGTATGTTGAAAATCATTATTAAACAACCGAAAATATTTTATTTAAATGTTTTTTTTAATAACAAACACGAAAAATAATTTATCCTTTAACTCCAAAAAAAAAAAAAAATGTTACTCCAGAATCAAAAACAACAACAAATCAAATCTCTCAAAAATTATTCTGTTTGTAGAATGACAAATCTCAACTCAAAAGCAAGAGAGAAGTATAAAACACAAAAAATTCAACCGATTTCACCCGATTTAATTATTTTTGATGGTTACGTTACTGTCCTAAAAAACTCACAAATACAACAAACAAAAATAATACAACACAACCACAAAAATGTATACTATACATCGTGTACGAGTACAAAATTCTCAATTCTCGTGTCTCGGTTTGCGAACAAAATTTACGTACAGGAGTTTAATCAAAGTTTTCATTTTTTGAAAGGGTAAAAAACATCGTAGATCTTAAAAACCCTTAGGGAAATTACGGGGATGGATTTTTCGAGGGTGAATTTTTACTTTTTTTTTTTGGTAGATGTATTGTGGGAAGACAGCCTCTTTATTTTATTGACTGACAAGTCGTAATAATGGGAATGCTGTTAAAAATAATATTTTTTGTCTATAAAAAACCGAAAAAATCATATTAATTGATAATACAGACAAATCTCAAACTTCCAAATGAAAAACAACGTATAAAAGAAGCATTCATATTGTGAAATTTATTTAAATTTTAAAATTGCCGCCAAAAAAAAAACGGCACTTCCAACGATTTTACTTTCAACTGTTCCAAGATCAGGACACTCTTTTCAATAAGGTTCACTATGATTTTCTTTAGTGACAGAACTTTTCATTAAAATTCATTTCCAGCACACCGTAGATAACGCTTGCGTTCATGTCAGTCGAAAAACGAAATTTTGGTTGACGTCTGAATGTGTTAAGGTTTTGAATTAGCCAGCTTGTAGTCCTGACATGAACTCCATCGAAAACATTTGGGGAATTCTAGTTCAGTGACCCATCAAACGAAATCTCAGCAGTTACTACAACAATCACACAATTTTTGTATATAAAAAGTTCATAAAGTATAAAATTAAATGTTAGATGAAACCGAACTATGTTATATACAAAAATTTATGTATCGTGCTTTGTCTCACAATCGAAATGCGTTTGTGCAATTTTTATGTAATTCAAAATATACATAATAAAGAGAAAGACAAATAATGTTTGGTTAGTTTTGGTATCTATACTTTTATATCGCATTTTATTTAATTCGTAGTGCGCCGTTTGTAAGATAAACATAAGAAAATTATTTGTATGACATATAAAAAAGGGACAATTTAAACGGGCATACAAGAAACAATTTTTGGCAACAAACATTAGCATCAAAAATAATAAATTGGCATCACAAATAATATTTTGGACCCACATATGAGAATACAAACAAATATTTTTGAAGGATATTATTAAATACTATGGCGACAAACATTGGCATCAAAATTAATAAATTGGCGACAAATATAATATTTCGGAACAGAAAAAAAAATTTTTTAGTAGTAAAAAAAAAAAAAAAAATCGTTACAAAAAATTAAATTTAATCGATACAAATTATTTATTATTTGATGGGGGATCGATATAAAATATTGCAGTGTCATTAATAGATTCTACATAATCCACTCCTACGTGCGGCACGCAGTGCGACATGTTTGCTTATCCCGGTTCCCACGTCCCTCGAAGTTCAAATCTAAAGCCCCTCGGAGGGCTAAGCGGGGGGGGGGGGGGGGGGGAACGAAGCGACCTCCCGCGTGCCCGTAAGAGTTACCGAAGCCGTTACCCTCTACAATTCTAAGTTAAATTAGGGATCTCCATTTTCCAGAATATTTTAAAACTAATTTAATTTTTTTAATTTTTAATTTATTTATTTATAACTTTGTTGCCAGTTAATTATTTTTGTCGCCCAAAATGTTTATTTCGATGCCAAAAAATAATTTTTGTGTACCCTTCCAATAGTGCCAAAAAATTATAAATGTTGCCAAATTATTATTATGATGCCAAGAAATTTTTGTTTGACGGAATCCGATTTATAAATGAAATAGTAAACCAAATCAAATCATAAAGAGAGTAGGTACACAAGATAATTTATACATAAGACAAAAATAGACAATTCCATATAAATGTGCACCTATACATTTACATTTTGAAAGTAAATAAATGAATTTTTTCCCATGGTCCTATTCATTTTCAGTGGAAGAAAAGTACATTAACTCAGTACTCTTGCAGTGCCACAGGAACTACTTTTTCGTTTGCTGGGGAGTGTATGCAAATAAGCTATTCATTTTTGAAGATAATTTTGTAACGCTTAAATTTAATTTAATTTAGAAAAAAATACTATTTATTAAGAAATATTTATATACTAATAAACGAATACCTTTTAATACTCTTGGTACAAAATTTAACGAATAAATATGAAATGAACTTTGAAACTTGCAGTTTTTATCGTGGTGCTATATTTATGAAACATGTGTATAAATTGCCAGGTGCCTCGACTGAATTTTTCGGTGGTGCGACAATAGATATTTTGACCTCATCAATATCACCGATTACATCCCTCATCCCATATTTATCGTGAAATCTGTTATGTATTAAATTATTAAGTGTCTATAAGTTTGTTTTCAGTTTTTTCCAAAACAGTAATCGGAAATCGTATGTGCTTTGGCACCAAATATTTGTTAATATTAAGCAAATTACGTTTTCTATTCAACTGGGCACCATGGGCGGATCCAGTTTTTAAGTTTGGGGGGGTTATTTTTTTTTTGTTTATTTAATTTATACATTTTGTATTCCTTCGGAAATTTGAAGTGTATTAGCGAATTCCACTTTTTTGATGTTCGGTATAAAAATTCGCATTTGATTTCTTCAATTCGAGGTTTCAGGAGCTTCACCGTAAACCTATGTGCACAGGTTGTTCCTCTTGTTACTCTTGTTGTTGTAACGAATGGTGGTATTTTCTCCGATAGTTCTGCAGAACATTTACTTTCATGATATCTGTAGAAGACGCAGAGTTCTGCAACATCTTTGCGATGCTGTAAGCTGTCTAGTTCTTGAGTAAATCTGGGATTCCGTATTATTCTTATAGCGCGGCGTTGAACCCTGTCCAATAAGTGGAGGGTGGTACCAGACGCACCTCCCCAAACTTGACAGCAATACTCTATACATGGTCGGATGAAAATTTTATATATTTGGAGAACTTGCGATTTAAAAAACCTTCTGCATCGATTCAGGAACTAACGGGTAACTATTATATGAATAAACGGAAATATCTTTTTACAAAACCCGTTTTTAATTATTTCTAAAATATATTGTATTTAGATAAAGACATGGTCGCACGGAGTTTCTAATTCTTTCTTCTTTAGCCCTCAATCCATGAACCAGGGTCGTTTTCGTCCTGGCCAAAATTACTTTTTGTAATTTTTCCGAAAGTTGCTCCATATGTGATTAAGAAAAAAATATTAGTTTTTTTGCGGGCAAAAAAATAACGATTGTTTCTTGAATCAGGATGCCTAAAGATAATCCGTGAATTATTTAAGATTTTTTTATTGATAATTGTTGATTTTATAGCGCAAAGATAAAAACAACCCTGATTCATGGAATTAAGGTGCTTAAAATACCTTCATGGATTGAGGGTTAGTGTTATCAGTTTGCTGCTATTAGGATATGAGATATGTGTAAATACTAAATTTTTTGTTTACATTTTATTTTCAATTGACTGGTAAATTTAATCAAGATTTTTTTTCATTAGTCCATTATTTAATCCATTTTTTAGCATTATTTCTGTAAAATATCGAGTTTTAACCTCGCTGAACTTAACAAGTGCTTATGTATATACACTTAGACAGTTAATATGTACATAGTTGAATTATTTGCGTTGATTTTAATGATTGAAATGTATATTTTTAGAGGTTTTTGTTTCATTTTGGGAGGGGTAATTATCCCCTCTACCACTCCCTTGTATCCGCGCCTGCTGGGCACACTAGGTTGTGAGAAGCCCAGCACATAATTGCTACCAATTGCTTTCTGATAGCTCCATTGTCAATAAAAATGCAAAGTTGCCTGCACCTAAAATATACTTCTTGCGTCTTATGCTTTCTAGCTGCATTTATTTTAAAATAATTAAAACAAACCTGCATTTTTAATGGTATTGAGTTAAACCGTGATTTTGCTGCTATCTCAGATATCAATGGCACAGCATTCCCCTTTTGCACTTCCCTTTGGGTTGTAACGAAATTCCATAACGAAGTTACAATGGTGCTGATTATAAATTGGGCGCCACTGTAACGAAGTTATGCCGTTTGAAGCCGTCTCTACCAAATTCGTCAAAAACTCTCATGGTAGAATCGTAGAAAAACTCTTCGTCATCAGAAAATAAATTATATTGGTTCATTGCCTTTGAGCGGTCATTTTAGCGCGGCTTTAGCTCAGGAGTAATGGGGTGGGCTTTTCAAAGGATGAACTCAATCTTGAAAGACCGCAAATTAAATGTTGGAGACATTAAATAAATGGGGAAATAACTAAAGACTCATCATCAACCAATTAGAACATTACACAAAGAAAACGGAATCAAACAAACATGTCATGTCATCACTCACCTCGGTCCCACTATGCTTGGATTATTATCTCATTATATCATTTTTTCACTAGTATAAAGAAAATTCAATGACGTTTCAATTCGCAAAAACAAAATCATTATGTATTTAATTTCAAATTATGTTTAAAATTCCAATGTTTATAACGCGAAATTATGAATAAGATATGAACGTACATATATGCAAATTATTAAATTAAAACTAAAACCCTAGCTAAACTTATTAGATACCTCAGCTACTTAAAATTAGGAAATTAAAGAAGTAATAATAATAATAATGATAAATATATAATAAATGTATATAAATAATAATAATAATAAATTGAAATATAATATAAATAAAGAACAAATAACAAAACTCTTATCTTGTGATGGTACTGGAATGTTGTATGTTGAATGTTGAATGTTGCATCGGTATAATAATATTATGTTATATGCAATGTTGCATTATATAATCGTTGTTACAACATGAATTGCGCATATGTGTTAATATAACAAGATGAATAGCACATATTTGATTTAATATTATACATTCAATGTTTCTTATTGAATATTTTCGATGATTAAATGAGTAATTAACTATTCAACGGGTTAACATTACATTTTTCGATTCACCATTTAGTATGAATAGTTCACTGTAATTTAGTTCGTTATTAATGATTATATTATTATTGTAGTAGTTTTAAATTTTTAAAATATTTCACTTAAATTTTAAATAGATATTATCATGAACGTTTATTTTTATTAGATGTAATTTTTATGACTTTATTCATTGTACATTTGTCCATTACTTCAAACTAAACGGTACGTGAATATGGTAATTTGTAACAGTTTTTTTTTTCAATTAACCAATTCACATTATATTTTTTTGGATTTTAATTTTTGAAGTTTTAGTTCAACCGTTTTATTTATAAAAATTCACTTATGTATTAGAGTGAAGATCAACTTATCATTATTATGTTTTAAATAAATAATTATTAACTACGCTTATTCAAAGTAGATCTGGAATAGCGTTTTTATGATCTTACGATCATAACTGTCTCAACGTAAATAATGTCCCTGAGACCTCATTATCGTACAATTTCACTTATAGTCTAATTGTATAACTTAATTAACGATAATTACTATATAATGCAGAATGCTTAATAGTTTGTCTGACACCAAAAGTTTGCGTTAAAACTCAACATAACAGATACAATATTTTACTATTAAATTGCATATAGGTGCATAACTGATACACTCACAAAATTGGCAAATTCTAGTTAAAGTCTAACTGAATTTAGCAAGGCCAATCACGATAATTAATAAGTCCACAAAGAAACGTCTCGACTTTTCTCGATTGATTCTAAAAATTATTCTTCTGCATTAATTATCATCATAACAATCGATTACCGCAATAAAAAAAAACAATATCTCCCATAAACTGAACTTAACTTATTTTTATTTTTAACTTTAAACGTTTTCTTTTTCACGAACAAAAATGAATTTTATTATTTAAAATTTTTAACAATAGATTTTATTGTGGAATAGATTTTATTCAATCATCCACTCGATTTCGTTGTAATTTATTAACTGACCCAAAAAAACAAAACAATCCTCATTACCACCGTCATCCACTGTCCATGCAGATTTTTGACGCACCACACATACATAGAGGATCATAACTCTCGACATGAATGGTACAGTCAGTATAACATTTGTAACCCAGAGGTGGGTACCGCTGTGTTACAGGATCGGAGTTCACTTTTATGTCCTTAAATATCATTTTTAGTTTTTGTCTAAAATATTGTTTAATTAATTTTCATCAAATAAAATTCCATTTCTGAAAATTAACTCTTTAATTTAATCAATAAGTACAGAAAACAATACGCTTTCCCAAAAAACCCAACAAAAATTATTTCTTCTTGCCATAAAAATCACAAATTTGTGTTTTCTAAAAAAAGTAAAAGGGTGTTTGGTGGACCCTGTGTATTCCAGGAATCGCGCTTAGGCCACCTGTATCAATTAATCAATCAATTAAATGTGATAAGATTAAACCCTACAAAGATTCCTTTAAATCATCCAATTGCAAAGCTATAATTCAGAGCAATAAGCTGTAAGCATTTATTTGGCGTGGGCCTTTCGTGAAAATGCTTAAAACAAGCATTAAAAGATGCGGAACAACAACAAACTTCAAAAGATACCATACTACGAGGCGAAATCCTTCAAAATGTGTACAATATACATACATACAATTTATAAAAATCCAATTAATAGGTAATTTAATTAAACGAAAATAAATATTTCCTCATTGTTGATGAACCTTAATTGATTACGAGCTATTAACTTATATTGATTTACACATTTATTTAACAATATTCAATAAAAACAATTTTCCGTTAAAAAGGTTTTTATGTTGCTTGTTTGCTATTTTGTAACGAAATTACACATTGTACGAGGATATCTTGTTAAACGCTAATTGCTTTAATAAAAATTAAATGTTTAATTGACTTTCATTTTTTTGGCATTTTTTTAATTTTTTTTTTTAATATTGATTAACATTTTTTGACAATTGCGGTCGGCAAACCGATTTTTTTCTACCTACTGTGTAAACTGACTTCATGGTTTTGATCGTTTATGTGATATACCCTCGTTATTGTTTAATAATTAATTTCGACTTCAAATACGTTTGGTGCGGCGTAAACATAATAAACATAATATTTGTTGTTTATATTATTGGAAAGCACAGCTAATACCTCACTGTATGTTTCGTGCGGCATGACACATTTTCTTTAAACAACAACAATAGCAGCACGATAACAAAAAACTAAAAGTAAAAAAATCCTCAATGTATTTATAACGAACGTTTCAACCTGTTTCTACATGGGCCCGAAAACTTTAAAATTTGCGTATTATTATTCATTATATGTTCGAATACTTTTTAAAAGCTTGCAAAAAAAAAAAAAAAAATCACCACCACCAAAAGACAAGACATAAAAAATGTGTACATATTTAAGTGCATATTTGGTAAACATATCCAGAGCGCCTATTTTAATCGGTAAACGTGTTTTTTTCCGTTTTTCTTTGACATAGACACTCTCATTTATTATACAAAGAGACAGAACACCAACAATATTGTTAAAAGTACAAGGAAAATATATTTACAGGAAACTGCAAAAGAAAAAAAAACAATAAAATTGGTGCAAGTCATTTCAATGCATTGCGTCAATTTTTTTCTTCCGGTTTTAATATGATGGGTACAATCATGCGGAGGAGTTTTTATTTTCAGATTCTAATAAATATTCCCAGTATCTTACAAAATGTTAAAAGCTCTATAATTAATACATCATCTGCTTAAATAGATGAAATCATAGATCAAGCTTTAAATGTTTTTCGAGAACAATATGCAGGTATATAGCTTTGAGGTTTTCTAAATTATTTTTTCTTGATTGTTAATTGACCAACCATAATGGATTTATGTTGTTGTAATGTTTATTTTGGAATTTGGGTTACCCAACATTTATTTTACGGACTGTAATTAAAAGATACACAGACAGATCTGATATACACACATACAGGTACGTAATATAGTTAAATTGATATGAATTCAAAACTTTTATATTTTATTTTTATTAACCACACAAATGTCTATACATTTATGGATGGTAAAAGTCAATCCATTGTTTAGTTAGGTGTTGATGTTGTGAATTGATTTGATTTTTTGTTGATATTGATTGACATATCTATAGAATTATCTGATTTATATCTTTGTACTTTATTGATCTATTTATTAAATTAGTCTGATAAATTAGATGTATTTCTGTTAATAAAAGCTATGTAATAATACTGTGTTTGGAGGTATATATGACACATAAATTACAACCGAAAGGAAGGTACGCCACATGGACATACAAAAAAAATCAGATGCAAAATTTGATTTTGCAAAGCTTTATATAAGTAAACATATTTTGCATTGTGAGTTTGTGCCACTTCCAAAATGGCATCTGTACAATCTACAATGGGTTATGATTTTGAAAATTGCGGAAAAGTTGCATCATTCAAATAATATGTTTAGTAATTATTTAGGTTGACAACAACAAAAGATTTGTTTGCTAAATTCTTTAAAATGTTAATGATTTTATCAAATTATTTACCTGCAGACCGATTTAAAGATAGACCCGATAATCATAACATTAAAAATACCTCATTTTTCCAGTAGGTGAAGCAAAAAAGATGAGTGAAGGGCTTTAGACCACGTAACAGTATCCGTAACGAATAAATACTCAAACGCAGTAGTACCAACATTAGAATGAGAAATGTATAATCATGTAATCGATTTCTGTGCCTTTTTTATTGTAACGCGAGAGATCAAATTATTGATTCATTAGAATGAAACATTATTGCACTTTCTTCTTTTACATCGAAAGACATCGGATGTAAAAATTAGTAAAAGTATCTTCTAAGTGAAACTAATCCTAAGTGAATAATTTTAAAAACTCCAACAGGTTTTGCATAGTTTCCCGGCGAAATAATTACAAATAGTAGACAGTTATTTGAAATGAAAACGCCCCAAAACTATGTTTTTAGAAGTTATTCCAAAATATTTATTGACAATTTGTGAATATCAGTACAATTCATTTTTACGTAGAGTGTTTTCTAAATAAAATTCTAAAAAAGAGGTAAAATTAGGAGGGAAATCGACATTTTCCAAAACACTTCAAATTGTAACTTTTCTTTTCCAGAAGTTCTGGAAAAATAAATTTTCATTTTAAAATATTCTAGACAAGAGAGTTTAGATTTAAAAATTAGAACGTAAATCTCTATTTTCCAGAATATTTTAAGGAAGATTTAATTTAAAAATGCTCTGAAAATATCCTTTTTCCAGAATAATTTAAAAACTAATCTTTGCTTTCCAGAATTAAATTAATTTTTAAATTGAGAGGTCTAATTTTAGTTATTCAGTTCAAACTAGATTTAATTTTAAAATTATAATGCAATGTTTAATTTGTCAGAATATTTTAAAATTTAATTTGCCTTTTTAAAACATTCTGGATAAAAATATTCTGGAAAAGGGAGGTTCAGTTTTAAAATTATAACAGAAATCTTCATTAAAAAAATATTTTAAAATTTAGCCGTCTTTTTCCAAAAATTTACCCATTTTAGTAATGGAAATTTTCATTCTAATTCTAAAATTAAACATCCCTTTATCACAACATTCTAAAATTAAATGTTCTTTTCCAGAAAATAATTAAATTCTGTAAAGTGAATACTAGAAATATCATTTTTCTTAATCTTCCTTTTACAGAGTATTACAAACCTTAAATTTCCTTTGCCAGAATTTAATTAATTTCTGTAACAGAAGGTTTAGTTTTAGAACATTGTGAAAAAGGAAGATTAGTTTTGAAATTAGAACGAAAACTTCCAAGTCGATTTGAGTAAATTTTTAGAAAAAGAAGACCTAAATAGATTTCCTATGAAAAGAGAAAAAATTCTAAACCTAAGGAACTTGATAGGTGTGGGTTACCTAAGTATTCCAACGATAATTTTGATAAATAAAAAAAAACTTCGAACTTATGAATTAGTTCAATTTTGTTACACTTGAGATTATTTGTGTGGGCATAAAAACACACAGAAATGAGGGTTTCCGTTGAGTTTTTGATTTAGTGAATATAATTCGCTAGATCAGTACGTTATTGCCTCATACTTAATGTATGAAGTGAGAAATGTATTTGTAGTTTAGTCGTAGCTATCTGAAGATTAAACCGAACAAAACAGAACTACCTCATAGAGAACTCAAGGAGGAGGTTCTAATTTTTGGTTCAGGATCGATACACTTTATATGACTATTGGGTACGAGGCAGATTTTAATATTTCTACTTTTTTAGTAGATATATTATAAATGATTGGCCTCTTAATTTTTCTGATTAACAAGTCGAAAAATGTTGTGAATATTAAAACTGAACCTACCTTTTCAAGATATATTCATTTTTCAAAATTTCAGAATAAAAGGCCAATTAAATTTTAAAATATTTTGAAAATTTAAAATTTCCATTATAATTTTAAATTTAAATTTGCCTAGGATAACTAAAATTAGACCTTTCAATTAAATTCTGGTAGGATCAGATTAACTTTTAGGTTGTTCTGGAAAAGGGGGATTTTATTTTAAAATTAGAATGGAAATCTCGGTTCTATGGAACTTCTCGTAAAAGAATATATGAAATAACTTTTACAGTTCTGAAAAAAGAATTTTCATTCAAATAATATTTTTTTGGGTTTTCCGAATATCCTGCAATTGAAATATCCAGAAATTACGGACTAACAAGATTTTCTGTTAGAAGATTTCCAAGATGTCTAATCTTCACCATATCCTGAAAACGCGAGATTTAATCTTAAAATTAGAATAAAAATCTCGATTTTCCAGAATATTTATAAATTAAATCATTCTTTATTGAAACATAATTCCCTGGTGTTTCGGTTAATTATTGTTATAAAATTAATTTAAAAACACTAAGGTAAAGATAATTTTGTCAGAAACAAATTTTATTTGGAGCTATTTGTTTGTAAATACCAGATTTCTCGAGAAAATAGAAAAACATCAATTTTTTGATTCATAAAACTGATAAACTTTTTTGTTTCGTGATCTCTGGCCTATTTTGAACATATAACCAAAATTTAAAACCGGGAAAGGTGGCTTTTAATTCCTTTCTGCAATGTACAATTATTGATAATTACAATATTTATAAATGTATAATATATTTAAAATCTTGTTAAAAATAGTCAAAATATGATTTTAAAATTCAAAAACTATCGTTTTTTACCTTCATCCATTTTGTGTCACTTGACAATTTCAGGTGATGAAATTTTCATTTCAAGTGACATGAAACTTTTCAAATGACTAAGGAAATACAATTGAAGAGACGTTTGTCACTTCAAATGACTATTGTCACTCCAATCGACTAAGGGAATAAGGGCCTAAATAAGTTGTACTTTTTAGATGTTTTGATAAATTTATTTTGCTGACTTGCAAAAAGAGTAACTTATGATCTGATAGAGTTGTATCAAAAATATTTAAGTCATACTTGTAAACAAATATCAGTTAAATTGTGATCTATAATTGTGTGAACCGAGTTTTTAGATAGAGTTGCATATTCATTTTCCAATCTATTTATGAAAAGAAATCTTAATGCAGGGGCGTCCAAGCCAAATGAGTATTTTTGACAAATTTTCAAAATAACTAGAACATTAAAACTGCGATTAGAATAAAAATCCAACTGGACAATGCGGTAATTATTTATGTATCCAGGGCCAAAGAATTTATCACTCCGAAATAAATGGGAACATCACCGCAGTAGTTGAAATGGAATAAAAATTGCGGTGGTCTTTACACTCATCCCAGAGTAATAAATTCTGTGGCTATGGATACATAAATAGTTACCGCGTTGTCCAGTTAGCTTTTTTTCTAATCGCAGTTTCATTCGTCTAGTTATTATTAAAATTTGCCAAAAATACTCATTTGGCTTGGACGCTCCTGTCTTAGTGAATGCACTGTTTCTAAATAAATACTAACATCAGTATCATCAGGATTAAGCATATTACAGTATATTATTAAATTCTGGCAGGCGCAGATTCATTTTAAGTTGTTCTGGAAAAGGGGTATTTTATTTTGAAATTAGAACGGAAATTTCGATTTTCCAGAACATTTTTAAATTAAATCTTTTTTAGTAAAAGAATATAAGTAATAATTTTTAAAATTCTGAAAAAATAGATTCCCATTCAAATATTATTTTTTGTGTTTTCAGAATATCTTACAATTAAAATATCCTGAAATTACGGAATAGCAACATTTTCTTTTCCACGATTTCCTAGATGTTCAATCTTACAATATTCTGGAAACGCGAGATTAATCTTAAAATTAAAATAAAAATCTCGATTTTCCAGAATATTTATAAATTAGATCATTCTTTGATACCTAACTTCCTTTTCAGAATATTTTAAAACTAAATTTTGCTCTTTTTGAAATTAAATAAACTCTCGAAAACCAATATTTAATTTTAAAGTGCTCTGTAAAATAAAAATGAATTTAGAATGCCTCAGTTTTCCAGAATATTTTAAAATTAAGTCTTCCTTATCCTTTTAAACAAAATTTCCCTTTTCCATAATAACTTTAAAACTAATCTTGGTTAGAATTAAATTGATTTCTAGAGAAGAATATTTAATTTTAAAATATTCTGTAAGAGGATGATTTAATTTAAAAGTTGGAATGAGAATTTCTATTTTTGAATTGATTTAATTTCTGGGGAAGGATAATTTAGTTTTAAAATATTCTGGAAAATAGAGATTTCAGATTTGCAGAATATTTTAAAACTTAATCTTGTTTTCCAAAAAAATTAAAAAATTAAGATTTAGGCTTTAAAATATTCGAGAAAAGAGAGATTTTTGAATCGAACCAATTTCTAATTTTAAAATTAAACCTCCCTTTTCCAGAAAATTTAAATTAAATTTCCTTTTTCCAGAATAATTACAATTTGAAGTTCGTTTTTTAGCAATTAAATAATTTCTGGAAAACGAAGATATTATTCCAGAATATACTGGAAAATGGAGATTTCCATTCAGCAAAATATAATATTAATTCTTAGCTGTTCCGAATACATTTCAAATATCCAGAATTAAGGAATAGAAAATTTTTTTTGCCGGTATTTCTGCATGAATAATCATAAAATATTCTGAATACGCGAGATTAACTGTTAAGATTAGAATAAAATTCTTCATTTTTCAGAATATTTGAAAATGTAATCTTCTTTTTCCAGAAATTAATTAATATCTAGAAACCGAATTTAATTAATTTCCGAACACGAATTTTTAATTTTAAAAAATTCTTGCTAAGGGAGGTTTAGTTTTAAAATTAGAACGGAAATCTCCATTTATTTAAATTTAAAATGACACCTTCTTCCAGTACTATATTTATCGTGGAAATGAAAGATTTAATTTTATAATAAAATTGCTTTCCAGAATATTTTAAAATGAAGTCTATCTTTTCTAGAAATTCTCTAATTCTAATTTTTCCAGACAACTAGCCAATACAATTTTGATATTTAATCTCCTTTTTCCAGAATTAGATTGATTTGTCAAAATTAGGGGTTTAATTTTGAAATATTCAGAAAAAGAGGAATCTTATTTTAAAATTAGAAAGGAAATCTCGGTTTTCCAGAACTTCTCAGAATTAAGATTTGCTTTCACAGAATTTAATTTACCTTTTAGTGCCAAAACCGCCTGGTTAAAATATTTTTAAAATTCATTAATATTTACCGTTAGTATTTTCCATTTAAAGTATGTTTTTTTAATTTAAAGCCAATTTTTAGCTTAAAGACAGGCAGACACCACTTCGAAACCAGATTTTTCGGACTCAGGGTATCCTAAAACGGATAAATCACCAATAATTTCAAGATCCAACATTTTTATGATTTTATTAACATAAAAGAAAGGAAAAAGTGATTAGCCAAAACGTTGTTTCTTCTCCTTAAAAGTGGACCGAGGGAATTTATCACATAGAGTGGCGTTCGAGAAGTTAGGAATTTTAATTAATACACGGTATCCTACCAGTTTCTAAAGCTTCAGGAATATTTATATAATAAGTCTAGTTTAACTCAGATTCAATTGGAAAATACCAACGCTAAATTTTAAATGTATTTTGAAAATATTTTAACCAGTCATTAACGACACTATAAAGAAACTTTCTGAAATACTACCGTACCAAAATTGTAGAAAACAATTTGATATTCTACCCTATACATTATATATACACACACACATACACACAAACACACACACATACACATATCAAAAAATATATTTTTCAAGTAAACACTACACCAGTTTTATCCAAGGTGGAGAAAACGTTAAATCCGATTATTTAATTTTTTTTTTTTTCGAAAAAGTACCAGTTTTTTTGTCGGACAACTACATAACTATGCTAACGTTAAAAAAGATTAAATTGATATTAATAAATTAATTGTTGTCATGAAACAAACGACATTAAAGCGTCGTACTACAAAATTGACCCATCCATTTTGTCGGACAATCTTACCCCTTGATTTTAAATATTTTTATTAAACGATTCTACTAAAAAATTGCTGGGTATATGTAATTTTAATAATGGCTATTTTCATATATTTACGGTGGTAGACACGCCCGACGCTCACACTTTTTTTGTCAGACAAAGCTTTTTTTCGCACGTTTCATTCATTAATCTTACAACTACAATTTGAAAAAAAAGGATATCCATAAATTTTTAGTACAACGTAAAATCTGCGTCTTTCGGAACTATTAGAAAGAGAACGCACCGCACCACTTACGAGAATTTTCGAAGATAAAAAAGCTGGGGCTACTTCAAAAATTAACTTACCGCTCATCTTGTTTGCTCATTTTCTCATGCGGTAAGTTAAATTTTGAAGTAAAGGTAAAATTTTTTTAATGAATTATTTTAAAGGAATTATATCGCAACTATCGCTTCTAAATTGTGTTTTGGTTAACTTAATTCGTTGGGTTAGTATAGCATCGACGATTATATTGAAGCGAATTGGATATTAAATTGAAAAATGCTTCTCAACCTTGCAGGCACAAATCAAAGAAATGTTATCGCCCCTATCGCTTCTGCTGATAGTTTTCCACAAATATTTTAAGTTGTGACGAAGATCTAAATATGCCTATAAAATAAAATTTATTTTTTTTATTTATTTTAAACAATATTTTTTTTGGATTTTTTTTCCAGTAATTTGTAGACTTTTTTTCAGACAAATATGTACACATATGTATGTGTAGTAATCCTAAATTAAAATGAATAACACAAAATATCGGTATATGGCACGATTAACTGGTACTATGTATGATCGACAGCTGTTTCAAAATTGTCTTTTTCTGCGCAGCACCGTATGGCGTGCTAAAAATCAAAACAAAATAGGGAAATTTTCCCAAAAACAAAAACTAAAAAACAAATTAAAAAAAAAGAGAACAAAGTTACACGTAAACAATTTATGTTAGAATGTTTCTTAAAACATTATTATGTTACAATGTTTCTTTCTTTGGTAAGTTAATTTTTGAAGAAGCACCAAAAAGTTGGTAGACAGCATAATTAAGCCACACAAGAATTTTTAGAGGTGTATTTATCAATTTTACCATATGCTGACGGGCACCCGGACTATACAATTAAATTTCATTTTTTGGAAAATGTAGATTTAATTTTTATATACCCCTGAAAACGGAGATTTCCGATCTAGTCTTAAAATTAAATTTCCTTTATCAGAGAATATAGCAAAAATCAATTCCGCCTTTACCACGTACAAAATTTGGGCAAATTTTGTTTCGTTCCTTGGGATTTATTTCATAATGTATTTTGAGATTATTTCGAAATTATTGAAAATTTTCAAATTATTCCAAGTTTTTGATATTGAACCAGTAAAATTGTTTGTACCTGTAGGCGGTGGAGAAACTAAACTTGGCACCCCGTTTTTCTCTAATCCGCGACTGAATGGGAGAGTCCATTGCAGTTTCTTGTGAAATGAGTAGCTGTTGATTACTAAATTTTTTCTTTTATACCAAAGAACCATATACATATGCAACTTGCTAAAATCAATAATTTCAAGTAATACTCTATATTCTTGTATTTCTAAATTATTTAAATTTCCATATTTGTTAATTTTCTAAATTTTGAAAATCTTAAATTTTATGTATTGTATTTAGTATTTAATATCTAAATTAACTAATTCCTAATACAAATTCCTAATTTCAAAAATGTTGTAAACAGTTTCTAAATATTAGTATTCATAAATTTAACGCATTTCTAAGTTTATAATAACTTTAAAGATTCAGATCTTTAAACTACCATTTTCCATTTTTACCTTCCCAAACTCGCAATAATTTTATAAAATTGTAATATCACCACAACACAGAACTTCTAAATTTTGCTAAATTTTATTTTTCTTTCCCAAATAATTCCAAATTCCAAATAAATAATGAATTAGAATTTAGGGATTTTATAATTTTTATAAAATCCTAAATTAATTTTTCCACTATTAAAATTTCCAAACTCCAGAATTCTGAAATTTAATAAAAAGGCTTCTAACAAGGCGTTTCGCTTTCTCAATGTATGGTGAATTTTAGAGTGAAATTCAATGTTAGTTTTAAAGAGGGTTTTCCAGTGATTTTCAATTAAAGGTATATTTTAGAGTGAATTTTCAGTAAAATTGTAGGGTAATTTTAGAGTGACTTGTATGTTAAATTTAAGAGTGAATTTTAGAATCTTGTCGTAGTTTTAGGAAGAATTTTAAAGTAAATTTAGGGTAAATTTATGGTGAATTTGATGGAGAATTTGGATTGATTTTGGGGTAAATTTAAGGATCAACTTTAAGGCTGGATTGTACGGTGAAGTTTAAGGTGCGTTTTAAGATAAATTTTTAGATAGGAAGACATTATATGGTAAATTTGTGATTGAATTTTATATTGAATTTAGATCAATTTGGGATGAATTCTACGGTGAATTTTAGGATGATATCTAAGGTAAAGTTTACAATAATTATAGGGCGAATTTTAAGGTGAATTTTTTACCCCTAGCATAGTAAAGGTTTATTTATGTTATTGTATTAACTTGTTATTTTGTATCTAGAATTTAAATACAGTAAATATATTAAAACAAATAAATTCTGTTGGTTTTATGTATATCGTCTAGAGTTGAATTTGATTTGGAAAAGGATGAATATGTTTTGGATAAAGGTTAATTTGATTTAAATAAATGCGAATTTGATTTGGAAAAGGATAATTGTGTTTTATAAAAGGTGTAACTCTCTGATATTAAGTGAAAAAGCTAAGGTTCTTCAAATTGACTGGTGATCCATCGAAGTGTATCGTGTATCAAAGTTTCATCCCCAAAATTTTTTACTTGTAACTTACGAATTGCAACAGTTTTTGCATTAAAATTGAAAATTTTCAGTTATTTAAATATTTATGATTGAATTTTGACCTAAATTTAAACTGAATTTGTGGAACTGGGCAATTTATTTGTTACGTAAATGTTATCTAGTCAATGTTCTATTACATTTTTATTTTGTTTTTGTAGACTCCCGTCTCAGCTATGCTTTACCTTGTTGGGGTGGAGTGCATTTTGATACGATAGAACCGTCACACATTCTGCAAAAGTATATAATTCTGGTTATAATTTTCAAACGTCGATACGAGCACACTTGGCCTACCTTCAACGCCTGTATAATTTTGCCGTTACAATACCTACAAATTTTTAGTCTTAAGATTTTATTTTGCGAAGAAGTCAGTGCAGAAGACTGATTATTTGAAATTAAACATGTTTGTTAACTAATTTTTGTTTTATATAATTCCATTTTTCTTTTTCAATGATGTTTTGCAAAATATTTGTTTTTTCGTTTTATAATTATTGTAATATTTTGAAGAATTGCCCTTTTATCTTAAATATATCGGATAATCGAAACTGTCTGTTAGAAAAAGATTATCCAATCTTCTAAGCCACAATTATATTTTATATTTCTTAATAATAATTTGTTTAGAGAAATAAATAAAAAAAAATAAAAAATATTCATATGGCTAACTATTAACCGCAACAGCATTTGTAGCCGGATCGATATCCAAAAAACCATAGTAAACACAACCGGTAAGGTGCATGAATATTTATTTGTTGATTTTTTAACAAGACTCTCTTATCGAATCCCGCAAAAAACGCCCACCACCATTTTCAATTTTATTTTAAAAGTTTAAACCGGGAATAATTTACAATTTGAAAAAATATGTATACAGGGTATTTAATGCAGGATACGTTTAATTCCCTAAAAAGCACAAATTATAGTTCTTAAACTAAAGCTTTTCAGACATTTCTCAGTTGAATATTTACAATAAAATTGGCCCATAGACGCAGCTACACAGCTCAATTCAAGATTTATTCAGGACTAAAATTATGAATATTGTTTTTTTAGCCAATCTGTATATAAATGAAACGCTTCACATATATAATATAATCCATGTATAAAGCTAAGTACATTGTATATACGAATCCATATCAATAAACACGAATTAAAAACTATTTTCGTTTTGAATAAATTATATCGTTTGTAAACATATCCAATATTGCATTTCAAATGGCCATTAAAGTCAGAAACATGTAGAATAAATACAAATTCAAAATATAAGAGGTAATATTTACGTCTCCCTACGTCAACTTATAATTCAAATGAATAACAAGCTTTTTATGTTTCATATGTGTGTCTTGTATCGATTTATTGTATATACTTGTGATTATATGTAACATAGTTCAAAAAGGATCAACACATTATTTTTCCCATTACCTAACAATGTCGTTCCTCACAAAGATCTAAAATTAATTCCATATTTCATGTGCTTTGGTTTTTTATCTTTTTATTAAGTATATTTATTTATACAACGTGTTTATGTTTTCTATTAAATTTATATAATATTCCAAAATCGATACTAAAAGCTTTTAAAACTATTTACTTTAGTTGTGAGTTTTTGTTGCTATTTATTTTTTCTTTCTAATTTTAAATTAAGATTATATCGATAATTTATTGATAGTTTTGTATTTTATCAAACTGCTAGCTAATATTAATAATAATAATAATAATAACCGTTAAATATTCTATACACGTTCCACTTGTATACATACATTTTTATTACACATTTCATAATTTTGGGTGCGCAAAAACCATATACATAAATAAAATAGATGAAAAGTATAAGTATTCAATTTATTAAAATATAAAACCAATTTAATTTGTGCTTTTATTCGTTTTGCCCACAAATCCAAAGTCACTACGATTTAATTTTCTCCTCTTTCAATTTTGTGCTTTCGTTTAATTTTAAATAAATTTATTCAATATTTTTTTGATTAAATTGTAACGCGATGAGAATGTTTGGGAAACATATTAAAATATTTCCCCACTTTATATTTTCACCAATAAGTATGTATTATAATAAAATCTCGCCTATTTACCTATAGATGGTAAAATTTGTATATTCAACAAGTAAAAATATAGAGAAAAATTTACTCACCAAATAAAATAAACAAAAACAGATGGAAATACTTTCGGATCATACTGATGTCTTCATCTGGAATAAAATAATGAAAATATTTTGTTAGAAAATGTTATGTACTAAAAATATTGATTGGTTTGTTTATTGGATGGAAAATGTTTCACTGTGTTTTCACTAGGTTTTTTGCAATTTTTATTTAAGCTTTTGTTGTGTCTTTGCTAAGCTGTTTTTTTGTTTGCTGAAAAAGTTTTATTTTTTAGTTAAGCTAGCATATAAAATGTAGAGGTGGAGGTAGAATACAAATTATTTGGTTTTCCAATTTTACGATAGAGTTCAAAATATGCCTCGGCTAAGAATACTATTCTTTGGATTACATATAGAGCTATAGATTACAATCAACGATATTTTATGAAAATTGCATTTTACTATCACACAAAATCTTTATGTTTAGCAATATCATGCTTATTTTAAGCACATACGAAAAATTACCGACGTCTTTATAAGAACAAGTCGCTTAAGTTTAATTGTTTAACTCTAACCGGTGTGAAATTTTTGGGACAAAAAATTCATACGACAGTACATTGTGAAGTTTTTGGACAAAATTGAGATTTTAGATAAAATTAAGTTTTTGGACATATATCTATCTATGCGCGACTCCATCTTTTAACAGTGTATTTAAAAAAATTATTAAAATTAACAATTCGACGTATTTTGGCTCATATGGTGATTATACATATTGTCAAGGTTAAACATTTCGGAATTCAAATAACTGAGTGATAGGCACTATACGAGCCAATCTCTGAGATTTGTGCTATTTGGTATAATAGAGAATAACATGGTAAAAAATAAATGCGAAAGAATTGTGCTATATACGTACGTGAAATTTATCCTAAGTTGGCTTAAGTTGCCTAAGTATGTCCTAATTTTTTTTAAATGTATTGGTATCAAAGTTTCGTTATTACGAATTTATTTAACTCATATTGAAATAAACATGCTTGTTGGATCAGCGTAAATCAAAGAAAATTGTAACACGATGTGGTGTTGATGAATTTTGATTGTATTTATTAATTAACGCGGTTCATTTCGATAATTTACGAACACGATCCAATTTGGTACAACTCATAATTACATCAACTCCACTGAAGTGAAAATTAATAGCAAAAAAGCCTGTTTGTTTTCTCTTCTTTCTTTTTGTTGTTGTTAAAAAATTGTATAAAAACACGGAAAAAACGTAGACAACTTCAGAATAAAATTCACTACTACCGGTCTGGCGAAATAAATTAAAATCGGAAAGAAAATAAATGACAGCCCAAAATTATCCTAAATTTTCTGTGTTTTCTCAGTGATATATAGAATTTTAAAAGGCTAGTGAACAAATAAGGCTTAAAAAAATGAGCCGGATTTTCTTTAGATTTAACATACCTCCATTGAGTTGGTACAGTTGATTTCAAAATTTCACTCGTTCTATTGGCCACATAGGTTTTCCAATTTCGTGGTGATTGAGCCAACCGCGCTAACACTGTCGTAGAATCCGTGAACGCGAAAGTTTCTACATCGGAAATTCTCAAAGACTCTTTTACGCTAATAATTAGGCGGCATAAAAGCACCGCTGCATTCAATTCTAAGCAGGGTGTAGATGTTGCTTTCACAATACTAATGCGCGCTTTCCCTTGTATATGTCAATTGATCTTAAGTACAGTACCGCTCCGTAGGCGTCATCCGACGCATAACAGAACCTATGATTAATTGAAATGCTTTAGAATTTTTAATTTTTACGCACCTTGGAATTCTTATTTTGTGAACTTCTAACAGCTGCCCTTTAATATCATTCCAAAACATTAGCGATGAGTTAGAAACCGGATCATTCCAATCTATTCGCTCTAGCCACAATTTTTGCATGGAAATTTTATACTTTATTACGAGTGGCGCTGCTAGTCCTATTGGGTAAAATAACCTGGACACTTCCGAAAGAATAGATCGTTTGGTGACTTTGGTTGTCTCAATTACAGTATATGTATTTGTACGTTACCATGTCATCTTTACGTTCCCATTGCAACCCTAAAATTTTTCTTATCAGTTCACTATTATTAAAGTCTCGTGGTAACATATCTTAACTTGAACTTGGAATGGTAGATAATAGACCATAGGGGTTGGATTTTCACTTCCATGGGACTGTAGTGTGTTTACTAAAACCTTTTGTAAAATTTCTGCTTTTTCTATGATATACGCTATACAGCAAATCGTTCACATACAATTTTTCCCGAATCAACTCTGCGACTTCCGGATAAGAATTCTCGCAATCTATTGAAATTTGTTTCAATGATCTGATAGCTTGAAATGGTGCACATGAGAGTCCGTATGTTACAGTTTTTAGGCGATAATGTCGAATTGGTTCATTTGTCGCTTTACGCCACACAATCCGCTGATAATCTCTGTCTTTTGGATAAACCCATATCTGTCGGTATATCTTCTCGATATTGGCGGTGAATGCTACTGAATTAAATCGAAATCGTAGTAATGATGTTAACATATTCGGCTGTACCACTGGACCCACTTTTAAGGTGTCATTTATTGAAACGCCGTTTGAAGTTTTCATTGAATCGTCGAACACAACTATTGTTTTAGTGGTCGTTGAGTCCTTTACACGAGCCAAATGCGGCAAATAAAAACACTTTGATGGACTTATTGTGACTTCCGATTCTGCTATTGGTTCCAAATGCTCTAATAACCAAAAATTTAAATAACCATTCTTTACCAGCTGAGTATACCTGACTCGTCGCTCCATTAAAAACAATCGTGACATCGGTTTAATGAATTGCCAATGGAGAGCGGCCTTTCTTAAATGGCAATCTTAGCATAAATTTTCCCGTTGAATCTCATTTAAATGTCTTTTGGAAATAGTTCTCACACACCAGCTCATCTTCGTTTACAAATAATTTACGAGGTACTTCCTCTATCTCTCAAAATTTACATAACAACTTTGATAAATCTACCTACGTAGCATTGCATTGGAAACGATCATATGATGTTGCAGCACCTAATTGAAAGTCTCAGCATATCACCCATCCGACTAGTGTTTTGTGCGACTGGTTTATTATTTTCCGACACAATTTTTTCCGATCCAATAATCCCGAAAAACGTTGGTGCCCCAGAATCAAGTCAATTCTTGCTTTTGAATGGAAATTCGGATCTGCTAGCTGTAAATTTTTAATATAATCCCAATCTTGTATTGAGAATGACTTTGTTGGCATACACGAAGTTAGTTTGGAGAGCACCAGTGTTGTGCGTCTACACTTAATTTAAGATTTTCTACATGCAAGTGTCGACAATAGCGTAGACAATAGTTTTCGACGTAGACAATGTAGACAATGTGTAGACATTGTAGACAATATGTAGACAATGTAGAACATTCGTAGGCAATCAAATTTTTCTTGTTGTTACTTCTGCGAAATATGCTCATATTTGAAGTTCCTAAATGAACCATAAAGATATAGTTGATAACCTAAAGCAAGGAGGCCAAAAATAAGACATTCGTGGTTTGCAAAAGAAGTATATGCTATAATTTCTCAGGAATACGAAAAAAACTTTAAGTATAATTATTTAGATTGTTACATGAACTGGGTACAATTTCATAACCTGATAAATTCAGATCTGAATTTTAAAAAAAATTCAATAAAGAAAATTCAGTTTCAAATTACTTTGGCAAATTGAGTGAAAAAGAAGTGATAGTGTTAAATCAGGAATTAGCCAAATTAGTATTCGGATGAAACCTGCCCTTAAGATTGGTGGAATCGAAACATTTTAAGTCATTCATTAGAAAGTTAAGACCAGGTTACGTTACGAAACTTCCAGGAAGAAAAGCACTATCAACGACTTTATTAGGCAACGCGTATTCTAAGGCTGTTTTCCAAACGATACTTATTTGATACTTATCGACTTATTTGGCCGCCATTTTAAATAAGTAAGTAGAGCCATTCCAATTGATTTAGCTTAGTTATTTTGACAGCTGCATTAAAATAATGGAAATGCGCAATATTTATTGCTCAGCGATTATTTTTATAATTTATTATTATTAAATTCATTATTCTTGGAATAATTTTATTTTAATTATCTGTATTTTAATTTTATGTTATTTGTATTTGTAGTTTTTATAAAAAACAGATGAATTAAAATATAAACATAAACCAACATCTGAAACAATTTTTTTGACATTACAAATTAGATTTTTTGGTAAGAAAAAGATAGAAAATAAGTCATCTCGCCAGGTTACTTGTTTGAATTAGACAGGTTCCACAAATAAGTATTCGTTTGGAAAACAGCCTAAAATGCATTTCATGTGCTAAAGCAGTATTTCTGATGAGTCAGTGCTATTGTTGGAAAAACAGTTCTAGCAACACAAAACTGGTAGTATCTATGCTGCATCATGCCATTGACGAGCAAGCCTTCTTACAAGCTTGGAACCAAACAGGTGAAAGCGAGACAGGAGCAAGATAAGCCGAAATTTTTCTGGAATCGGTAGACATTGCCAACACGGAAAAAAATAAACTGGTCCTCAGCTAAGAAAACGGACTTTTAATTCAAGAAAATGTACTTTTTCTTGATTTAAAAGCTGATTTTCTTATTTCTTTCGAGTTTTTATTCATGTAAGAATTGTATTTCTTGAAATGAAGAAAAACTCGAAATAAATAAGAAAATTAGCTTTTAAATTAAGAAAAAGTACATTTTCTTGAATTAAAAGTCTGTTTTCTTAGCTGAGGACCAGTTTATTTTGTTCCGTGAATCAGCTTTTTACAATGCTAAATTATATGCGGTTGTTTCCGATAATGCAAAAACGTTTTAGGGCATAGTACTTGCAATAGCCGTACCCCCAACTTGTTGGCAAAGGAAAAGTACGTATTGGATGTAGCAATAACAGAGAAGGTGACTATTATAAAGAATACAAGCACCCCGATTTAGAAAAATAAATGTTCGGTGGTAGTAAAGTTAAACTACATTGTGAAATGCGATATGGCTCATTCAGAGATGCTTACCGCTCCCTAATCAAGAACTTGGAGCAGATGAAGATCGTAGCAGCTGAGTCTAAAATTAAAAAATTTAAACAAGACTTATTTAAACTTATTTTTGACAGGAAAGTTTACAAAAATTACCAATTAAATTTAAATTGAAATTGAATATTCGGAAGGAAATAGCTTTCAACGAATATGCCTTGGCAGCATTTTATTTGCATCCTTATTCGGATAGTGGCAAACTTACAAAGGTTTATTTAGAAAAGATACATAATTTCTTCTTTAAAAATTGAGCGGAGCGAAGATTAGATTTCAAACCACATATTCCAAAATGCTCTATGAAAAATATATAAAAAACTATAACATTATAATTATATATTGAATTAATTAAATTTAATTTATTTTAAATTATATTTATATTATTGATTTATTTAATTTCACGTAACATTATTTTATTATTAATTTCTATGTTATTTGATCACCACCATTGTGCAGTGTGCACAAATGCACTTTTAATTAAAGCGAAATGAAGAGGACGCATGCTCAACATCAAATCCGAGACGAGACTAATTGATTGATTATCTCTTTTTAAAATTATTGATTTTTTTTATTTTGTTTTGTTTTTGTTTTTTTTTTTTGTGTCGCTCAATTGGTATGATTGAATCAAATAGTAGGTGTATTGTTTTTTAGAAATATTTTGTTCGCGTTGGAATTGTTGTGGTCGCGAACGCATAAATTCAGGCGCCCGACAAAATGCGTGAACCGCCACAAAACCCATAGTTTATTGGAACGTGCCTGAAATAAAGTATCCTATTTTATCGCAAATGGCAAAGTAATTATAGAATTGTGTACGGAAGTCGAGGAAGAATTAGAAGAAAACTTTTCTGAATGTGAATAAATTTAAGTTAGCTCAAAAATTATTATATAATATACTTATAGGTTTTAAACTTCAAATTTTACCAATATCAAAATCAATTTATTCCCATATGAATTCATCCTATCCCACATGATCAAATTGTTTCATTCAAGATAATACTAACGCAAAATTGTTTCAATCATTCAATCATGTAAAGTTCAAATTAGCAAAAAGAAATTAAAATTCAATATTAATAATTTCAAATTCATTAAATTTAATTTTGATTAAAATCGACAAAACAATCGATTAAAGACTGGTTTTGATAACGAAAAAATAAATTAACTAATTCCTAATACAAATTGTAAATTTCAAACATTTTGTAAAAACGCTCTAAATATCAGGATTCTTAAATTTAACGAATTTCTAATTTTATACTAATTTTAAAGAATTAGATCTTTAAATTTTCATTTTCCATTTTTACGCTCCCAAATTCGCAATAATTTTATTGAATTTTAATATCCCCACAATACAAAACTTTTAAAATTTTCCTAAGTTTCCTAATTTTTTTTCTTACCAAACTACGTTACAAAATTCGTTAATTTCTAAAATCAATAATTCCAAATTCCAAATAAACGATGAATTTGATTTTAACGATTTTATAAAATTTGTAAAATCCTAAATTAATTTTTCCACTATTAAAATTTCCAAACTCCAGAATTCTTAAATTTGTTAAAATTCTTATTTAAGCTTCTAAGGGATTTCGTTTTCTGGCATTTAGGGTGAATTTTAAAGTGAAGTTCAGGGATAGTTTTAGAGAAGGTTTTCCAGTGATGTAGAGTGATTTCTGTAGGTTGAGTTGAATTAAAGGGAATATTTTAGAGAGAATTTTAAGTAAAATTGTAGGGTTAGTTTTAGAGTGACTTGTAGGTTGAATTGAACAGTGAATTTTAGGAAGAATTTTAAGTAAATTTGGGGAAAATTTATGTTGAATTTGATGGAAAATTGGATTGATTTTGGGGTGAATTTAAGATGTTTAAGGCTGGGTTTTACGGTGAAGTTTAAGGTGGTGCATTCATAGTAGAATTTCTAGTTAGCAAGACATTGGTAAATTTGGGAATGAATTGTATAAAAATAAAATAAATTCTATTGGTTTTATTTCGTCTACGGTTGGATTTGATTTGGAAAAGGATGAATATGTTTTGGTTAAAGGTGAATTTGATTTGGATAAAAGCAAAATTGATTTGGAAAAGAGGGAGCGTCTCAAAATCTCGGTTTTTATTTATATTTCTTTTAAAATTAACTTTTCCAGAAATTATAATTTTTGGATATTTTCGGTTTAAAAGTAAAATCCACCTTTTCCAAAATTTATAAAAACCGAGATTTTATAGCACAGAGATTTTGAAAACTGAGATTTTGTAGCCAACCCTGGAAAAGGATGATTGGGTTTTGTAAAAGGTTGAATTTGGAGTGCAAAACCTATATATTTAAAATAAGCCAACCACCGCAACCAGTTGCAAGTGTGACAAACAGAATTTTTGGTTCAAGCTCTGATGATTCCACAGATTCGGATATAATAGAACTGACCACGACCAGCCAGACCAATGCCATTGAATATAAATTTAAAAAATAAACGAATTTAAAATTATTTAAATTGAATTTAAATCATATTTTCACTAATTTGAACTATATAAGATTGAAATTATTTTGCGTTAGTATTATCTTGAACTGGAAAATTTTGAATTTGATGTGGGACTATTATGAATTCATTTGGGAATAAATTGATTTTGATGTTGGTAATTGCGAATTTAAAGTTAAAAACCTATATGTATATTAATTAAATATGAGCTATGATAATGTGTTTAAACAATTAAAATTATTAATATTATTTATTATTTATATAACTTGAAATAAACAAAAATTTATTTAATAAAACTATTAATAATTGTTGTTTTGATTTATAAACTTTCTTACAAATCAAAAGTGTCGTTATGTTTAAAATTGATTAAAACTATTGACGAATATGGTAAAGATGTGCGGACAGAAGTGAACTAAGTAAATCATATATCATAAATTTGCTTTATGAAGTTTCAGGCAATAGCGTCCATTTAATTTTAATTTTTATTTGTTAAAATTGTAATTATTGGGGAATCTATTTAATCCAATAAGTGCGTGATTTTTGTATATTTGATTCATTTGGCACAGTTTTACCATTTTAAATAACAGAATACTGTGCTTAAACATTGAATAAATTTCATGTTAAATTCACTATAAATAAATCTTTTAGGCACTAAACATTTTTGTTTTAATTGATAAATACAAGTCAAACTTTAACATTTTTAAAACACTTTTAGTAACACAAGACTCTTAATATCAAATTTTTGTAATTTTTAAGCAGATTATTCTGGCATTTAAAATGATAAAACTGTGCCATTATTTCCGTGTAACTTCATAAAGCAAATTTACGTTGTATGTTTTACTTAGTTCACTTCTATCCGCTGGAGCACATCGTACATATTCGTCAATAGTTTTAGTCAATTTTAAACGTACAGGCACTTTTATTATCAATGTGAATTGTCGACATTGTTTACATTGACGACGTCATTTTTTGAATTGTCTACATACATTGTCTACACGTGTAGACAACTGAGTAATTACGTGATGTAGACTACGCGGCACAACACTGGAGAGCACCAGAGCTCTTGTACTGAAGATTATGTCATTTGAAAATCGATTGGCTACTTGAATTTCTATGATTCCGTTACATTTCCCCGTTCCTGAACATGCAATCCCGTCGACTAAAATATTAGCATTGGACCGCTTGAAATTCAGTCTTTGAACACAATCTTCTGTGATTAAATTAGCTTGACATCCCAAGTCCAATAGCGTTCTACACTGATGCCGTTTGCCAAACTGATCGCTAATATACACCAATGCAGTTGTCAGTAATGCATTGAAATGCGAGTTAAACACCGTACAACTGTTTATTGAATCATCAAATTTGTTGTTGATGGTTATTGTCTGATTCTGTTGATGGTTGTTGTCTGACCATACATTTACATGAATTTGTGTGTGTAGTGTATTGCTTGGTGATATTGTTTCGAAAACTCCATTGCGCATTGTTTTAGAACTTGAATGTTGTTTCAACCTGAAATCATAACCTGCTGTATATTGTAGCAAGTGATGATGTCTACGGTTAACACCTTTATTTTGACATAGATAGCAAAATTTGTAAACTGAAACAAACACCATATTATATATACGTACATACATAAATTGTTAGAATATGCGAATTGCTTCCTCTATTCGTCTGGTAATGCTTTAAATTCGGAATATTCATGTATTATATGACCATCAGTACATTTGGGACATTTATGGATTGCTGTTGACACATGATTTCGTACAGATATAGCCTACTTAGAAGTACTTGGGCTATTTAAAACAATTTCAATTTCTAATTTCACGAATTCCTTCCAAGTGGGAGAATCAGTTGAATCAGGAGATCCCAATACTGTTAGTCCTCGAATACTCTCTTCAGCTGCATCAACCACAATTCGCATGCCAGCTGCCGAAATTTTTACGGCAGATGGTATATTAAAAAATTGATGAACATATGAATAGATAATAAATTTCTTCCTGTCATACCACTCCAGAGTAGATTTCCGCGCTGAACTATAATTATCGTTTGTGATTTTAGTGTTTTTTAATATAGTTGCAGCAGGACCTTTCAACAAATTTTTTCAAATGCTGCAATTTTTGAGCATCAGCTTAGTCTCATGAATGGCGGCCAAATACATGTCCTGAAACGATGGCCACTCATTATAATCCCCGTAGAAAGGATTCAACCTTAACTTTGGTAAATTTACATCGTGCGTGTGTTTGGTAATTTCCGAAACCTATTCTATAAATGACTTTTGCTGCTCAGCCAAGGTAGCAGTAGAAGATGTACCTACATTAGTTGAATTAAAGTCGTTTAATCTTCGCTCGGCTCGATGTAACTTCACTTTTAACTCAAAATAATCACTTTAAAACTTATCGATATATTGCTTGAAGCACTTACAGACAGCTGATCTTCCACATTATTAAATACTTTCCACAAATCATCAAGTTTTTCAAGCCTACTCTGAACGTCATCAAGACTGGTGTCATCATCCAATGCCAGATTAGTAATTCTTGTAAAAGTTCTCTTTAATCGAGAACGTTTATTTGTCAAAAGTTTAACTTCTGCCATATTTAGCTTTTTTTTTAAATTATTATCCGTAACTACAAAATATCATAAACAAAGGCCGAAACTATAGTAAATTTGGTTAAATATAGCTCAGCAAAGTACAAATCTTGATTGTGTTCATGTCAAATTATTACTGACTGATGAAATAAGCGCCACGGATTGTGTATAAATACCCGACTTAAATCCGTTGATGCACCTTGGTATTTAAATCGACCCACACTATGAGTTTTAGTTTTGTTTAAGCACGAATTACCACTTTGAACTTCTGTGTCAATACACAATTTGATTGTACAGTTTTAATATTATACCAGAATGTTATTCACCACTAAATTCGATGAACCGAATTGTGTGAGTTTAAAAACAATAACATTTAACGTTTTACACAAAGGTGCATTTATAAGTGGCTCGACACATTTTTTTATGTATCACTGTTACAAACCGCATGCGCTATTTTTAATCTCAATTATTACGAAAGTTCTCGCAACATTTACCGTTGCACTGAATCACAATACACTACAAATATCACTTTAACCCAGCGAATAAAAGTTTCTCTAAGACATTCGGCAACTATTATGCATTACAAAAACACTCGGAAATTTGACTCGAAGGACCGAGCACCTTTACAGAATAAAACTTACTACGTCGGGCGGAATAAATTAAAATCGTTTTCTCAGTGTTTTAAATTAAAAATTCTAAATAATTGTGAGTTTCAAAGTAAATAAATAGTTGTGCGTTTTCATACGGAAAACGTAAAACATTATTTGCTAGTTTTTACAATGCTTAAGAGATTTACTCTTACAGAAAAATGTTAGATTATTTCTATAACGAGATATATTCTGATGGTTCCTGGATACAATCAATTCAATTTTAAAAAACTGAGGAACTGACAGAAAATCAGGGTTTTATATGCATTCGAATGTTTTATTTAATATTGGTATAACTGAGTTTCCGAATTTGCTTGTGAAAATTGTACAAAGAGGCCACTAAAATGGCTAACATTGTAAATTGTCATAAGATCTTAGCTATTCGATAAATATTTCACTTTCAAAAGAGTGAGGGATTACGGTATTTAGGACAACAATATTTCAAGCGGCCACTAAAATGTGAACTATTCTATAAAACACCTTACTAAAGTGGGGGATTACGGTGCAGTCCATGACAACCATATTTGACATAATTTCATATAATACATTGAATAATATAATAAGGATTTCCAAATTCTATTGAGAAAATTCTAAGAGGCGGCCATCAAAAAATTAACTTTATTTTAAGTTGTCATAAAGTCTTAGCTATCCAGAAAATATTTCACTCTTGAAAAAGTGGGAGATTAGGATATTTATGACAACCATTTTTGACATAATATCGCTTAATATCGAATATGAGTATAAATAACATTGCGAATTTACTTCAGAAAATCCAAGGAAGCGACCACCAAAATATGTAATATTCTAAGATGTTTTAAGGTTTTATCTATCCGAAAAATACTTCACTTTTGAAAAAAGCGAGGGATTAGGGTTATTGGGATAACCATGTTTGACATAATCTCATATATCGAATATGAGTATAAATGATTTTTCGAATTTTCTTAAGAAAATCCTAGGAAGCAATTATCCAAATATCCTCTAATTTATATTTTAACTTGTCATAAAATAACACAAAATTTATATTCTACGTTGATTGACAAAATATGTTAATACACATCGATGCAATAGGTAGTTTAGTTCGGAAAACGAAATGCACGCAAAATACATAATAGTTCCAGGATTTATTACTACGCCTGTGTGTTATTAAAATAAATGGAATTATTATACCAATACCGGAATATACACTCCCGAGCAACTTAATCGACTCAAACCTCCGCGCGTTCAAAAAGTCATAATTTTTTAAAATGGCTTAACCGATTTTCATAAAACAACTTTTTTTTGATAGTTTAGTATTTTATCTTTACAAAGACACCTTTATCATTAAAATCTATACAGTACTCTTCAAATTAAAGCAATTTTAGCAAAATGCGATGTTTCGGTGAAAACAATTGGCGTGATGTAATCTCGTTGACCTGAACAAATCTCTACCAGTTTCATTCGTTGTTTCCTCAATCAATAAGAAGTCGCTCGTCAGCTAAACGTCCCAACTAATCCTGTATCAAAAGTATCCAGAAGGTTTCAGGAAACTGGTATCTTCAATCGGAGACCAAATACCAGCCGGGATCTGTCGTGTAAATCGCCATCTCACGGGCGTCGATGTGCAGCAGGAGCTAAATCAAGTTTGAGAAGTAGCTGTTAGTCTATCGACAATAAGAAGACGGATGAAGGAAGCCAACCTCATTGCAAGACGGCCCGCTAGAGGCCCAAAATTGACAGCACGCCACGGCAAAAAGCGATTCGAATTTGCTCGCGAACACATCAATCGGAGCATCGAGTAATGGAGGTCCATTCTATTCATTATGGGACGAACTAAAACGTAGAGTCCGAGCCAGAAATCCGGTACCGTCTAATAACCGTGACCTCAAAATTGCGTTGGTTGAGGAGTGGGGTGGGATCTCCCAAGTCTTTGGCAAAACCTTAATAAGGTCAATGGGGAACCGTAAGCGAACCATTGTAGACGAAAAGGGGGCAATACTAAGTATTTACCAATACAATTGTTTTTGTTTTGTTTGAATTGTTTGTGATAATTTAAATTTAAATATCTGCAACATTTTTGTTCATAATCATTAATTTTGGTTGCGTTTTCATTCAAAATTCATTATAAAAAATCATCGTTTTCAATTTTTTGTCTTTCTGAGCCTCCAGCCACATACTATTATAGTAATACTGTTTTCAGGCGAATCAAACAAAGGGAAACAAATATGGTTACAACCCCCAAACACCCTAATCCCCCCTTTCCCAAAGGTGAAATATTTCTCTAATACACCCTTTTTACGACACGGACATTTTGGTGGCAGCTTCCTATGATTTTCTCAAGAGAATTCAGAAAATCATTTATATTCCATAAAATATTCGAAAGCATAACAAACACGGCTAATCTGCCAGTCCCTCAATTTTTAGAAAATGTTGTGATCCAGGCATCATCAGAACCATCTGATGAAATTTGACCCGGACTGACCAAACTGGTAAATTTTTTTTTCTAGGTTGGTAAAACCTAACCTTTAATAACATTCGTATGACGTTTGAGCAGAATACGTTCATTAGTGTGAGTTTCGCAGCTACGTGTTTACGACGCGAAAAGTTTGTCTGGCGATTTTTACTATGGAAACAAAATTGAACAACGAGATTGCTTGCAATTTTGTGTTTCATCATTTTGTGAATCATTGAAAATGTTGCAGAAGTGTTTTGTGGGGGGGGGGGGGGGGTCTACTCTATCGAGAACGCAAGTATTTGAGTGGCATAGAGCATTCAGTGAGGGCCGTGAGGTCGTAGAAAATTTGCCTCATGCAAGTCGTCCACATCCACCTTTGGTAACGACAATAACATTGAAAAAGTGAAGAAAATTGTCCTCGAAAATCTTAGTGTTGGCATTAGAGAGATATCAGAGACTCTCAATATATCTTATGGATCAACTCATCACATTTTGGTAGATGTTTTAGGTATGAAACGCTTTGCCGCTCGATAGGTGCCGAAAGACCTGAATTTTTTGCAAAAAGAACATTGAGTAGAGGTCGCAAAAAAGATGCTTCCCAACGTAGCTGATGACCCTACATTCATGAAACGAATTATTACTGGTGATAAAACGTAGGTTTATGAATATGATGTCGAGAATGCCCAACTATTTAGAACCAAACCCGAAAAAAACACGTTAAAGTCGGTCGAAAATCAAGGTGATGCTCATCGTTTTTTTCGATTACCGTGGTAAACGGCCGGATTTGTGGGCCAACCAATTCATGGATTTTCCACAACGATATTCCGCCGTCACATTCCAGCCTGATTGTGACTGAATTTTTAGCCAAACACGAAACATAAGTCATCGCTCAGCCACCGTACTCACTCTCTGTGACTTTTGCCTATTTCCGAAATTCAAATATCCGAGGCCGAGGCCTATAAGATGTGTATGGAAAAAGGCTTAACCGTTGGCATGCTTGTATTGGCTCAAAAGGAGCCTATCTTGAAGGCGATAATAAATATTTGTATTAAAATACATAAAAATGTTGTTCTTTTTACAAGTCCGGGTCAAATTTGATATGTACCATACGTCAATATAGATTTCAATATCTGCCGATATAAAAGCAGTTTATTATGTAATGATGGCTCAGAGTTCCTTCCTATGAGCCAATACATTTTTCTATATTTGATGTTTAATTCTTCTTTTTTCTTTTTAACATGTTCTTTCCACTTGAGTTCATCAAGGGTCATTCGTAAATATTTGGCCATGTTTGCATGTGTAATTGATTGCGAATTCAGTCGAACAGGTAACCAACTATCATTTTTATTGGTAAAGTTATGTATACAGATTTAGTTTCGTTTAGTTGAAGGCGTCATTTCTTCGACCAATTTCTCAATGAACTAGCGCGTTTACTAATTTACTGGTTGGCTCCTCTATGTTGTCTTCAATTGCCAAGATTGCAGTATCATCCGCAAATGTTGCAAAACTTGCACCTTTTGCACTTGGACTTGGACTTGGAACACTTCCCTGTGGAACTCCAGCCGATATTTAGTTCGGAGTATTCCTCTTCATGTTTTACACGAAAGTGTCGATCAGCTAGATATGACTTTAAAATTAGGTAAAACTGCTTCGGCAGATCCCTGTGTAGTTTATATTCAAAGCCTAGGCAGGGTTATCTCCCCACTGGGTTGTTTAAAAGAACCCACCTCGGTTTTATGGGTAGTGCCCACTGAAAAAAACCCATGGTAATTTTTAATTTAACATAACATTTTGGGGGATAAAAAAATATTGGAATTAATCAATTTGATGTGTTTTTGTTTATTGAGAAATAATAAACTAAAAAAGTACATGCATAAATGTACATTCATTTGGTTTAATTAATTTAAAACTTATAAAAGATTTCTAAATATGTAAGAGGTAAAATAAAAAAATACTATCATAGTTTCTTAATTCACTGCAGTCATCAACTGGCTCAGACTTTTTTAAATGATATATTTTTACGAGAGAAAACGATTTTTCAAATCCAACTCACTTTCTCAATTTGTTCCAAATTAGGCTTTAAGATGAAAAATTTCTTTCGGTTGAAGCAGAGCTTGCCGGGCAGCTTAGTAAAAAAACAAAAAAATTTGCAAAAATTTTTAGGAAACCCGAATGACTTTTCGTTTTTTGCTTGTAAAACTTTTCACCATTTTTTGGCATTTAATTTATCCAGCACTTCCGGTTTAAACATTGACTCTTGGTAGAATTCTCTTTCTTGAATTTTAAATGCCAAGCAGAATGCTAAAAAGGTAGGATTTTTTTGAGCAATCTATTTTTTCGACATGTCTTCTGCATCATCTGTGATTGATTTGCCTAAATATTTCGGATCCATCATATTGGCTAAATAATGATCAGGAGTCAGTTCACTTTTCACACGCTTTTCGATGGAAAGCCTAATTGATAATAATTCGTCGTTCTTCAGCAAACTATATCAGGTTTCAGCAGCTGTCGCAATCGAAATGGAATCACCTTGCAATGAGCCTAAAGCTGTGGAATTGAACATTATTTAGGATTTTGTGGATTGTATTATCAAATTCGTTGAGATGTGCTAACCTTACTTGTGCATAGTAATAGAAATTAAAAATAAATTTTCTTAAGCAATCCTCGTACGAATTCCATCTTGTATCGTTTTGCAGTTGGGGCATAATCCCATGTTTTTCTTTCAGCCATCATCCTTGGGGTTGGTGATGATTTCGAAAATATTTTTGTACTTATTATATGTTTCGTAATATCATGAGGAATAATATCTTTATATAGCAGATTAATTATATGCACAGAACAGCCATTTGTCACAATGCCATGTCGATTCTATAAAACCTTCATTTTTCCATTTTATTCTCGTTGTCTGTGAAATAAGCGGCTATTTCCTTTTCATATTTGATTTGTAGAAAACCAATTGCTTTTTCTACTACAGAAACAGCTGCATCATCTGCATTTATTAAATAACTATTAAGCGGATCGGTTGATGTAATGGACCATCTATCAATAATGAGCATCCAACTGGAATTTTCTAATTCCTTCTTTAAATATTAAATTCTCAGATATCTCTTGATCTATTTCAGCATAAGGTGGTTATCTGCTATATGGTTGATGTATCCAGGGCTTAAATACTAAATGATATTTTTAAAAGTTGTACTTTCAGCAACGTTAAAGGCAATATTGTTAGCAAAGATAAACTTTGCAACGGTTTTATCCGACTTTTTTTTTTGGTGTGATATGGTTTTAATTGCGAAATCCTTAATAGACGATTGCGTTTTAGACCGTTCTGTATTTTTTTTCTTCTGTGATGGGCTGCTAGTGGAGGAATTTTTATCTGACCTATCGGTATCATTATATGTTAAAAAAATTTTGCTGCATTTATTTAAATGTGCCCTTATGCATTCTACTTTGCTGCTAATTTCACTATTACAAAATGGGGTTAGATACAGCCAAGAAGACACTTGAGAATATTTTTTTATTTTCCAGAGCATCTTAAATTAGATCTGCGATTCTGTGCACTTGATCTATGGTAGAGTGTCTCTCTATAAATCCAAATTAGTGAGGAGGAATGAGATTTCTGCCTTCTATTACTGATTTTAACCTCTTCAGTAGGAGCTTTTCAAATAATTTTGAAATTGTAGGAAGTAGGGAAATTGGGCTGTGTGATGTTTTCTTGTTTGGCGGCTTGTTAGGTTTTAGGATCATTATTACCTCTGTCACCTTCCACTGGTATGGGACGTATTTTAAACCCTATTTCTGGTAGTGCTTTAACTCTACGTCCAGTGATTAGGTTATAACCAGGGAATTTTTTTGAGCTTAAGTTGTTATTAATTTTATCTTTTAGCTCTTGTAGTGGTACAGGTCTTATGTTTAGCTTATCCACTTTATTTACTTTAGTTTTATTAACAGAATTCTTTGAAAAAATTCAACCATTCGGGATGTTTAGACCAAAAGATGACCCTTCGAGAAGATATGTTTCCTGAATGAAACGTAAATCTGTATGCGATCCATCAAGCATTTTCTTTAATTCAAATGGAGCTGACTTACTGTGGTGCAAGTTTATCTGTTTAATTTCAACCATGGAAGTCATATTAACATACCAGCAACCGAGAGAAGATTATAGTCCAGAGATAACCTAAAACAATATCCTATCAAGAACATATTGTAAACAAAGGCTGGAACCAATAACATAAGGTTTTAAAGCCAACCCTGAGAACAATCGATTGGCGATAGGCGTATCGTTTGTACCGGACTACTTTTCAACATTTGATCGAAATATCTGGATTCATCACACCAATCCAAATCACGATTTTCCAAATATTAGTTTATTTATGACCGCCAGTTTTACAGTGGTTTAATAGAAATTCAATAAAAGCTGCTTGCGTGATACGCTGTAACTTTGAAAATTTTAGAATACAAATTTTAAAAACGAAAGCTTCCTCTATTATAAATTGAGAGAGTTTCGAGAATTTGTATTAATATAAATGAGGAACCAGGAAGAAAAGAGAAATTTTGATTTAAATTATTTTAAAAATGTAAATCCTTTCTTGAGCTAACTAAATTAATACCAGTTTGTTTGTGTAACCATTTAACCATACAAATTTGAAATTAAAACAATGTTTTTCAGAATCATTTTACCAATTAAAGCTAACATTGAATTCGTTTCAATTATACAGAAAAATCTGTATGTAAAAAAATACAATTTTGACCTTTGATTTAAATCCATATAAAATGTCAATAAAACATAACAACTGCTAAAAGGTCAAAAAGTCTTACACATAAAACAAAAATCTAAATTAAATTTTTTTTATTGTTTTCAGTTAAATGGTCAGCTAAAGGCGTTTGAAAAAGAAAAAAGGCAGGTCAACAAATGGGCATTATCCCATTTTTGTGTAAGCTTTATTCACATATATACATCTAATTTACGGTAAAAATATAACTTTTTAAGTGCTTGGAACCAAAATAAGCTTAGTCTTAACATTCATGTACAATGTATAAACATATATGGTACATTTACCTGAGCAATCGTCTGACTTTGTGCCCGATAGGATAATTCAATAATTTATAGAGAATTTCTGTTGCAGCATATTTGCTACCCTCCTTTTTCTAGAACATATTATTTTAAGGCTCATCCTTCTGTTCAAAAGTACATATATTATACCCGTTTTTTTGTTTTATTTTATTTATTTAGTTTTCATTTTAAATTTATTCAAAAAATAAAAAAAAGCATAAACAATGTAGATTTATCGAACCAGCTACATTTTGTTCATAATCAGAATTCAAGCGAGAAGATAAAAAAACAGAAATTGTTTACCTTGCTTTTGATTTCTCGCTGATTTTTATTGGAAACAAAAAATGATAAGGCAAACGAAACCAATTTAGTTTTATCTACAACTTTGTAGAAAATGCAAAGCTTTTTCTTTTCTTTACAGTTGATCGATTAACTTAATCGTGTATATGATATGGCTAACAACGTCAAAGTTTTTTTTTTTTTTTTTCTGTATCTTAAACAACATTTTTTTCCGTTGCTTTCCGTTCCTTAACTTTAATTTGATTTTGCAATGAAAAATAAAACAAATGGAAAACTAAAAAAGCTTTAAAAAGTTTAAAATCAATGCTTTTTACAAAAAACTTTATACTTTTCATTTTGTATGTACATACAAAATTATATATAAAAAACGGAAATGTATCTATAGATGGGAGGAATAGCACAGGCAAGAAAAATTCGTCGTGCTAAATTCAGAAGTGAAGAGAAAAACAATGATAAGAAAAATTATCAATTTTTCTTATTTTCTTTTATTTTTTTTTTTTGTTTTTTTGCGACATTGTTGGTGTCATTATTTTTTTTCCATTTTATGAAAAGTGTGACAAGGGAAATGTGAAGCTTTTGGTATTGTGTTCTTTTTGTTGTATATAATATGGCCTATGCTCTGTCAAGGTGGATGGATGTTTCGTTATTATATTCATTTTTTTGTTGTTGTTTTTACATAACAATATGATCAAAGCTACATACACACACAATAAGAATAATGGAAATAACATATTTTTCTTTGTTTATTGTTTTTATTTAATTTTTGTGGGGATTTGTCAAATAAAAATACAAAACGCCAACAAGGAAGAAAATGATTTTCATTTTCATTTAAACTTTAAATGCTTTGTCTCAGTCTGCCGTGATTAAACACATTAATGTTCTGTTGATCTGTGTTTTATACATGAAAATGCTATAAATGTATCCAATAAATTAAAATGGAAAGAAAATTGCAAGATTTTTCTTATTGTGTTGTCTGTCTACCTATCAAAACACGGTTTATTTAAAATTGTGGGCCGAATTCATGTTAGTGCGTGTGGCGACATACAAATTTGGCTCGAAAATTATATTTATGGAGGCAAAAAATAAAAAATAAAACAACTAAGTAGTATTGATGACTAAGCGAATATTTCTTGTAACATTATGGTTTACGAAAGTTATGTAAACTTTCACACCTATTTTTCGTAAGGTAGTGAATATTTGATGACAAGTCATAATCATTTTCGGCCTCATCATGATTTGTCGTTTTTTTTTGTGCTAAATTCATTATGTTATTTGTAGGTAAGAATGTTTTTAGACGAATGTCTAATTTAAGTGAATTTTTTGTATATAGTTGTAAAAGGTGATTATAGTGTGTTAAGCTAGGTAGATCATCGAATTAAATTAATGTCATCGTTTTGATTTGAAATGTATTCATATAATCAAAATTACTATACTACAAGGCTAAATAGTTTTGGAATATAAATTAATTTTATCAGCTGCTTATGAGAAGAGAATTAATTTCGTTGGCGAAAGGTTCAATTATAGCTATTTAATACTAAAAAAAAATTGTTAAAATACTTTCGAAAACGTTTTTATTCATATTTGGTATACTTAGCACTAGGTAGTTGATAGTAGATGATGGGTTCTCTAATTGGAATGATTTGTATACTTTTTACACTTTCTGCCGTAGGCACTTGGCGAAACACACTTAATACACACATTTTTAAATTTTCTTTTAAAAACACTTGTTAAATATTTCGCAAAATTGAATTAATAATTTTGCGAAATATTTAACAAGTGTTTTAAAAAAAAAAATTTAAAAATGTGTGTATAGAATAATTTGACACAAAACAATTCCAATTTTAGGTAACATGAATCTAAAGCATAAAGGCGGCCGCATGTATGCAGATAATTTGCAGATAAATATTTATCCGCAATTGCAACTAATCACTGAAAATGAAAAAGAATTTCCCCTGCCAAGTTGGATGCTTGCGGATTCACAATTCACGTTTTTTTGTATTATTTAGATTTTATGGTAATCTACAAAATCGGTTTCGAGATATTTACAATTTAGCAAAAGTATAATATAATGCTATATTTCTATTATTGTTTTATGAACGGTTTATAATAAATAACTGAACAAACCAGAATCAGTGCATTAGAGAGACATACGCAAGAATCTCGAGCACATCGTAACGAACGTTTACGGCAAAATTTATTCAGTGCGAGAGCGGCGCATCAAAATAATATAGACATAATCAGAGCACAAGGTTGACAAATACAGCAAACGAGCCGCGCATTAACACATGATAGTACATCATTCGTTCGTCTTGCGTTAGAATATGCATCAGACGTCGATTATTCAGCGCATTCTAAAATTGCAATCAGTGCAATGGACAAAGAATGCCAATATTGTCACGCATTAAAATTCCGCAATGAAGCACCCGGCATCTATTGCGCATCGGGAAAAGTTGTACTGCCACCTCTTACCGCTCCGCCGGAACCTTTACAATCAATTACTGCTGGCACATCAGACGATTCAAGATTGTTTTTGCGGAGTATATGCAAATTCAATTGTTGCTTCCAAATGACGTCGTTTGGAGCAACAAAAATTCACGATCACAGATCCGACGGACGCAACTTTGAATTTACATTCAAAATACAAGGCCCGGTGTACCATAAAATAGGTTCATTGATGCAGATGCCTAATGAGGACCCGAAGTTTCTCCAAATATATCTTATGGGCAGTGATGAAATAAGCGTGACAACCAGGTGCCAGTACAATTTCATCGAACAGTCAGAAGGGCGAGCAATTGTGAAATTGTTGGAAAATTTTATGGAACATCAAAATCAACTTATCCAATTGTTGGAAAGAGTGTCACCAAAATTGAGAAATAACAACTATCAAATCGTCCTCAAGGCCGACAAATTACCATCAGGAGACCATGCTGCCAGGTTCAACACACCAACCGTAGACGAACTGTTATTATTGTAGGTGGTCCAGTTGAGAGCCGAGCCATCAAAATCACACGTCGAGACAGCACTGTGACTCCGATACAACGCACTCCAATATCCGCTGATATTTTGGGAGGGACGGAATGAATATCACATCAATATCAAACAGCGAGATCCAGTTACAGGTACAATCTTAAATTTAATATTTTGTTTATATTATTTTATTTTATTATTTTTTTTTTCAGGTGACGAAACAATCAAAAAAGTCAGCTCGATGAATTACTACGCATATCGATTGATGATTAGACATAATCAGGACAATCATATTCTTCGATATCGCCAGCTGTACCATCAATATGTTGTGGACATGTACGCTAAGGTTGAAAGCGAACGTTTGCAATATATTCGATTCAATCAGGCTAAATTGCGATCGGAGGAATACATCCACCTACGAGATGCTATTATAGGAAACGTCGATGGAAATTTAGATATCAACAACAATGGTAATTCATTTATTTATGCATTTTCCATTACGGTCGTCCAGATTTATTCATTACATTTACATGTAATCCAAAATGGGAAAAAATACAAACTTTGCTATTGCCAGGCCAACAACCAATGCATCGTCATGATATCACTGCACGTGTGTTCAAGCAAAACTTAAAATCATTGATGGATTTGATCGTCAAATATTCGATTTTCGGTAACACATGTTGCTGGATATATTCGGTTGAGTGGCAAAAGCGAGGTTTCCTTCATGCTCATGTTTTGATTTGGCTTGATGTTAAAATCCGCCCAGAAGAAGTTGATCAAATAATTCCGGCAGAAATTTCAGATCGATCAATTGAGCAAGAATTGTTCGATATAATTACCACAAACATGATCCATGGTCCGTGCGTTGCTTTTAACATGACATCGCCATGCATGGACAATGGAAAATGTACAAAGCGTTTCCCAAAGCAATGCATTAATGATACTATTACGGATATCGATGGCTATCCATTGTATCGAAGCAGAAACGCTGAGAATGGTGGCCACACATTCACAATGCGAATGTCGAACACTACTAATCAAATTGAAATTGATAATCAGTGGGTGGTACCAGTTAATAAAGACAGTAATTTGGCAGTATTTTAAGTACATAATGTAAATGAAAATGACGTAATATCACGTTACCAAATGGGCAGTTATATCAGCAGCAACGAAGCTGTCTAGTGTATTCTTAGTTTTTCGATACACGAACGAAACCCAAGTGTCGAGCACCTTCCGATACATCTTGAAAACGGTCAACGTGTATATTTCACTGAAGAAACTGCTCTTCAACGAGCTTTCGAGCCACCAAAAACGACACTTAGCAAATTTTTCACACTGTGCCAAAAACCTGATGTTTTCGGACAATTTGCAAAAACATTATTTTATACCGACGTTCCATGAAGTTTTAGTGTTGATCGATGATTTGTGTATTCTAATTTCAAATTAGCCAATTTCATCACTATGGTATGCCATCGCCTGATCGCACGGCGGCCGCTTTAGTTAACAGTGACATGCAGCGAGAAGAACAGTATAACAACATTGGCTTAGCTATATTTATTGCGAATAATGAGCCATTAATGACTGCCGAACAAAAAAGTATTTATGATCGAATTATGTTGACCGTTGTTGCTAAATAAGGCGCCTTTTTCTTCATGGACGCACCAGGCGGAAACGGCAAGACGTTTTTAATATCAATTATCCTTGCAAAGATACGTTCGAAGCAGCAAATTGCGTTGGCAATTGCATCGTCACGCATTGCTGCCAGTTTGTTAGATGGTGGACAAACGGCACATTCAGCGCTCAAACTGCCATTAGACATTCATAACAAACCGAACGCAATGGGTAACATTCAAAAAAAAAAGGGGAATAGCTGCAGTGTTGAAAAAGAGTTCGATCATTATCTGGGATGAATGTACTATGGCTCATAAATATTTACTCAAAGCATTGCATAGAACTATGCAAGATTTAAATGGCAACAACATACTATTCGGTGGAGCTATATTATTACTATCCGGTGATTTCCGACAAACATTGCCAGTCATTCCACGCTCTTCTTTGGTGAAACGTAAAAACAGTTCGATTGACCATCAACATGCGAGTAGAATTTCAAAATGATCCGCCGGCACAAATATTTTCTGAACAATTGTTGAATATTGGCAACGGTAATATCAAACTGCATCCAAACACACAATGCAACAAATTGTCAGACAATCATGAATCATAAAACATGAATTAATTGAGAATGTCTTCCCGGACATACTAAATAATTACTTGAACCATATAATTGGCTCAGTTTACGTGCTATTTTGGCAGCAAAAAATGTTTTTATTAACGAAATTAACTTTCAGATACAAGAGTCGTTGCCAGGCGAACTGCTGTCTCTCAAATCAATCAACATTGTAGTTGACGAAAACGACACAGTATCCCAATGATACTCGTTTGGCATTCGTAATTACAATCAACAAATCGCAAGGATAGACAATGTCCATTTGTGATGTGAACTTAGAAAATCCATGTTTCTCCCATGGCCAATTGGGCGCTACATTAAATTGAATTCATTAATATAATTACAGTTAATTACAATTGAATATTAGATGATTAATAAATAAAATAAAACAAAAAAGTATTGAAAGTGTTTTATATGGATAGTATCAAAGCCAAGCTAAAACAAATTTGTAAATGAAAACGTTGCAAATTCTTAATTATGATTTCTGAAATATTTTCATAAATGTTTGAATTTCAACATATATAAATATCGTTTAAGTAAATCGTTTTCATTTCCTTGTAATAATTGATTTATTTAAACCAAAATATAAAAAAAAGTTCATAACAACAGCATTCTGGTCAAATTAAAAAAGAAAAGCTTACTACAAATTGTGTGCATTAAGTCAATATACTTTACATAGATAGCAGTGATGGCAGTACACATTTTTTAAAAATCGTACCAAAAATTGCCACCTGGGGAAATTTTAAGTTCAAAAATTGTAGGAAAAGCAAAACAAATTTTCAAAATATTAAGAACGTGTGATAATTTTGTGATTAAACAATTTTTTTTCATATTTTTCTGTATAAATCTGAGACATCTAACGTACACTAGTAAAACTAAAGATAAATTTAGCAAGTATTATTTTAATTCGTCAGAGCCAACTTTGATGTATTTTTCAAAATGAAAGTTCGAAAAATATATTTTAGAAATAATTTAATTTTAATATTTCTGCCATTAATATTTACTTAATACCTATAGATCCTTCTTGTATATTGCTGCTAAAGATATGTAGAACAATTTTGAATAAACAGTTTGTAACATTATTGCTTTTTTCATTGTAAAACTTGAAGCTAAAAAACACCATTTTTAATATGGATTCCTATGGAAATCAGTGAAAAGTTATACCACTAAAAAAGCTTAAAAAAATACGTCATAATGATTATGGCTCTATATTCTAGAAGGCTCTGATAGTATTCGTACGGCAATCTGTCGTACTGTTCCGAAGCTTATATAATATGACTTGCGCATGTGTTCTATGTATGTTAAATGTATATAATATACGAAACCAGTGCCACCAGATAAAAGGCGGTCTACATGAAATGCAGTCTACATGGAAGGTGGTCTGTGGCAGGACAAAGTCTGCCGGGCCCTCTAGTTATAATATAATTTACAATAGAAGTTTTATTAGTTCATTTCTATTTATTTTTTTATCCTTCCGAAATCATTGATGCCACCAAAATTGTCTAATGCTATTTTTATATTTCTTTACATCTTCATCAGAAATATCTGTTTGAAATAGGTTCTACTGATATAAATAACTATCTTTATCAACAATTTTTATGTTTGGTCTTCTATTTACATGACAGATTAAAGGAATTCCTTCCCCCTATAAATTTATTGAATTTCAAAATTTCTAGTATTCAAAGAATTTATGAAATTATCATAATAAAAATTATGTCATTTTTAAAATAAGTCAAATTTTAGTTTGTAGAATTTATAGAACAAACTGAGTTGAAACAATTTATAGAACTCATATAATCTACAAAAATTGAAGAATTTATAAAATTCATAAAATTTATTTAGAATTTGTAGAATTTATAGGATTTATAGCCTTTATAGAACTGATAGAATTGAAATTCATAACGTTTATAGAAATTATAGAGTTTATAGACTTATTAGAATTAATTAAATTTAAAGGATCTGTAGAATTTAAAGAATTAATTGAATTTTTAGACTTTATATAAAATTTATAGGAAATTTGTTGCATTTATATAATTTGTAGAGTTTATAGAATTGTAAAATTTATAAAAATTATAGAGTTTATAGTTAAGTCAAATTTTAGATTGTAGAATTTCTAGAACTTACAGAATTAAAACAATTTATAGGAACTCGAACTCTTCTATATAGAAAGAATAGTTAAAATTTAAAGAATTAGTAGAATTTACAAAATTCATAAAATTTATAGGCACAGCAGAACTTATAAAATTTACAGAATTAGTAAAATTTTTAAAATTTGTAGAATTTATCGACTTTAAAAAATTAGAGAATATATCGAATTTACAGAGTTTGTAAGATTTATAGAATTGACAGGATTTGTAGAATTTAAAACACTTATTTAGTTTTTAGACTTTAGAGAATTTGTGTAATTTATAGAATTTAGAAAATTTATTGAATTAAAATTCATATGGTTTATTGACTTATGTAGTAGAATCTATAAAAATTTTAGAATTAGTAGAATTGATAGAATTTGTCGATTTTTTTTTAATTTAGAGAGTAAATCGCATTACAACAGGGTTTGTAAAATTTATAGAATTTACAGGATTTTTAAAACTTGAAAACTTACTATATTTTTTGACTTTATAGAATTTATAAAACATTTGTGCGATTTATACAACTTATAGAATATATAAAAATTTATAGAAATTATGGAGTTCAGAATAAATCATGCAATTTTTAAAATAAGTCAAAATGAATTTGAATATGCAATTTCGAAAAGGGCACATGTCTGAAAAATTAAATTTTTCAGGAATTGAAGAAAATTAATTATTTTCTAAAGTAGTAAATAAATTTATAAAATTTATTTTAAGGTTACATGTAGGGTCAAAAAGTAATCGAAAATTATATAAATATTTAATGTTAATCTTTATTCTATATATTTTTTTATATATTTGATACATAAGAGATGTGCCCTTTTCGAAATTCCTCAAACATAAACGTACAGTGATTTTCAAAATAATACCACAGTTAATTTCAAAATTAATTTCTACTCTTATTTGTGCATGATTAGATCTAATATGCGTTTTTATTGAATAACATTGGTCGTGTGCTCTTGGCATTTGTGAACGGTCATTTATTCCAAATTCGACAAAATTCAATTCCAAAATTTCTGTTTATTTTTGTGTTTCTCATTGTTAATAGACATTTACTCGATTCTAAAAATGTACGATCAGATTCAGATCAGGTGACTGACCCTGCCATTGCGCGACCCCCATTTTATAATCGTTAAACTAATATTTTGCTACCTCGAGGTATTCTTTAGGTCGCTATCTTGCTGAAAACACAAGCGTGGTGGTTTATTTTCTTCGGTATAACCAAGAATTAGATAAGTTAGTAATATGAATGTAAACAACCGCAATCATTCCATTTTCCGGACAATAAATTGTCATGTTCCATGCCAGAAAAAGACCACTACCACGTGTATTAGGGCGAAAGTTTGTATTGGGCTGAGCTCATTTATAATGTCGACCTGCAGAACCAAACAAATTAGCTTTTATTTTGTCAATTCATAATACTTTTTTCCTCCTTTTCAGCATCAAAACTATGTTTGCATAAACAAGGAACGGCTCGAGCCTTTCAAACTATTTCGAGCAACTGCTTGTGAATGATGCCTTCTAAATAATTAAGATTTATAAACCTTCATTCGTTAGAGGTGATAAAAGAATGTTTCATTGCAGTTCGGATATTTCCCCAGTAGGCTTGTATTTTCAGCAAAACAACGACCAACCATACCTCAATCAGAGCAAACGACAGAATTAATTAAGCAAATTACAACGGCGTGATCATTCATCTGATCTGAATTCGATCGAACATTTTTGGAATCGAGTAACAGTCTATTAACAATGAGAAACACAAAAAGAAAGAGAAATTTTTGATTTAAATTTGTCGAATTTGGAATAAATCACCGTTCACAAATGTCAGAAGCTGGTGAAGTGATTCGGAAAGAAGATCACACGACCAATACTATTCAATAAAAATGCATATTAGGTTTAATCATATACAAAAATTTGAAAAAGAAAAAACATTTTTTTATGAAATTCTTTTATTTGTGGGTGGAACATAAGGGGTGCGGGGGTAGCTCCCCTCGAAATACAATCAAATTTTATCATTGTATCTGATAAATATGTTAAAATTGACAAAACGATGATTTAATCGATGCGTGGGTGAAAAATAAGGGATGGGCGGGGGTGGATTCCCTTAGGGAATACCACCAACTTGTATTGTCGCCGAAGTTACACATGCGTGCCAATTTTCATCAAGATTGATAAAGTCTAAGCATTAAAATTTTGCAATTCAAGATAAAAGAATAAGTTAAATAAAAGAATTTAATAAGAATAGAAATGAATTTTGAAAATAACTGTGATTAAATATGAAATTTATATTTAATTGTAAGTAAAAAAAAAATTGAAAATTGATAAGCAGTTTTTTAGTTAATTAAGAATTTGCAATAGTACATTTTGTTGAGAAATTTACAACAACAATTGCACGTGACAGGAGTTAAATAATTCGAATTAAAAATTTGAGTTATTTAATTCGAGCTCGGAACAAAAAAAATACGTAACCATTTGAATGAAAAACAGGAGAAGTACCAACATAGAATACAAAAATTAAATCGAGAAAATAAATCGTGGCTTATTTTATTAAAAAAAAAAAAATTCCAAAATAATTCGAATTAAATTTTTTTCAACAAAATACGCTAAATATTATACCTAGTGTGCTGTATAAACTTTACGATACTTTTATGTATCAAAATCACGTCAGCAAGAGACGGAGATATATCGCCTTCGCCGATTAGTAAAATGCATTAAATTCGAAAAGGGCACATCTCCAAGAGTTGTGACCTTTTCGAAATTATTGTCATACACACCAACACTGGTAGCATTATTAATACGAGAGATGTGCCTATTTCAAACAAAATAGGTGCGGGGATATATTTCCATTACGTTAACGTGAAAAAACGGTTTTGTCAAAATTTTCGAGATGTGCCCTTTTCGAAATTGCATATTCATTTGTAGAATTTAAAAAAATTACAAAACCTAAAATCTACAAAATTTGTGGAATTTATTGAAGTATGTAGTAGGATTTGAAATATTTATAGAATTAATAAAATTTATAAAATTTAAAGGAATTATAAAATTCATAAAATTATAAATTTCTAGTGTTTATACATAGGCTTCATAGAAATTATAAATTTTGTAGAAATTATGAAATTTATAGAATATCACATTAACAGAGTTTAGAGGATTTATATAATTTACACGATTTGTAATATTAATGGGCTTGTAAGATTTATAGAATTTGCAGAATTTGAAAACCCTACCATATATTTGACTTTATAGAAGTTATAAAGAATTTGTGGGATTTATAAAATTTATAAAAATTTAAATAATTTATAAATTTAAAGAATGTTGTAACTAAATTTTGAAGTTGCTGTATATCAATAGATGGCACTGCAAACAGTATAGTATGTATTAAAAAACCCTATAAGTAAAAAAGTAAAAAATATTATTGTTGAAGTACCGTGTGTAGAGAATGGACGCAAGTCTTTTTTTTTGTGAATAAATTGTTTTTAGAAATTAAATTCGTTTTCTTTTCGCCCACAACAAATCAGAAGTGGGATCCCAGTGATTCAATAAATATTTTTAGTGAACGTATAGTTTTGTGCAACTACGTGGAACGAAAATGAGCTACGTGAATACGGTGAATGATATGGGTGAGCCATCAATGGTGAGCCCCAGAGGGTACTTTCAACCGAGGCCTCTAACACCAATCTATCCAGGATTGCAGTCTACAGTCCTAGATGATTCAGTAATTTTGGATATGCCGACAATGATATTCAATCAGAATCATAACCTCCAACAACCACATGTGGACAGTCTACCAAACGGTATACATCCAGCAAAGATGTCATCTACAGTAATAGATAACCCATTGCAGCAAGTGCCTTCGAATTACCAAACACTGCATCCAGTTCGTTTATCACCGAATTATCAGTCATCGAATGTGCCACTACAACAAGCACATCAGTTCGCACAACCTAACCTCATTTATTATGGGCAACACGTGCCGATACACGGTACTCAGAATTCAGTGCCGTTACCACATACGCACCCATCAATGATTGATCATGGTAGAACTCAACAGAATATTCCAACTGCAGATATTCAACGACAAATTTTGCAGCAACAACTCGAAATCATCCAGTTGCAAAAAGAAGTGTTGGTACAGAGAGTCAGCAATGAAAATCGGCATGGTATCACACCACATTACCTATATCCGTCAGAGGTAGATAATATAGTACCAGAGTATAATCCTGGTGGTAAAAATGGAATGAACGCAGTGCAGTGGCTGAAACGTATCGAATATTTAAGAGCTGTATATGGCTGGGGTGACACCGAAACGGTTCATTATGCAACTCTCCGTCTTAAAGGACCAGCCAAGGCATGGTTTTATGATCTGGAAACTCCCTTGAAATCTTTTCGAGATTTTTCTGATAGTCTAATCAACTCATTCGGATGCTACATGGACGAAGCAGATCTTCATTCGAAGATGTCGTCGCGGTTTAAACAACCGGATGAAACTTACGAGCAATATTTTTATGAGATGAGGCAGCTTGGACGATTGGGTAACCTGAAGGATTCTTCCATAATTAAATATGTGGTATCTGGTCTAAATAACCCTGAAATGGCAAAAATATTAGCCCTTAATAGATTTACAAGTTCAGATCATCTTTTGCATGTTCTTCGTGAACATGATGGGTATTCGGCATATGCTCGACTTGGTAACTCCACAATAGTATCCACACAGAAGCATCAAACTCCAAATAGATCAATATCTACTGAATCTGAAATCAAAAAGAGACAGATGAATAATTCTCCTGTCGGTAAAACACAACAGAAGTCAGCATTTGTGTCAAGATTAAGATGCTACAATTGCAACGAGTACGGTCACATCGCTACAAAATGTCCTAATCCATCAAAACGGTTTTGTGATTCTTGTCAGCAACCGAGACATACATCATCGCACTGTACACGCGCTCGATCAAAGGAAGTAGGACTGATTGACACAAAACTATAGGCAGCCCTATCAATTTGTTAAAATGTCACCTTATTCCACAAAATGTAACGTTGGCTCCGTATCAAGACGTTATAAGCTACACAGGGATTAATGGAGCTAAATTAAATATTTTAGGTTATTTAAAAATTAATTGTCAAATTGAAAATGTATTGTATAATTGCAGATTTCATATCGTACCTGACGAAACCATGAGTCCTGATTGTATTATTGGACGCGAATTTTTACAAGAATCAGAGAAGCTAACATTGAACGGTTCCAGTGTTCTGAAAGTTTTGTTCGAAACAAACGGTAACATTCATACAAAACATAATGAGGATGTCATCGACGCGACAACGGTAGCTTTGTTTGACGAAATTTTGGAAGTTGAATTCGAATCGCAGGTATGTGAAAATTATACTTATGATATAGGGCCATTTTCCAACGAGTCGAAATATAACTTAGAGATTGAGAAGCGATTAGTTCAAATGCTAGACAATCATTTTTCCGAACCAAAAAAGCAGTCACCTGAAATTAAACATGAATTAAAAATTGCTTTGACGTCCGATCGACCAGTTTATTCAACTCCACAGATTATCGTGGAAGGAACGCGAAGTCGTACGAAACATGGTAACAGACTTGCAAAAGCAGGGTGTTGTTAGGGAAAGTAAGAGTGATTACGCAAGTCCGATAGTCTTGATAGCTAAGAAAAACGGTACACATCGACTGTGTGTTGACTACAGACAATTAAATAAAGTCACAGTGAAGGATCGTTTTCCTTTGCCTGTAATGGATGATTGTCTTGGGAGATTGAGAGGAAAAAAAGTGTTCAGTTTACTGGACTTAAAAAGTGGATTTCATCACATTCCTGTAGAAAGAAACTCGATTCGTTACACCTCTTTTGTCACACCGGACGGGCAATTTGAATACGTTAGGACTCCTTTCGGATTATCCAATGCACCTTCGGTTTTCCAACGGTTTGTTGCAGAAGTTTTTAAACCGTTATTGGAGTCAGGTGATCTAACCATTTATATTGATGATATATTAATATCAACCGATACTGTTGAAAGTCATTTCAAAGTTTTGAAAAGTGTTTTGAGTTTATGTCATCGAAACTGTTTAGAATTATCAATAGAAAAATGTCATTTTCTTAAATCCAAAATTGAATTTCTCGGGTATGAAGTTAGCTATAATGGAATAAGGCCATCACGTCGACATGTGGATGCTATACGTTCGTATCCAATTCCAAAAAACGTGCATGAACTTCACCGTTTCCTAGGGTTAGTTAGTTTCTTTAGGAAATTTGTTTTAAATTTTTCATTAGTCTCGAAGCCATTGTACGATCTTTTAAAGAAAAATGCAAGTTTTAGTTTTGGATCTAATGAGTTGGAAACATTTGAGCTACTGAAGTTAAGATTATTAGAGTCGCCGGTTCTGGCATATTATAACCCATCAGCGGTTACAGAATTGCACACGGATGCCAGTCAAATCGAATTTGGAGCCATATTGCTGCAGAAGCAATCATCTGGACAGTTCCATCCAGTATTTTATTTTAGTAAAAGGACTACTGATGCTGAGAGTCGGTATCACTCTTTTGAATTAGAGACTTTAGCCTTAGTCAATGCGGTTAAGCGTTTTCATATTTATTTATATGGAATACCTTTTACAGTGGTGACTGACTGCAACTCTCTGAAGCAGACACTTCAGAAGAAGGAATCAAACCCTAAAATTTTAAGATGGACTCTGTTTTTAGAACAATATAATTTTGAAATAATTCATAGAAATGGATCTCGTATGTCTCATGTTGATGCTTTAAGTCGTGCTCCGGGAATTATGAATATAACTGAATGCACGTTGTCACAAACACTCTCTTATCATCAATTATCTGATCCCATAATTGCCGGTATAAAAGAGTCAGTTAAGTCCACAAATGGGGATAGTAAACATTTTATAATTAGAGACAAACTTTTATATAAGAAAGATCGAGATAAGCTTTTATTTTATGTTCCCCAGTCACTGGAGGAAAATATAATTAGGCAGTTTCATGAAATAGGTCATGCTGGTGTCAACAAGACGCATGAACAGATAGGTCGGCAGTATTATTTTCCGTCTATGAAAGACAAAATTATATCTTCTATTAAAAAATGTATTAAATGTATCGTATATAACCCAAAGGATGGTAAAAAAGAAGGCTATATGAATTTGTATGATCGGTTCGATAAGCCTTTCCATACATTGCATATTGACCACGTTGGTCCGTTCGAAATTACCAATAAGAAATACAAATATATATTAGTAGTGGTTGAAGCATTCTCGAAGTTTTGCCGCTTTTATCCTACAAAGAGTACTAATACTCATGAAGTTATTAATAGTTTAAAGAAGTATTTTAGAGACTATAGTGTTCCTACGCGTATTATATCTGATCGAGGAACTTGTTTTACATCCCATCAGTTCAAAAGGTTTTTAAATGAGTTAGGAATTATTCAAGTGCTTAATGCAACGAGCTCACCGCAGTCGAATGGTCAGGCTGAACGAGTGAACCGAAGTTTAGTCCCTATGCTTGCAAAACTCCGTGATGCAGAAAAAGGAAAAAATTGGGATGCGGTTCTTAGTAATGCCGAGTTCGTATTTAACAATACTATCAATCGTTCTGTAAATAATACTCCATCCATGATTCTTTTTGGTGTTAACCAAAAATTTGAAAACGACAAAATTCAACAGTTAATACACGAATTAAATAACGACAGCAGAGACTTGAACAAAATACGACAAGAAGCTTCTCAGGAAATAGAATATTCTCAATTGAAATCTAAGGAATATTTCGATTCAAAACGTAAGCCCGCTCATAAGTATAGTGTTGGAGACCTGGTATTTTTAAAAAATAATTCAGTAGAAACTGGAATAAGCCAGAAACTATTGCCGCGATTCAAAGGCCCGTACGTCGTAACCAAGATTTTGCCAAATGATCGATATCAATGTGAAGATATTCCAGGCCAACAGTTATCGAACAGACCTTTCAGAGGAGTAAGCGCACCGTTCAATATGAAGCCATATGAATAAATTGAATATATAATTCATTTATTTTAATAACGTATTTGTGAAATTGAACTTTCATTTTTTTTTATATTTTATTATTCCAAATCGAGACGATTGGTATGGTCGAATGTTGTAACTAAATTTTGAAGTTGCTGTATATCAATAGATGGCACTGCAAACAGTATAGTATGTATTAAAAAACCCTATAAGTAAAAAAGTAAAAAAGATTATTGTTGAAGTACCGTGTGTAGAGAATGGACGCAAGTCTTTTTTTTTGTGAATAAATTGTTTTTAGAAATTAAATTCGTTTTCTTTTCGCCCACAACAAGAATTTATAGACTTAGTAAAATTTATAAAATTTAAAGAAATTGTAAAATTTAATTTTATGAAATTAGAGAATATATCGCTTTGAATACATTGGTTGAATACGAAGCTTTGTAAGGTTTATGGAATTTACAGGATTTTCCCAATTTAAAGAACTTCCTGAATTTTCGACTTAGAATAGAATTTATGCAAAATTTTTGCGATTTATACAATTTATAGAATATATAAAATTTATAAAATTTTTGGCATTGATAGAATTAAAAGAAGTTAAGCAATGTTTACAATCAGTTAAATGTGAGTTTGTAGAATTTAAAGAATTTACCAAATTTCAAATCTACAAACTTTGTAGAATTTATAGAATTTAAAAAATTTATAGAATTATTAGAATTTATAAAATTTATATAGAACATGTAAAATTCAAAAAATTGATAAATTTTTTAGTGCACTGCTTACTCGAAATTGTAATTTATAAAATAGATTGAATTTATCGATTTTTTAAATTTATAGAATATACCGCATTTACAAAGTTTGTAAGATTTATAGAATTTAAAAGGCTTGCAGAATTTAAAGATATCAAAATTTTAAGTCTACACCATTTACAGAATTAAAAAAAGTTATAGAATTGTTAGGTTTATAAAATTAATGGATTTGATCGAATTTATGGAACTTATGGAGTTGAAAGAAAAATAATTTAAATTTTAAAATTTGAATACATTTTTATTGAATTTAAAAAATTTTACAGTTTATAGAAATAACCGAATTAATAAAATTTAAGAAATTTTAACCATTTATTGCATTTGTAGAAACATTAGAATTACTCGAATTAATATAATTAATCAAAATTATTGAATTTACAAAATTTATAGAAATTTAAGAATTTATACATTAATTTACATTTATAGAATTAAGGAATTTATAATATTTTTAGCATTCATAGAAATTGTGGAATTTTTAGAACAAGTCTATTTTTTTCGAAAAAAGTTTATTATGGAATTTATCGAAATTATAAAATTTATAATTTTTGTTTCATATTTTACGATTTATAGTGCATATTTCAAGGTATTTTGAAAGTATATATTGCTTACATATTTTGCTTATTTTGAGAGCATAAACATCCGGGCTCTATTAGTAACTATGTCTAATTGTTTCCAGTTACATTTTATATTGTTATTGCACATAAAGGTTTCCTAAATAAAATAGATTCACAGTTTTCGTGTTAAATTCGATTTTCCATTTATAATAGAATGTTCTATAGTATTTATACCTTCATTTAGTGAATTTCTAAATATTTACAGCCTTATTATACCATGTGAATATAATAATAGATCTTCTGTAAATGCCAATACTTGACAATTTATGGTATTTAAAATTTCTTTTGACAGATGGTCGGAGATATAAATATTAAAAAGTAACGGTGCCGTCATAGTACCTTGCATTAATCTATCGGTCATGAAGAACTCTTTATCTGACGTATTGATTCCATCAGTTACAACAAATTTTTTACAACATATTATGTTATTTATAAGCATTAAGAAAATAATCTTTATTTAAATTTAATTTTTCTAATTTTTAAATCAGACCATCTAGCCAAATAGAGTCAAAAGCTTTTTGCAAATCTATCAATACTGCACCTGTTGTACTGTTGATATTTAGTTGTCTGGTAATATCGAAAATAAATTTGGTTATTACATGTACAGTAGAATGCTGATACCGAAAACCAAATTAATTGTCGGGTATAATACAATTTTGATTCACAAATGAAGACAACCTGTCATAAATTATAATTTCAAATAGTTTGCCTGGATTTGATTGAAGAATTATAGGTCGGTAATTTAAGGGTTTTGATTTATCTTTGTGTTTTTTCAAAATTGGAAATATTTTTGCAACATTCCATTTTTTAGGAAAATAATGATTGTACTTTCTATAATTATTACTAAATGGAGCTTTTTTAATGCAATATTCGGTAACCTATATCAATGCCAAATGATTTTTTATTATTTAAAGTGCTAACAATGGTATATACTTATTATCTACAGTGTCAAATATCTTAGTGCTATTCAATTCAGCATTGGGATTTTGAAATTCAATAAAATTATCTACACTGAAATCTAATATTGGTGGTGTGTTATCAAACTCTATAATTAAATTGGTAATAAGATCTTTAATTGGAGAGGTCGTGATGTTCTACACTTATAACTTTTTCGGAAAATTATTCGTAAAAAGCCCCGATGAACTTATTATTATTAGAACTTACTTGTGATGGACACAAATTGGCCTGTAACTTTAATAATGCTGCTGCTATTTAATAATTTTAATTTTCTTTTTGTCTGTAAAATTCTCAATTAATATATTTAATTTATCAGAATTCAATTTAATTTTAATATCTATGTTTACGGCTCCGTGGTCGACTATCAATTTTGTTATTTATAGACTTGTAAGTATGAGTTGTAAAAGGCGGTTTTTTATTATTTTCATCTCATTCGTTTTAATTTTCACCCTAGATAGCAAGATTTGATACACCGTCCATCCTTTGTACATCCTTTGGCAGACACACACATACAATTTTTTTTTAACTTGGGTGGGGAAATTCATTCAAAAAACAAAAATAATAAATCGATTACAACGCGTATAATAATACAAAATATTACCGAACATAATTGGAGGGATTACTAAAACTACAAAATTTTAAAAATTCCTGACTAAATTAAGCAGCATTGGGATACAAATCTCACTTTACAATAAGTTACCGTATACACTATTTTGGTATACGAATATTGAATATTTTACGAAATGCGCCCCATCAGAAACAAATATTAAAATAATATTAACGGTATGTCCAAAAAAATTAATACGGATGATATTAAAATAGTACTAGCTGATAATTAATATACCAATAAAGATGTTAAGAGCCATGATGTCGTCCAAATAACCGATCTAAATTCTAAAGAAGGCTCAACGCGAAATGGTCCTTATCTAATAAAATTTAATGTAAATAACATTAAATTCAAGATTATATAAAAAATAAAAAGGCTCAACAAAATAATTGTGTCGTTTCGGACACATACTCCTAATTAAATTTCTCCAATAAAGATGTCTAACATGTGGTCCACCTTTGTATGAAATATTAGTCGCTAATTGAAATACTGTCTCAGTCCTCATTTAATATAAATAATATTAGAGGATCTTCAGTAAGGATCTTAATCTCCCGGTAATTATACCCTTTTACACTAACGAAACCGAAGGATAGGAAAGGTGTATTAGTATTGAATCGACCCGGTTCCAGACATCTAAGCAGCAGATAATATGTTTTTGTTAGTAATACGATAAAATAGTTAGCACAAGACAACACGATTTCTAAGCTACATGTCCGCTGGCTGCTTAAAGTTTCTGGAAATCGGAGTGAGGTTTCTCCGGTATCTCTGAAAATCCCAATCGAAATTAATTAATTATCGCTAAACACTATTTTAAAAATCAACTAAAAAATTATTCAAAAACTTTGAAACCCTCATGTTTTAGTTTGCTGAATCAGATGTCAGGGTACTTCTGAAAATGGTAATCATAATTAATTTAAATTTGACTTAAGTAAAATTGAGTCAATATTCGGTCATTGAGTTAATATTCGGTTATTTTTAGAGTCATCATAGTTCTCTGCGATTCAGAGAACGCTAGAGTGAATAATGTTTTACATGGTTTAAGTCTTTGTGACAAAAAATTAACGCAACTACTAAATGAATTTTTACTTAATGTGAGCAATAGAAAAAGCATTGCAACAATTGCATCTAAAACATTTATTTTGTACAGCTACATTCGCTAATCATGTGTTGTTAACCGTTTCGGTAAAAAGTGAAGAAAAATGTTGAAGGTTATCGAGCATGCATAACTTGAGGCAATTAAACAAGTATCTACTGTCAAATCTGTCTCGAGTCCAAGTTCGACTAATCCAAATTCTTATTTCGATCTGCATGCTAATTCAACCAATTCAGAATAAAATTTCTATCAGAAATCACGGCTTTTTGTCGTTTCGGAATCGTACCTTGTTTTCAATCGAAAATACGGTTTAACCCAAAATACGCTAGGTGCTTTTATTAGTACAAACCAATTAATTCAAACCAACGCACGATACTGTTTTCCGGGTTGAACATTTTGTGAGAATTGCTTTTCAAAATTTGATGACAGTAGTTGACGAGGAATCAAATAGTCGGTAAGTAGTAACAAGTCAATTATCTCAGGCGGTTTTTGGGTTTAACTAACTTTTATAGACGCTTCATCGCTGTCATTTGGTTTTATCGGACCGACATCCAACATATCTCAGGCATTAATACAGTCTCTCAATAATCTAATTTCTATACCCAAAAGATAGACTATACTCAAATTGCAGATGATCAATCCAATGATGCAAAATTCCAAGAAATGTTCCGCGGCAATACGTCACACAAATTCAAGCAATTCCCACTAAATTTTAATTGTAATAAGATGATTTATTGCGACACTTCATCAATTATACAAGACCTTTTATTCCAATAGAATTTAGGAAAATTTTTTTGAAACTTTTCATAACTTATCTTAAATAGTAATAAAAGCTTCTTCTAAAATATTGACTAAAAATGTCACTTGGCCTTCCGTTGCTAAAGATTCAAGAATTATGGCTCGAAGTTATTTAGCATGTCAAAAATCAAAAGGCGTACCATCTCGATGAACTTCCATGAACGATACTGCGTGACATTAATTGCTAGATACACGAGATGGGCTAAGCGTCCTTGTACTAAACTTAACTGCAGCCACCGCTGCATTTGTTATATTCTCCACGGATTTTTCGTTTAGCTGTCCCAAAGATCATTGTTACTAATCTGGGGTCTCAATTTGAATCAAATTTATTTTCGGATTATCTGCCTTACTTGCCTTCCATTGAATCTACAGCCATCTACAAACCAAAAGCTAGTGGCATGGTAGAAAGTTGGCATCGTACCTTAAAAGCCGACATCATATGTCATGCCCGACCAGATTGGACTACATTGTTTCTAATACGTTATAATGCTATTCACTGTATTAAAATGGACGCCACTTTTCTTAATTTTATTTCGTGTAACATCTATGAAATATATTTCAATATAAATAATTGAGTTCTATTAACCAAATTTGAGATTAAAATATTTTTAAAAATTGACAGCAAGTTGCTCAAAACTAGTCTTTTTAAATAAGTAAAAATAAATTATCACTATAAGAATATAAAAAATATGTTTTATTAATTTTTCCGAATTTAATGTTGTTTCTAATCAAGCGTCGATAATTACGGTTACTTATATGGAAATAATCTGAGGCTTCGCAGTTATCACATATTATGTAAATACAGCTAAAGTTCAAACTAAATGCCAAAAATACAATTCTCCAAGGCTGAAAACGTAATCCCGTATAACCGTATTGGTTCCTACCTTGGTTCTTTCCTGTTATCTGCTAATATCGTGTTTCATTGCGTCTTCTCGTTAAAACGATTTAAAGAAGAAAGTCCCAAGCGGAATACGTTTATTAAATGTTTTTATAACTACTAGATATGGAATGATTAAATTCCACAGTTTAATCCCGCCTTTGAAAAAAGGTCGTCCTTTTATCCTGATTTCGGAAATATTTTTATTTCTTGAAGTGATAATCGAAAATTTTACCACGTGAAAAATACATGAAAATTATCCAGGTTAAAGGCAATTATTTTCAAAGGCGCTTAATATAAATAGTAATCCTTATTAGGAAAAAAGAAATAACGAACATTTTATATCCTTGTACTTTACAACTTAAAGTCCCAAAAATAATGCGAACAATGAGTAATAAAAATAAATCAATACAGACATACAGTAATATTCCCTTATTGACATTCGTAACTTTCCATCTTCTTGTAAATCATTTCTCGTTTTAATTCTAATTGAATTGGGAATACAAAAATGTTTGATATTTTTATGGTTCTCTAATACCTGTTAGTCTTTTTTCCTCAGTTAGTCAATTTATAAAATTATTGCCTAAATGAATATTTAAATCATATACATACATATGTTAACGTTTATGCACATTTAATTATTCTTATTTTTTTTTTTAATAATCTCATGGATTAACGAGACTACCACGTTAGGTTATCGGGGTTTATTGCACATGTATTAGGGATTCATTTTTTTATATTTTGACAATAAATTATTTACCGTTAGAAGATTAAACTGTTATTTATCTATTGTTATCATAACCTTGATTTTTTGATAAATGGGCGTAGGCCACTTTCAAAATAAACGGCTCACATAATATAATTCCATCAATTTAAAAACAAATTTTACCTTTACTTCAATTTTAACTCACAAGTAGAATGAAAAAAAAAACTTTAAAAAGAGAGTCTATAAATATAAATAAAAATGAATGAGCGAGAATGAGAGAGCCAGCAAAGTAAAACAAGTAAACAATTTTTTCAATTTGTAATTTCTTCTGTGAGTTAATTTTTGATGTACCCCAAAATTTATGATCCGAATAGTTGTTTGCATACCGTTGTCTAGAAGAACAGCCAACCATTTAAATATTTTAATTAAAATATTTTTACACGTCACATCTCCTGAGTGATAATGAAATTTATTTAATTGGTTTTATTTACCACCAAATTGTAGGTTCAAAGTTACCTTCAAGCAGTTTTAATTAGTTAATTCCTGTTTTTAAACTTTAGGGCCTCTGTGGTGCAGGTAAATGGTTTCTGATGAGACTGAGATATTGCACAGAGAGATATTAAAAATAACAAATGGGAGGTGTTTAAATCATAAATTGTAGAGATCTCTTTAAAATATACTTTGTCATGAAAGTGTTTACAGAAATGTTTTATAAATGTTCCTCGATAAGTTGTCGAGAGATGTTTTATAATCACTGCCAGCACTCAAAATAAAATAAAATTTTACAGTGAGGAAATTTAGAAAAATATGTTCCAGGGTAATAATAAAAAAAGGTTCAACGTATTCCTATAAATACAATTTTAAATCTAGACACTGGAATTTTGAATTTTAATCTTTACCTGTTAATTAAAAACAAATAGTGTATATTTTTACAGGCACCAGGTGTGGTGAAATTAATTTATAGAATACATGATTCAATCGAAGGTTTTTTATATTTGGTGTAAAATTGATATTGGCTCCAACATTATATAAATTTGAACAGCAATAGTTAACTAATTAACAACATCACATAAGATTTTATCATATTCCAGACTATAATTAGTGTGACATATTTCAATGTTTGCTGACTAATTAATTTGAAATAAAAACATTAACGCACGCAAGTATTGATTATATTTACTAATTACCACTCAAGGTTACTGCCTCAAATAACTGCGGTGTCTTTTCATAACCAACAATTTCAAGTAGCACAAAATATTTAATTATTTTAAGGAAATCAACACATTTAAATTAACCCAACCCCAGAACTTCACAAATCTTTTATAATATGTCTAAATATATATTTTTAAATTCCAAGCAGAATACAATAAAATATTAAATTTATTAAATCTGACTTATATAAATCGGATGACAAAAAAAAAGGAAATTAAAAAACAAAAGAAATATGTTTGTTAATTAATAAAATAAAATTTATCTCAGTATAATCCTTGCGACAAATGAAAATGAAATGAAATACAAATTTCCAACTGTATTAAGGAATGTGAATTATAATTAATGAAAGAAGAGTATAAAAATCCAATTAGGTAATCCAGATCCAGAGTTACTTTGCATTGTTTGAAACAAGCTTACTTTTATTTTCTTAAATATTTAAATTCATCAAAGATCATACAATAGAAAAAAAGTTACAAAATGGTCTTTTTATTATGTAAAATTTAGAAAAAAAAAATATTTATGAAGATAAAAGGAACTTTTGTCTTGAACTTATTTATACTCATTGTATTTTAAGCTTTTATATTATTATAATTTAATAAACATAACAAACAAAAAAAAAATCGTAATAATTACTTTACTTTTACATCTCCTTTGCAATCTCCGCCCAACTGCCCTCCCATGACGTACATACATATATACAAAATTTTATTTTGTTATGGGGTCTGGGATTGTAAATTATAATTATTTTATTTTTATTCGGTTGGTTTCTTTATGGTGATTTTATTAATTTAAATGAAAAATTAAATATTAGAACAACGGAAAAATTCCGGAAAATGTTTTTTATTTTTTATTTACTTTACTTTATGTTTGTTTTATGATTATGTTCATTATTATTGTTATTGTTATTTTTTGTATACATTAATTTACAATATTTTTTTTTTTGGTAAATATTGTTGTTGTGGTCTCTAAAAGCAAACAATATAATAATACTAGTAATAATAATAATAATAATAATAATTATAATTACAGTAATAAGAGAAAAACAATAATATGGTTTTCTTAATTAAGTGCGAAAAAATATTTTGATGATGATGATGATGATTATGATGATAAGGAGTTCCTTTTTACTGTCTAACAGGGACAATAAATTATTCTACATATATTTTCATCTGGGAATAAACATTTCGTGGAAGAAAGAAAAATGGTTTTCTCGCAAACTTTTGATTTTTCGTTATGTCTAAATGATTATTGATGATTTCAGACTTTGGTCATCAATCTAGACAGATGTATAATACGCATATATTCAGGCACCTTTAAAAAGATGATAGAATTGGGAAAACAGGTATATTATTCATGTATGTATTATATTTTTTGCTGCTTTTGGGTTTGATATAGATATGACAAGGTACAAATGGAAAAATTATTTTCTTTTCGCCAAACAGAAGATGTATATTGAATAAAATAAAAAAATGAATAAATTTGAATATATAACAAAACTTTAATATTAGATTCGTCTGTCATATAACAAGGTCCCTTTTGATATTTTTATTTTAGGAAAATATTACCCAAGTGGGATTCATAGGTGGTGAAGGTTGCTTTAGGTAAACTATGGAAAGGATCACACTCGAAAATTTTACCACCTACGAACTTCGAAGATTTTACCACCGTCAAGCTCATTATAATCTTAAGGTCAAAAGTCAGTCACTTTTTTTTACATTCAAGTGTATTTAAAAATAAGCAAGTATATTTTAGGCCTGTTACCCTCCTTCACATTCACTAAGAAGTTGACCATAATTTGTCCTATACTCGTAAAAGCAAAATATGTAGGTAAATAACAACAAAATCTTAAAAAAATTTCAAACCTTTGCTATGCAGACAACGAAGAGACTAGTACTTTAAAAGAAAAAGACGATACGAACGTGCCAATAAACGGCAAGAAGAAAACTTAAAGTGGCAAAAAGTGAGACTAAACAATGCAAGGCTTCAAAAGTCGTGAAAGTTAGCAAGAAAAGGAACTTGCATACAGCGAAACTCTCAATTAAAACGACTTTTGTCATTTCTAATTTTATATCTATATTGTATCCGAATAAATATTTTATTTAAAACATTAAATATGAAATAAAAATTGACAATGACCGAACGGCTCAAAGCCGATTTAATATTAAACTTTGCTTTCATGAAACATTAACATGTAATATTTCTTATCGTTCCATGCACTTTTAAGAAACGTCGCTTTGCTGTTAGGGCTTTCATGTAATGATGCTTTTGGTATGAACTCAAAATCCGAAATGGCCTGTTTATGGTAGAACTTAATTGAAACTTAAACAAAGAAATAGAATTCAGTTAAAAGAAGAACCGAAGGTACATAGTCTATCTACAAAATTAAATCAAACTATCGCACTGAGTATGTAGAAGCCACGAATTTTTAATTTTAAAAATTGAGCTACTAATTTAATACTCCATTAAATATTGGTGTTCAGATCAGTAAAAAAGATAATAAAACCGCAATGCCACCGCACAATCTAATCATGATTTTTGAGAATAATAAAAATTTGAAAGCCCACAATATTCGGTCAAATAAGCTGTTAATGGAAATATTAATTTTGAGCAAAACTAAATAAACTATAAAGTTTACATTGAAATAGTTATTTGGTTTAACAATGTTGTTTGACATAACAACCGTGTCTTGGTGATTCTTATCGTATTCTATAATATCGGATGTCAAAAATCTTAAATTACAGTGATATTAATAGACAATTATTCATTTTGTACTTCGAACATTGCAGATGTCCGTTTAAGCTACTTATAACAAAAATATGAAAATATTTTGCATGCGACGTCCTCCATTACTTTGAGCAATATAAACCATTCAATAAAATAAGTAATTTTCGATGGTTGCTCCATGGTTTAATTTTAATACATAACCTAAATATTGATCAACACAATTAATTTTGGGTTCAACTTTGATTTAAGCAAAACTAATTAAGCTTCAGATTGCATATTTTTTGAGCCAATTTGGTAACTGAGCAATTAATTTTAGCCTCTGAAATTAGGGTGCTAAATAGGTGTAATCATAGTTGTTAACCAAATTAAAGTCAAAAGCCGTTTAGCGACAATAATTGAGCACCATCAAATATAATTTTGTGATAATAAGTATACTTTGCTTTACTTTTCTTCACTTAATTATACTTAGTACGATTAAAATTTAAAAAATTGAGCTACTTTGATTTAATAATTCCTTACCATTCAGAACGAATTTACCACTAACTCGGGTATTGTTTAAGCCTTGAGCAAAGCTAATTAGGTAACAACAATTTAAACAGTTTTGAAAAATAAGGTTCTAAATTTAGATTTCTTTTAAATAATTATTATTATTTGAAGTAATTGCATTTTCACAATTTTCAGCCTATTAAAAAAATTGAGCAATTATTTTTATTGATGTCGTCAATTTAAACATTATAATATGTATATCAAGATTAATAAAAGTGAGCAATTAGATGTATGATTGTATGATTGCTTTTGGTGTCCATTATATAGCAACAAATATAATTTAAATATCAAAACTAACGAAATAAATTTGCCACATAAATGTGCTCGTAATTTAGATGTCATCCAAATGGCTGAATCATGAACAGAGCCAGGAAAACGCGCATTAGCGTACAAAATGTGCATATTGGCGTCACAACAAACGACGGTATTGATACTATGATAGCCCTTGCGGTGGTTTTTAAATAAATTCCCTCGAAAAAAATCGTCATGTTCTGGTGGTCCAATTAAAGCTATGTGAGAACCATCTATAGCCCCTATAATTCCAGACATTTGGAATTTCTGGTTAAACTTATTTTTAACTTCTGCTAGCTCTAAAATACTTTGTGGAAATTTAACAAAATCGGTTAAGAGGTGTTGGACGATTAGTTTCGTTATTTCTCTAATCACACGAGAAACGCTGGGTTGAAATTTTGAAATAATTTCGCAGCTTCCAATTGACACTTGATACGAGCCATGGCCGTAAAAGTGTAGAGCACATACAATTTATAATTTAAATGGGATTTCTGTTAGTTGAGATCTTCTCCTTCTCTTCCCGTTCTAACAAAATTCCAATTAAATAATTTGGCATTATTTTTAAACCAATTAGTTAATTTTCTTTAAATTTTACGTCTCCAATTTTAAAAAAGACAATAAACAATTTTTAAATTGTGTTTGTCTCGATGGTACATACCACATATCGTAAAATATCATAGACAAATTTGATGCTTTTATTTTTGACAGATATAACATAAAACAAAAAATTACATACAACTTTTTCAGAACGTCAGAATTCGAAATTACTATTTTATTACTTAAAATAACCAGTGTTGTGCGTCTACACGTAATTTAAGATTGTCTACATGTAAGTGTCGACAATAGCGTAGACAATAGTTTTTGACGTAGACAATGTAGACAATGAGTAGACAATGGGTAGACAATGTAGAAAATTCGTAGACAATCAAATTTTTCTTGTTGTTTTTTCATATGTATAGATTTAATTACTTCTGCGAACTGCGCTTATATTTGAAGTTCATAAATCAACCATATAGCCAGAATTGATAACCTAAAGCAAGGAGACCAAACATAAAACATTTTAGGTTTAGCGAAGTACTATATGCTATATTTCTCAGGGATACGAAAAAAACGCTAAGAATAATTGTTTAGATTGTTGGTACAATTGGACTGGGTAAAATTTCATAGCCTCATAAATTTAGAACAGAACTTTAAATAAAATCAATAAAGCAAATTCAGTAGTTGCAAAATAATTTGACAAATTGAGTGAAAAAGAAGAGATAGAGTTAAATGAGGAATTAGCAAAATTAGTATTCGGATGAAACCTGCCCTTAAGGGTGAGATCGAAATATATTAAGTCATTAATTAAATAGTTAAGACCAGCTTACGCTACTAAACTTCCAGGAAAAAAATAACTATCAACGACTTTATTAGACAATGCGTATCTAAAATGCATTTCATGTGCTAAAACCAGTATTTCTGATGAGTCAGTGCTATTAACAGATGGTTGGAAAAACAGTTATAGCAATACATCTATGCTGCATCATGCCATTGACGAGCAAGAGCAAGCCTTCTTACAAGCTTGGTACCTAACAGGTGAAAGCGAAATAGGAACAAGATTAGCCGAAATTTTGCTGGAATCGGTAGACATTGCTACGCAGCTATACAACGCTAAAGTATATACGGTTGTTTCCGATAATGCAAGTAGGTACTATGGTCAAAATGGGAAAACTTACCAACCACGTTTTATTGCATATAGTACTTGCAATAGCCATACCGCCAACTTGTTGGCAAAGAAAGTATTGAATATAGCAATAACAGAGAAGGTAACTACATACTGTACTCAAAGAATACAAGCACGATGGTGCTCATACAGAAATGCTTACCGCTCTCTAATCAAGAACTTGGAGCAGATGAAGATCGTAGCAGCTGAGTCTAAAATTAAAAAAAGTTAAACAAGACGTTGTTAAATTCATTTTTGATGATAAGTTCATTGAACAGGTGAAGGAAAGTTTACAGATGTTCGAACCAATATGCAATATCATTAAAATGTGCCAATCGTCTTCATTTTCAATTGTCGATACGGATAATTTATGGTTAGATCTTAAATTGCCAATTAAATTTAAATAGAATTTAATATTCTGAAGGAAATGGCTTTGAACGATTATGCCTTGGCAGCATTTTATTTGCATCCTCATATGGATATTGGCAAAATTACAAAGGATCATTTAGAAAAAATACACAATATTTCTTTAAAAAATTAAGCGGAGCGGGGATCGAAGATTGGGATGTATTTAGATATCAAAGCACATATTTCAAAATGCTCTATGAGAAAGACATAAGAAACTCATAGTTTTCTGGAACATGGCTGAAATAAAGCATCCCATTTTATCACAAATGGCAAAGCAATTCTTTAAAATTCAGGCAACATCAGCACAAATTAAAGAAATCTTATTTTCTGGCCGGGAACACGTGCCTTCGCCAATAAGGAATCGTCTAACTTTCGAGCGGTCGACACAATTGTTGCACGTATATTATTCCCTCAGGATTAATGATGAATTGTGTACTGATATCAAGGAAGAATTAGAAGCAAAGTTTTCAGAAAACTTGTCAAACCAAAGAAACAAACCAAAAGTGTCTTTACGTTTAAAATTGAGTAAAACTATTGACGAATATCGTACGATCGACGATGTGCTCCAGCGGACAGTAGTGAACTACAACATATGTACATTTGCTGTACGAAGTTACACGGAAATTGTGTCGGAGTAATTTTTATTTTTATTTGTTAAAATTGTAATTATTGGGAATCTATTTAATCCAATACGTTATTTAAAGTGTGAGTTTTGTATGTTATTTAAAGTGTGATTCATTTGATACAGTTTTACCATTTTAAATAACAGGATACTGTACTTAAACTTTGCATAAATTTAATGTAATATTCACTATAAATAAATCTTTGGAGCACTAAAAGTTTTTGAAATTAAATTAGATCATAAATTTACTACGTTTCAATTGATAAGTACATACCAGTTAAACTTTAACATTTTGAAAATATTTTTAGTAACACAAGACAATATCAAATTTTTGTAATTTTTAAGCACAGTATTCTGACATTTAAATTGATAAGACTGCACCAAATTAATCAAATATACAAATATCACACTTTAAACTAGGCCTGTGTATATTGAATTAATTCTACTTAAATATAAAGGGTTCAAAAAATGTTGTTGCTGTGTATTGTCACCGCATTGTCTACATTGTCGACATTGTCTACGTTGTCGACATCATTTTTTGAATTGTCTACATACATTGTCTACACGTGTAGACAATCGTGTAATTACGCCATGTAGATTACGCGGCACAACACTGAAAATAACATAACATGATAAAAGTTATGTCCGAGAATCGACCCCAATATTTAATATTTTAGAATTAAGAATTTTTATTTTTTATAATAATTTATATTTAATATTTAGTATTGTATATTTTATATTTAATATTTAATATTTAATATTTAATATTTAATATTTAATATTTAATATTTAATATTTAATATTTAATATTTAATATTTAATATTTAATATTTAATATTTAATATTTAATATTTAATATTTAATATTTAATATTTAATATTTAATATTTAATATTTAATATTTAATATTTAATATTTAATATTTAATATTTAATATTTAATATTTAATATTTAATATTTAATATTTAATATTTAATATTTAATATTTAATATTTAATATTTAATATTTAATATTTAATATTTAATATTTAATATTTAATATTTAATATTTAATATTTAATATTTAATATTTAATATTTAATATTTAATATTTAATATTTAATATTTAATATTTAATATTTAATATTTAATATTTAATATTTAATATTTAATATTTAATATTTAATATTTAATATTTAATATTTAATATTTAATATTTAATATTTAATATTTAATATTTAATATTTAATATTTAATATTTAATATTTAATATTTAATATTTAATATTTAATATTTAATATTTAATATTTAATATTTAATATTTAATATTTAATATTTAATATTTAATATTTAATATTTAATATTTAATATTTAATATTTAATATTTAATATTTAATATTTAATATTTAATATTTAATATTTAATATTTAATATTTAATATTTAATATTTAATATTTAATATTTAATATTTAATATTTAATATTTAATATTTAATATTTAATATTTAATATTTAATATTTAATATTTAATATTTAATATTTAATATTTAATATTTAATATTTAATATTTAATATTTAATATTTAATATTTAATATTTAATATTTAATATTTAATATTTAATATTTAATATTTAATATTTAATATTTAATATTTAATATTTAATATTTAATATTTAATATTTAATATTTAATATTTAATATTTAATATTTAATATTTAATATTTAATATTTAATATTTAATATTTAATATTTAATATTTAATATTTAATATTTAATATTTAATATTTAATATTTAATATTTAATATTTAATATTTAATATTTAATATTTAATATTTAATATTTAATATTTAATATTTAATATTTAATATTTAATATTTAATATTTAATATTTAATATTTAATATTTAATATTTAATATTTAATATTTAATATTTAATATTTAATATTTAATATTTAATATTTAATATTTAATATTTAATATTTAATATTTAATATTTAATATTTAATATTTAATATTTAATATTTAATATTTAATATTTAATATTTAATATTTAATATTTAATATTTAATATTTAATATTTAATATTTAATATTTAATATTTAATATTTAATATTTAATATTTAATATTTAATATTTAATATTTAATATTTAATATTTAATATTTAATATTTAATATTTAATATTTAATATTTAATATTTAATATTTAATATTTAATATTTAATATTTAATATTTAATATTTAATATTTAATATTTAATATTTAATATTTAATATTTAATATTTAATATTTAATATTTAATATTTAATATTTAATATTTAATATTTAATATTTAATATTTAATATTTAATATTTAATATTTAATATTTAATATTTAATATTTAATATTTAATATTTAATATTTAATATTTAATATTTAATATTTAATATTTAATATTTAATATTTAATATTTAATATTTAATATTTAATATTTAATATTTAATATTTAATATTTAATATTTAATATTTAATATTTAATATTTAATATTTAATATTTAATATTTAATATTTAATATTTAATATTTAATATTTAATATTTAATATTTAATATTTAATATTTAATATTTAATATTTAATATTTAATATTTAATATTTAATATTTAATATTTAATATTTAATATTTAATATTTAATATTTAATATTTAATATTTAATATTTAATATTTAATATTTAATATTTAATATTTAATATTTAATATTTAATATTTAATATTTAATATTTAATATTTAATATTTAATATTTAATCCCGTGTGGGGTTGGCTAGCTCCTCCATCGGGCGCCTCCCCAGGTGGCGGATAGGGGACAGCCCGCCAGATATGGCAGGTACCGGGGAAATCAAATACCCGGGGTGGACCAAAAGCTAGCACACCCAAGCTAAGGTGGCACTACATACGCCGATAGCTGCATGGCTAAGGGGATGCTTAGTCGCAAGTATGTGAACTCCGGTTTTAGGCGACTGCCGGTTTAAATCATAGCCTTCCTATGATAACGCAGAGCTCTGTCATAGGTGACCTTTTTTTTCTCGTGCTACTCGTGGGAACAGAAATGAATACAATCAATAAATTAATTAATGAAAAGGAGGATGGTGCTTCTCTAATAGCGCCGCAACAGCCAAGTGGCTCCGTGGATATGCATGGAGGAACGGTAGAAATGGTAGACCTTACAAGTGCTGAGGAAAACGTTGAAAACATTTTTAAAAAAGACGCAAGAATACAGAGGACTCCTCCATCTAATAAAACAGGAGAAACCTCAGTGGACATGGTGAGTGAGAACGATACGCCACAGCGCAGTGTCAAAGGCAGGGAAGAGGGTAATGAGAACGGTAGCCAGAGGGCGAAGGTTCCAAGAATAGGAAGAAACCTCTTTGCAGAGCGACCATGCACCCCGGTAAATAGAACAGAGCAGGAAGAGTTACTACAGAGGGGCAAGAACATCATCAACAAGATGAAGGCCGCAACTTTTAAGCAAAAAAATATTTCTAACAATATTAAGATGGGGTTGATGGAATTAGAGGAAGTTTTTAGCATTATTGCGTATGGTATATTAACGCAGAGGAGACCCGAAACTCTTTCATCTGAAGGTGGAGGGCTGCAGCAATTTAATAGAACCCCCAATACATCAGGGAGTCAGAAGAGACCTGCAGTGAGCCCTGCAGAGGAGCAGAATCAGCAAGAGAAGAAGGTTAGGGACGAGGCATCACTCACCCCAGGAGAAGTTGCCTGGGAAATACAGTTGCCCAGAAGGGGGAGGAGACCGGAAAATCCAGAAGCCAACAAGTTGGATACTAGGAAACCGGAGAGTACTAAGTCCACGGCTGAGCCCGGGGGAAACTCAACCATAAAAAAAGCGCAGAGGAGTGGTAAACGTCGTAGGTTTCGGCCCGAAGCGCTGATCATAAGACCAGCAGAGGGAAAATCCTATGCAGAGGTCCTAGGTGAGATCCGCAGCAAGGTCAGACCTGAAGAATCCGGGACAGAGATCCAGTCGATCCGGCAGACCAAAACAGGGGACGTTCTCCTGGAACTGGGGCCGAACAGCAAGGCTAAAGATGGCTTTTGTGGCGCGCTGAGAGATGCTTTAGGGGAACAGGCCAAGATCGTAAATCTGCAGCCTAAGGTGTCGATTGAGATCCGCGACTTAGATGGATTTACCACGGAGCCAGAAGTGGCAGCAGCACTGAAAAGGGATATGCCAGACTCAGAGAAAATGAAAATTACTCTTTTCCCTTGCCCCAGAGGCCAGCAAGTGGCCATCATACAGATGAGCAGCAACTGGGCAGCCAAGCTCCTAAAAGAAGGGAGAATTAAAATTGGCTGGGTGTACTGCAGGGTGCGGGAAAGGGCAGTTGCTACACGGTGCTTTAGGTGTGCAGGGTATGGCCATATGGCCAAGGAGTGTAAAGGCCCAGATCGAAGCAATCTGTGCCACAAGTGTTTCGGGGCCGGGCACAAGGCAAGAGGGTGTACCGCCGAAACACATTGCATGCTATGCAAGGAAAAGGGGTTTGACCAGGCGGAGCTCGAACACTTTCCAGGATCTGGCAAGTGTCAGGTGTACCGCGAGGCACTACAGGTGGCTAAGAACAGGCTATGATCAGAATCCTACAAGGAAATATGAATAGGAGCTGGACTGCTGACCGCCTCTTGCAACAGTTGGCAATAGAGAAAGGGGCCGAGCTGCTCATCTTAAGTGAGCAGTATCGAAATAAGGAAGCGACTGGGTGGTACTCAGATCAATTAGACACAGCGGCTATATGGGTACTTAAGGGAGGTGTGCATGTTGAACAACATGGTGCAGGGAGGGGTTTCGTATGGGTGAAAACAGCAAGCATAACCTACTTTAGCTGTTATTTTACCCCTAATGAAAGCATCGCGGAGTTTGTAGCAAAGTTGGAGGCACTGGAAGATGAGATCCTCAGGATGACGGGATATCTGGTGATAGCTGGGGATTTCAATGCAAGAGCACTTGAGTGGGGAATGCCAAACACAGATACGAGAGGGAGATTGATCCTAGAGATGGCTGCCCGAACAGGACTCCTGTTACTGAACAGCGGCTCTGCCACAACGTTTCGGAGGCCGGGCTGCACGGGGACGATCCCCGATATCACCCTTGCATCGGAGGCCCTAGTGCCACACATCCTGAACTGGAGGGTTATGGAGGATTACTGCGGCAGTGACCACCAGTACATTGCTTTTGAGGTTGGCAGGAGACAAAGAAACGACTTGCGGGATAAACCTTGTAGATGGAACCTTCAAAAAATGGACGTTGAACGGTTCAGAGAAGTGCTAAAGAATGGCAAGCAGCAAATGGCGAGCAATGTAATAGGGACGGATGGAAGAGCTGTGACTGAGGCTCGGGTATCGTCCACCATGAGTCTTATCGTCTCGGCATGTGAGGTATCCATGCCAAGGAAGAGACCAAGGCACAGCAAACCGTCTGTGTATTGGTGGACCGCGGAAATCTCGGACGTACGAAGGAGATGCTTTGCACTCCGACGAGAGGCCCAGCGAATAAGGGATCGTGCTGAAGCTGGCCGCGCTTTCGAGGAATTTAGGGTCGCCAAAAAGCTACTGCGCAGGAAAATAAATGAGAGCAAAAATCGGTGCTGGAAGAAGCTTATAGAGGATATTGACGAAGACCCATGGGGACTGGGCTACAAAATAGTTACGCAGAAACTAGGAGCCCAGATACCAACACGAGTAATGGATGTTCGCACCACTGAAAACATTGTTAGAACTCTCTTCCCAAGTCACCCAGTGAGAGAACTAATAACAGCTAGGCAAGAAATAGAGGTTCCACTTTTTACAGAGACAGAGCTACAGAACGCTATTTCGTCTTTAAAAAACAAGAAAGCTCCTGGCCCGGATGGAATTCCAAATGAAGTCCTGAAAATCGTTGCCCAGCAAGATCCTAAAATTATGCTGGAGATGTACAACGCTTGCCTAATGGAAGGAGTTTTTAGCCTTAGATGGAAGAGGGCACGGCTGGTGCTAATTAGAAAAGGAGATGGGGACCCCGAGCTACCCTCATCCTTTCGCCCCTTATGCATGTTGGATACGGCTGGCAAAGTTTTGGAGAAGCTAATCCGAGCACGACTCATATCGGCGATCCAAGCAGCAGGAGACCTCTCGCCTAGGCAATACGGCTTCAGAGCTGGGCGCTCCACGATCGGCGCAATCAAAGAAGTTACGGAAGCAATGAAGAGAGCGGAGGATTACAACCACTTTTCACGGCGCATTGTTTTGCTGGTGACCTTGGACGTGAAAAACGCCTTTAATACCGTGAGATGGAGGGATATAATCGACGCCATGGAGCACCAGTTCCATATTCCAGCTTATCTAGCGCGGATTCTGGATGACTATATGAGGAACCGCACCCTCACATATGACACGGAAGAAGGGCAGCGAAGCATGGCGGTTACAGCGGGAGCAGCCCAGGGATCAATACTGGGACCCGACCTCTGGAATGTTTTCTACGACGGTCTGCTAAGAATAGAGACACCCGACGAGACTCGTTTGGTGGGTTACGCGGACGACGTGGCGGTGATTATTGCTGCGCGCGATACAAAGCAGGCGCAACTGAAGTTGAACCAGGTAATGCGAGCCATAAATGGATGGATGGAAGAGCACGGTCTAGCCCTAGCACTCAATAAAACCGAAATAGCTATTTTGACGAAGAGGAGAATCCAGCCATCTCTCCCGATGTGGGTTGGTAGCAACGTCATAAATGTTAAGCCAGTAGTCAAATACTTGGGTATATACATTGACTGTAAAATGAGCTTTTTCGAGCAGATCAGGCGGACTGCAGACAAGGCTGCGAGGGGGGTTACAGCTCTAAGTCGTCTAACGGCTAATGTTGGTGGCCCGAAAGCGAGCAGACGCCGGCTTATAATGTCAGCCGTCCAATCTGTCCTTCTCTACGGGGCGGAAGTATGGGCAGACTCCCTGGAAAAGGAAACATACCGGAAGAGGCTATCCCAAGTGCAAAGACGGAGTGCGCTACGAGTGGCATCGGCCTATCGCACAGCTTCCGAAGCAGCTATCCTCGTAATAGCTGGGTGCATCCCTATACATCTTCTGGCAAAGGAGCGAAAATATACCTACGAGCGAAAGTCGGAGGTTGGACGAAAAGCAGCGAGTCTCGAAGGGAGGAGCCGCACCTTGGAGCTGTGGCAGAGTGCATGGGAGCAAGGAATTACAGGCAGGTGGACAGCACGGCTTATTGAACAAATAAGCCCCTGGGTGGAAAGAAAGCACGGGGAGGTCGGGTACTACCTGACCCAATTCCTCAGCGGCCACGGGTACTTCCGTGCATACCTTTTTAAAATGAAGAAAGTAAGGTCGGCAGAATGCCTATATTGCCCAGGTATGGAGGATGACGTAGAGCACACTTTCTTCCGGTGCTTAGCATGGCAGGACGGAAGAGCAGAACTGGAGCTAGAGGTGGGTATTTGGACGCCTGAAACGGCGGTAAACATTATGCTACGAGGAGCTGTTTGGTGGGATCTCGTCTCACGATACATAGAGGGAGTCCTTATGAGTAAAAAGAGGGATTTGGATAGTTTCCCATAAGACAGGAGGTAGCTCGGGGAGAGCAATGGAAAAACAGACTAGCCCGAAGTAATGTGTTAAACGGTCCCAGGCTAGTTTGAAGGAGGAGGGGGAAGGTGGTTTTAGTCGGTAGTTCTAAATGAGAGTCCGACACATCGTGCGTAAATGCATTTCCACCTTCCTCATAAAAAAAAAAAAAAAAAAAAAAAAAAAAAAAAAAAAATTTAATATTTAATATTTAATATTTAATATTTAATATTTAATATTTAATATTTAATATTTAATATTTAATATTTAATATTTAATATTTAATATTTAATATTTAATATTTAATATTTAATATTTAATATTTAATATTTAATATTTAATATTTAATATTTAATATTTAATATTTAATATTTAATATTTAATATTTAATATTTAATATTTAATATTTAATATTTAATATTTAATATTTAATATTTAATATTTAATATTTAGTATTTATTATTTATAATACTCAATATTTAATTTCTCTAATTTTTTTTTGATTATTGCTGGTATATAGGGAAATTTGAGGAATCTGTGTTTTAAATGAGCTTGACATTGAGTTATTTGTTAGCGATTTCATAAAAAATTATTTAACTGGGTTTAACTTAGTATGTTTTATCGTCAATCGGAATCGCGTTTTTTCATACAAACTCTATAAAAATAAATGAATTTTTAGTTTTTCTATATCCGTTATTTTAAGTCCATTTTTCACATGTCGGCTCTATTTACATCAAGAGGGTTCTGATTAAATAAACCTTGGCAACTTTTCTTTGGTAATACTCAAACGAAATTTTTGAATATACATATGAATTGATTGGGTAATCTGTTGCTATCAACTTTGTAATCAACCGTTTTATTTTTCCAAATAAGGCACGCTTCTTTGAAGTCTTTAATTGTTTTTTTTTAACTTAACGTGACCGCATTATCAAAATCAAATTCATGTTTGTTTTCAAATCCCTGTTTTACCAATGCTGATCTGTAAGTAGTGTGTGTCATGCCAGGAAATCTATTTATGTTGATTACGTCTCTTTAATGTTAATTTACTCTCCTTAATATAGTTTTACTTATTTCTCCATTATAACACGAATCACAATCTTTACAAATAATTTTGTATACTAAACCGTCTTTTTTATTACATCGTATTATATCTTGATTTTTGTATAATTGTTTGACACTTAATTCGTAATTTTATTCGCCAGTACTAATTGTTCACAATTATTTTTTAGAGTTTTACCAATTCTTTCTGTTAATGTTGGCACATACGGCTATTACACCAAAATTGGTTTCTCGACTTGTTGTGGTTGGCACTTTTTTATTATAGGTGCCTTTATTTACCAGTTTATAGGGATAATTGTTCATTATTAATATTTTCCTTATCCTCTCAATATTATTTCGCCTAAATATTATGTTTTTAATGTAACTTACTCTTTTAATTATTGACTATGCAACATTCTGTTTCATTTGGTATGGGTGGGCTGAGATAAAATTCAATAACTTATTTGAAGCGATCTCGCTTTTATACCATTCTTTTTTTTAATTAATTATTTATTCTATGTAATTTCAGGCCTAGGAAATTAATTTTGTTGTTCAGTCCTCTCCCAAACGTTGTATTATTTATTAAGACATAAATTTTGGCACACGCTATTTTGAGTAGGAGCTAATTTGTGATAGGGTATACACAATTGACCAAAGTAAAATAACGTTCAAAATGAAGTATTAATTAGCACTTCGTCCTCAGAACTTCTTATACTTATCCTTTAAATGGTAAATGATACTAATTCCGGAAATTTTGCAGATCGTTTTCGAAAAAATTTCAAATAAGAATTTATTTTTAAACATACAAAATAAAATTACAGTGATACATTTTTTTTAAATTTGTGAAATATCATAAATTACAATCGTGAAATAAACCAGAAGAATCAAAAATAAAATAAAATGGTGTCGTCATATTCTTATAACGAATAAGTATATGCAGCTTGAGTAGGTTTACATTGCTAGCGGAATACTGCAACAATCGTACTTAAAATATTAAAAATGTTTGCAAGAATAAAGAAATTGCATTATGTTTGTCAAAATACACTGATGTACATTAAACTCCAATACAAAAATTCTAAAAAGGTATAAAATAAATTCATTAATAGTCTTCAAAAATGGTAAAAGTGTTGATATGTACACACATTTTTAAAATTTTTTAAAAACACTTGTTAAATATTTCGCAAAATTACAAAAGGTTTAAAAAATCACTCGATCGATTTCGGCTTATTAGGCCATCATCAGGAGTATCTACTAAACTGTATATTTTGGTTTCACTTTTTGCTTTTTCCAACTATATATATAACTACATTTTTATTTTTACAGTTTAGTAGATACTCCTGATGATGGCCTAATAAGCCGAAATCGATCGAGTGATTTTTTAAACCTTTTGTAATTTTGCGAAATATTTAACAAGTGTTTTCAAAAAATTTTAAAAATGTGTGTATTAAGTGTGTTTCGCCAAGTGCCTACGGCAGAAAGTGTAAGAAGTAGTGTTGATATGTTTTCACTTCATTTAATCTTGAAATTGTTAATGCACTCATATTTTACTGTTACTACATGGATAATCTAATTTCCATGTTATTGTTACATGTAAATCTATACGAAACAATTTTCAAAAAAAAGTTAAATAAATAAAAGCAGTTCAAATTAAATTATCATGATACTCTGCAGATTCAAACACATACATATTCGAAAGATATAATTAAATTCTTGATAACAAACAACATACGTAGCAGCATACACATTAATATACTTCACAATAAGATTTCATGATTTTTCAAAATGAATTTCTTTTATGTTCATGTCTGAGTCTATTACAAAGAGATGTGAATTTGTTGTTCCAATTACTGTTTGCTTTTCCTGTTCCTAACCATATTTCCCAAAATCCACACAGAGTGTAGTAAGCATTTGTTCATAGTAATTAGATTTTATTTTTGAATATACGTTTGAGACGAGTATACAGCGCACAAAATACAAATACCAAAAATAAAACAATTCCTTCTTAAATCCCATGCAACCTTTAAGACTTTAAGTTTATGAATATATATTATGTATGTACATACATGATAATCATCCGATTATACTCGTATGTATAAAGCAGCGTTATGAACGTTAATTTTTATCTTGTATTTTTTTCTTACTTCTACTTTAAGATTGAAGTGTTAATTATAGATGTGCGGATTTGTTGGGTGAAAGGAAAATAAATGAATACTTCAAGTTTTTATACATAAGTGTGTATACGCCAAAAAAAAGAATTGTGGAATATAAAATAAAAGTGTAAAGTTCAAAAGCTCAAATGATATTAAAGTGATTGTTGTATGTATATTTAAATTATAAATGAATTTATTTTTTGCACATCTGCCAACGCACAACAACATGTTTACACAAGAATTATTTATTATATTTTAATGAAATATACTTTTAGAAGTAAATTAAAAATTCTGGGAATTTGTGAAAATAACGAAATGTTTTCGCTTAAATATCTCAATTCAGGAAATATTGGTTATTTTTTGGTACATAAACAACGATATAACAACAACTGCTAACAATCAACACTTTGCGCAATCTTATAATGTTACAACGGTACAAATTATACATACAAATGATGAATAATTCTATTGCCCCAATTTTGTCGCGACACCCTTATCGCGAAGGTGCGCATACATTTACGTATAACAAATCATTTTACTTTTTTTATATACATACATACATACAACTCTTATTGTAATGAAGAAATTTGAATATGTTTGTGTGTGTGTGTTGTTGGTGTAATTATCATAATAATTTATTCGTACGATAATAGCATAATTAATTTTTTTTTGTTATTAAATCACGTAATATTTAAATTAAAAACATTAAGGCTTGCGATTAAGCACTAAACTCGAAAACTATATAGGGTGTGCGATGAGTATGATAATTCTGAATGACGTATAAAAAAAAACGTTAATGTATTTCCTTTTTACGTTACGGTTAATCTTGAATTTGAAATCAAAAATTTTTTTTTTCTGTTTAATTGGAATGGATTAGGATTAGACGCGATTTTAAAATCTTATTTTACTTAAAAGCAGATTGTTTGGATAACCTTATTTCTTTTTCATTGTTGTTGTATTATTTGACCCATTATTTGTATTGTTGTAACTAAATCGATCGTTATATTATCATATCATAGTTTTGAGGTAAGTATTACGAATGAGCGCATGTTCATAGTTCCTAACTAATTTGCATTTGTATTTCAATTTTTTATTTGTATTGGTTGGATTCCTTAAAGGTTCCCAAAAAGGCATCCTGGAGTTGTTTATAGGTGATTGGCCATTAGTAAGAGCGGCGCTATCAATCAAGAGATTAGGCACATTTCCGTAAATCCATGCAACCAAAATGTGATTTCTTCCATCCAAATGAAGCTGATGGTTTGTTATTTTTATAAAAAAAAAGTTTTTCCCAATTTTTTGCAAAATGAAAATTAAATGTGACACTAGATTCATACATTTCTCAAACCTTGTTTAGAAAATTTGTTAATTGGTCAAGAGTTGGCATTCTTTGAAAAGCAGCTTCGTTCTCGTATTTAACAAAATTTCAGAATCAAAGTTAAAGCTTTAGTTATAGGTACGTCTATTCTAAAGGGGAATACTTTTGAGAGGTTAGTTCCAACGATTCAATAAAATTTTGTTTTGTGGCAGGTGACTTAAAATCCCATAGATCGGTTCAGTCAACGTCTCTGATCTCTTTTCAGGCACGGATTAATGAAATGTCTTCCCTTTCTGATGCAGTTCTTTTATAAACTTGTTTGAGATAATAGCCCTCTTTTCAAATTTCATTCAAAAAAACCCAAAAAATGCTCAGCCAACAAAGGTTGTAACGGCTTTTTACTTTTTTGATTGAAGTAATTTCTGAAGGGCATTTACATCTTAAACAATTTTGAGTGAGTCATGTTCTAATTTTTTACCAAACTTATGTACATGCATGCAAATTAATCGAAAGTATTCTGCTTTACTTCCTTATTAAAAGTCCTAATCATTCCAGTGATTCGAAATATCTAGCTTTACACTAATACAATTAAATACCATTAAAATCGTCCATAATAATTAAACAACACCCAATCAATAATTAGGAGTATACCTCATAGACTATATATATTATGTTTTTTGTTGAAATATTAATGTAAATCCATTAACATTTGTTTGAAAATCAATCGACAGTAAAATAAAAATCAAACCTAATTCGTCATGCTCAAATTACGTAAAACTATAATTATTGTGTTTGTTGCTATTGAATTTCAATTGGTTTAATTGATTGGAAATTGTTGTGAAAGAATATAGTTCAAAAACAACAATTACCTACTTGAAAGTAAAAATACCTATCCCTATTTTTACCTTAATATGTCTACTGATAGACCATTAAAACAGAAGTTTCTCAATTTTGAATATTTTACAAAAATCTTACATATCGCACAAATTTATAGAAAACTGGAAAGATTGCCGAAACGATTTAATATCATTTAATCATGCCAATTAGTCTCAAAGTTCTATGCTGCTTAATTTATAAGGTTAATCTAAAGGTTTATGATGGAGCCCTTAACGTTTTAAGATTTCTTACGTTCCCAAATAGATATCGATCATGGTTTCAATCGACAAAGAACAGTAAGAAAACTGTCTTTAATAATTTTAAAATTAACCAAACGGAAGTTTTTAGTCGACAAGATATGATAATAATGAAAGTTTTTTTGAATTATTTTAATTTTGGTATTTGAAATGTGAAATATGTGTTGATGAAAATAAACTGTGGAAGAGTTAGGAATATCTCGAAAAGGCCTTACATTTTCTAGTAACAAATGTACTAGCTAGTATTAAGAAATTAATTAATCTCTTCTCCAAAGTTATGTAAACTCAAAATAACATTTACAGTTTTTTGGAACTTATGAGGTAACATAAAAAATCGCTTTCTGTAATATCACACTTTTAGAGAATCAATGAGGCAAGGGCAAAGTTTTTAGAATTTTTTAAGCTCAAATCGACGACAATACAAAACAATTATTGTTCTTTAAATTTTTAGTGAATTCAAGCGGCGTTGCAAATTAAAATGGACAATTTGGATAGAGGATCGGTCTTAAGAAAACTAAGCTCCAGCCTCAAGTAACGTTTTCTCGGTTCTGTTTGTTGTTAAACATTTCAAACGTAACAAACAAGTTTCGAGTAAACCGTAAAAATAACTTATTACGGCGCATGGCTATTATTACACCCCGAAACATAATTGTCCCAAAACAAAAATGCCCCAAAAATGTGTAAAGAATTTTGATATTTTAAGAAAATGAAAAAATATCCTAAATTTGGGCTATTTTTCATTTTTGGGGTATTTTTCAATAGTTTTTAGGGTTCATTTGAAATGTGTTAGTATCGTCACTCCCTAAAAAAACCTCAAAAAAAGAAAAATGATGGCTGCCACCTGGAACTCCTGCACTAATGATTTATACAAATTAAAACATTATTGTATAGAACATTTTTCAAAAATTTGTGTGTTTTGATAACTATCCACAAACTAAAATAGAGAACTCCCAAAAGTCGCTTAGCATTAGTCCTCTTCGCGCAATGATGATAAGAAACTATGTCACATCCTTTTGTTATCTTATTGTAATTAACAAAAATTTAATAGGATCTTATATTTTTCTGGGGATTTTTATTTTTGGAAATATGATGATTAGATTATATTACATATTTTAGTGTGATGCCATAGCATTGGAAGGGTTTCACTGTACGTAACTAAATAATCAAAACTGGTATTAAATATGTATGTATGTAGATAATCATAAAATCGATCGATGTAAAGAAGAAAGAAAAGGAGAATTAATTGTATGGTCCATCAGATCACATCGGGATTGTTTAATAAAAAACCATGTATTAAATAAAGAAATAAAGATATAACATAAAATGGCGGCGAGAATTAAAATCAGTAGGAAATTAATTAATTAATAAAAATAAAAATATAATTGAATGTTTAAAGCCTCAACCTTATACCATATCTGCTGAAGAGCGTTTAAAGTCTTGTATAATTGCGGTCCGTATTCCTAAAACTACAAATGGAACTTCATCACTCCAGCTAGCAGTATTACCTCGCGCTTTTAGTGACTTTTAAATTTAGGTGCATTCTCTCAATCATACCATTACTTTGAGGGTGATATCGTAGTTCGATTACGATGTGACCCTATTAACTTGCAAAGCTCAGAGAAAATCGCCGCTTTAAATTGTGTTCCTCGATTAGTGGTTATCGTAACATGTCATCCGAAACGTGCGATATATTGAGATACGAAAGTTTTTGCTACTGTAACCGCCAAACTGTTAGTGCGCGTGAACCTGTCAATTACTGTTAATAGATAAACGTTACCATGCGAAGATGGTAACGGACCTACTAAATCCATGCGGATATGCTCGAATTTTGCCAATGGCATTTCGAATTTATCTAAAGACTTTTGATCTTTGGCATTGAAGACATGTCTTTGCCCAAGTTGCTGAGTCGGTATTTATTTTTAGCCAAAAAAATGTTGACGCAATTAATTTGAGTGTAGCACGAACACCACTGTGAGACAAATTGTGTAAATTTTCGAAAATTTCCCGCTTCATTTCTAATGGAATGTATGGGCGCTTCACGTTTGTAAAAATTTCGCACCACACTTTTAACCTTGCTTCACTTTTGCACTGTCGTAATTGAAAATTTGTGTTAGTTTGACGGTCAATTAAGGAAGGAGTTCTTTGTCTTCTTCTTCTAGATGTATTCAATATTTCGAAACAATCGTCGGCAACCAGAGTGTTACGCCGTGATATGTGGCGAAAGTCCGTAGTAAATTGTGCCATAAATTCCAAATGACTTCCAAATGATTTTTTTGGTTACATTGTATTGATGCAAAACTGCACCAACGGCTATTTCTGAACTGCCTGTCGTAATGTTTAAGAACGCGTTCCCTATCGGATGAGCTAAGAGTGTAGCTGACGCCAATCCATTCCTAGCTTCAATAAAAGATTTGTTGCATTTTTCTGTCCTTATTAAATCTCTTAATGTGTTTCGCAATTTGTTACTGTTTTTTATATGGTCATAAATCGGTGTTAAAATCTCAGCAATATGTGGTATAAGGCGATGATAGAAGTTAATTATTCCTTCAAACTTTTGCGTTTGATTAATAGACCCTGGAGTATCGAATGCTAAAATTGCTTTAACACAATCTAATGACGGCCTAATACTATCTGAATTCACCGTATGAGCTAGAAAATTCAAAGACTTCACACCAAATTCGCAATTTGATGCTTTAATTCTCAAATCAAATTCGGTAAAATGATGAAACAACACGCGTAAGCGCTCTTCAACACTTTGACTTCCAATTAAAATTTCGCCTATATGCGCATACGCAAACTCGAAACATTTAATAACCTCGTTAATAAACCTTTGAAAGGTTTCGGCTGCATTTCTTAGTCCGAGAGGCATGGGTACTGATTCGTAAGAACCAAACGGTGTGATAATCACCGTCTGGTAAATATCTTCAACAGCCACTGGAATGTGATGGTAGGCCCGAACAATGTCAATTTTAAAAAATATCGTACATCCGTGAAGATGTCCACTAAAACCTTGAATGTGTGGGACTGGGTATCGATCTGGAATCGTACATATATTTAAATACCTAAAATCCCCACAAGGCCTCCAATAATTATCCTCCTTTTACTGAACAAGATGCAACGGCGATGAAAAACTCGAGGAAGATGACCGAATTATACCAAGTTTCAGCATATAGTCAAATTCTCCTTTTGCAATTTTAAGCTTTTCGTTATACTTACAAACGACGTTGTCGATTCACTGGTGGATTACCAGTGGTGCAAATTACATGGACAATATAATGTTTGGCTTCTTTTGAAAAATCAGGCTGGGTTATCAACACTGTAATGCTTCCGCGTTGGAGTATCCACAATAGTTGCTATCCCATGCTTTTGATAACCACTTTTACCATCAATCAAAACTTAATTCTTTATGTCGACATTCAAATTAAACTTTACTAAAAAATCTGCTCCAATTATAGGACGATTAATTGACGCAACTACAAAAGGATGAATGAAAATGCACCTAAGGCCCACATCAACGTGTAAAAGTTGTGCTCCATAGGTATTTATATTGGTTCCGTTAGCTGCTGAAAGACAATAATCTGAAGATACCTGACGTTTCTGGGATATTTATAGAAACAACTGAAACGTCAGCTCCTGTATCCACAAGAAGCACGAGTTATGTACATTTACATTTAATAAATAAACGACCACTATAGACACTAAACCATTGTTTGTAGTCATGATTAGTTTTTTTATGCTCCGTATACGCTGTTCGAAACTGCAAGATTTTAAACAGTTTCGAGATTTAGTGCCATATTTATGGTGATAATAGCACATAGGATATCTTGCGACCTGACTTTTACTGCGAGTGAGTCTACGCCGTTGACCACAAGATCTCAATCGATTTGGATGAAAATTATTTGGAAATTTATTAAATCTTGAAGATCTGTTAACAATACTGGACAGTTGATTTAACTGTTCACTTATTTGATTCATTTTAGCTTCAAATGATGTGTCCATCATCACTTTAACTACCGAGACTGTAGATGGTAAATAAACTTCATGTATTTTGTCTGCTATACAATTAACATTTGGTTAATATCCGTATCGTCTGATGCTGAACTTATGACAATTGATTTTGTATTTGTTGGTAAACCATTAAGCCAAATTTGTTTAAAGCACGATCTTGTAATTGCTTGTGTTATCCCTGCGATTGTTTCAAGTTTTCTGATATATTGCGACGGGCTGTCATCGCCTATAGCTGCTCCACTTAACAAAGTCTGTATTCGTTTATGTTTGCTTTCTGTGTGTCGAGATAAAATGGTTTCTTTAATTTTGTTATATTTGTCATCCTATGGTGGGCGATTAATCAAGTCTGTAATTATCATTGAAATGTTTTCAGGTAATGAAGTTAATACATAATAAGCCGTGTTTCATCTCAGATTGTAAAACCCCATTTACAAGTAATAGATTAAAAATAAAACCTAAAATAATTGTAACTTTGTAAAAATTGAATTATGGTTCGAAATTTTCGTATTAATGCAATGGTCAAGTTTAAATTATTAGTCCTGGAAAACCTAGAAGATACATGGTCAATACAAGATGCTCACTCATTGCGAGTAATATTATTTAGAAATGATTCCAGACCAAAAGCAGAGGTAGTCAACTGTTAAATTACAAGTTTATGAAATATGTATTTGTATTTATTCTCCCTAAAACTACTACATTTATTAATTTCTCTTTTTCTTCATTTACAAAATCAACTGCAGGAATAAATTAAAATCGATATAATAAGATATAGCTGATCTCAATGTTACTAATAAGAACTTTTAATTTGAAAGCATATCGTCGTCCTAACTGTGAATTAACGTACCTGACATTTTTCAAAATCTCATCTCTGAAACAAACAGGTTCAGCGTGGGAAACTCTGTCTGAATTTTTGAACCTGCATTGGTTCACCGTTAGGACGAAGATGTCTCCTAAGACTCAATTAACGTTGGTGTGGGAATTCTGCTTCAGTTTCTCAAGACGAACATTTTGGTATTAGGGATCAGATTTTGAAAAAATGTCAGATACGTTAATTCACAGTTAGTACGACGATATGCAGATTTCATATTTAAACCAATCCAACCAGAGATATTAAATTTTATTATTAAACTATTTGACTGCTTTGGCAAACAAATAGTATTAGTTATACCACTAACCAAAATAAAGCAGTTACGATCTAAACCGAAAAGCAGATATGGAATTTATAACGTTTTACAAATAAAATATTTGCTTGTAAAATAATTCGAAACTGTTTTAAAAATATTGCAATAGGCCAACAAAATAAAAATGAAAAATAAAACTGTTTTAGCCCAATAAGCTGTAATTACACAAAATATGTTATGATATGATAATATATACTACTGTTTCGGCACAAAAATCTATTAATAAATTGGTTGCAGAAACGCAAACTTTGTCTACGTCAAAATAAAATTATGGTCCAACTTTTATATTTTTAAGTATAGATCACACTTGAATAGATGATTACTTCAGAAAATTCGAGTAAAATTTCGTCTGTCATATGTATGTGAATATTCTCCAGCTTTAATTTCTAATTATACATCATCCAACTATCTCGAAGAGTTAGCCAACATTGATATACTTAATTTTACTATTGCCATTTAGCAATAACAGGAGTCTATCGGTATAGTAATTTAATTATGAGTCCTGCAAAATTTCAGACAAGGCAGCCTTAAATGATACATTATAATCCCATATTTTCGATTCTCTCTTCAGGAATACCGAGTTCTGCGCCGAATATTCGATAAAGTGCGATTATATTCAACTCTGCGTTTTGCGAAACATTTCATTTGATATCCCCCATTCTGTACAAGAGTGAATTTACCGATTTGAAATTTTCTGATGAAGAATTAGTTGAAAAAATTATTTTACGGTCAATTGATAAAAGGATAGTCCGCTATAGTCTTTTGAGGCTAGCAACGTATCTATAGGTTCAAACGGACAGATAACATTTATACTTAAATTAATTTATTTTTTAGATTGTTCATAGTATGCTCATATTAGATTACGATTAAGTCGGTTAGTATTTCAATGAATTTTCATAGAGTGCCGCTAGAATGTGGTGTAAGCCGAAAAATCTAGAATCATTGACATCAGGCTAATTTTCATATAGCGGAGGTAGGATGTTAATCATTTTACAACTTACATAGAATATGTATAGTCGGTCTGGAAATGGATCACAAAAAATGTGTCATTTGTAGCTTGGTTGTCAATGCCTATATACAAACGAGTCTTATACATAAAAATTCATATACTGTAATTAATTTTTGGAAACAATTTCTACAGTATACCCATTAAAATGTGGAATTAATCCGTTACGATTAATCGATATTGATGCCTACGGCGATGGTGTTATTATTAAAAGTAACATAAATGAACAAAAAATGCAAAAATGTTATTTCATCAAAACAAATTAAACGACACAACAAATAATTGGAATTATATGAAATACGACCTCATTAATATAAACAAGATAACAGAAATTCTAGGGACTATGAATATTTAGGTCAGTAGTCTGAATACCCAAAAGGTATATTAAACATGTGGGAATTGTTGATGTATTCAAATTATTTAAATTCCATATTGGAAATGACAACTGATTTGCTTCATCCCAAATTAAAATAAGAAGTTAAACAAACACGAACCTCTAGCAGCCGCATACAATAATGATTACATTTTATGATGATTAAATTTCCATTACATCGTTTCGAGTGTATAAAATTCAATCCAAATTAAAACGATTTTTAATCGCATAAAATATGATGTCGATTTCAATTAGCTTGATTCAAGTATCCTTCGTCTGTAAACAACTGTTTTGTTTTTTTTATACAGACAAAGAAATTTTGATACCAATCACGTCCTCAGTATATTGTCTGCTTTCTATTAAATTAATTTCTATCTCACAAAGTATTTCAAATGATAAAGAATGCAACGAAGACGAAGAAATTAAATAAAATTGTTAGATAAAAATTGGAAAATGAAATACAAACAAGTCGTAAGTGGGGACGGTGAATTATTAAGTATATAAATCAATATAGCAGACAAAGAATTTATTTATTAAATCGTTTCTATAATATAGTTATAGTTTGCACAATAGTTAAGTACAAGTTGTAAATCTTGTTAAATTAGATTATTTTAAGTTGATTGAAATTGGATTGTAAACTTAATTGGAGTAAAATGATAAAAAACATCATGAGTTTTTCCAGAAAATGTTTAAGGTACACGTATGTCCTAAAAAATTGTCCACATTGATTATTGGGTTATTTATAGGCCTTCCGCTTATTATGGGAACTTGTTTTAGCAAATCGCTTGCTGGAGATTTCTTAGCCATTTAGGAGTTTATCGGGTGTATCTGAATAAAATGTATTGCTTATTTGGTGTGCTAACTTTTTATATGACCTTGAAATTAAAAAAAAATCGTTTTAGAACGTTTCTAATGCTGAACAATTACTATGTCCTAGTAACAGCGACCGATTGTGACAAGAATTATCGACAAATTGAATCCAATATTTTTTTAACATATTCTTGGAGCCGCTGCACTCTCATTTAGATACTGTGGGTTTCTAAAATCAACCCCGTAATCTCTCATATCTTTGTCACCTTCTGCTAGATAAGCTTTGGTTATTAACTTAACGGCTTTTACTCATTCATTGGTGGGAAACAAAATTTCTTAAATTTTTGTACTACATAAATAATACCTGCCAAACTCACATTTAAAAATGGCCGACTACTCAAGGGGGTTGTATTAAATATCTGACCGAAATAAACTTGTTATGAATCATTACATATTTTGCCTGTTTGTTTGCTTTACTTATTACGAATATTGGTCCACACATTTGCTTATGAAATTTTGCAATGCAGTCAAACATGTTTTTGTGCGATTTTTGTATGCAGCATAATTCATATAGCGCATAAAAAATCGCACAAATGGAAATCGCATAAAAAACGCACAAAAAATGGTTTGAGTGTATATTGAATGCTATACACGCTATAGCTAGGGTAATTTGGAATTGAAACAAAAATGAAACTAAGATTATATTCGTCATAAGTAGCTAAAGCGTTATGCAACGGATTGTATCAGTAAACGTGTCAAGTTCCATTTCCAAACTATAATTTTGTTAGCATATGAACTGAAAATGGCGCAGCGGCCACAATTATTTATTAAAAATACCTGGAGCGTATTCAATAAAGCAGCTTTTGAGTATTATTCTGCAATCGATTTTGGCAGTCATAGACATATTGCCAAGGGACGAATAATTAATGAATGTCCATTCTGTAAAGCACTGAAACAACCCCTATTCATCGATGGAAGAAGCTGCTCAATATCGCTCACCAGCAAATGTGCGCGAAATATTTGCAATTTTGATAAACTGTCATTTCTACGAGGGAAACATCTAACGAAATTATCAGAGAACTAGATTATGAGACGCCACAGAGCTTTAGGATGCCGTGATTGCAATGACACTGCGACATTTTCAGAGCAACCGCAAATATTCGACAGAGTTCTGCAACAGAATGAGGAAGGAGAAGGCGCCCGGTTTTCTTGGACTCACTGGAGGGTCACTGGGAAGACTTTTTGCTCAATTTGCTGCTGGCTGAAGTTCGTAAAGCTAAAAACATAGCCGTTGCCGTAGGTCCTAATATTACCACTCAATTTGGCAAGCGAAGAAACACAAATGTGTAACATCAGTAAAAATAGTAGTCGAGACGTAATGCTGAGACTAAGTAACCTGTTAGTGTGGGTGAATGAACAATGTCGCACAAACGTGCATTTGAGGCCATGGATCGAAGCCTACAGGACATACGCGGTAACTCAAGCCTAATGGGTGGTAATGGTCCTGTTGACACGCGAGTATACAAGACGCTTATACAGCTAATATACAATAAAATGTAAGTTGTGCTGCAATCAGTCCAGTCGCCGCGGCCTGACAAGTATGTTAGCTCGATTTTTTAAAAACCATAAGCTCATTAGTTCGAAACTGGATTAAATTCCCTTACAATCTTCGGAACACATTTTAAAATCATACAAATTAAAATAAAATTCTTCTGGTCAGAATTATGCTGGGCCTGGAAATTTGTTATGTCGGTTTAGTTATGGGTCCTATTGGTTAAACGTTATCAAAAAACGTGTTGCCTTCCCATAGTTAAAAATGAATGAAAAATGGAATTTTAACAAGCGAGCCGCATTCAATATTGGGTAAGAGGTAGCCAATGGAAGCCCCTATTTTCACCGATATAATAAATTTTAAGTACCACCATAATCCTGATAAGAAGAATTTTTTTTAGTTTTTATTTTCATTTTCAACTATGGGACGGCAACATATTTATTGATGTAGCAAAAATTCTAACAAGCAAACCGCGATTAGAATTTGCCGAAAGTTAGCCAATAGGACCCCTTACTAAACCAATATAACAAATTTCCAGACCCACCATAAACCTGATCATAAGAATTTTTAAAACCATTTTTTTTTAATTCATTTTTTACTACCACCTACCAAGAAGTAGCCAATGGGATAATCCTGATCAGAAGATTTTTATTTTTTTATTTTTATTTTATTCATTTTAACTATACGAGAAAAAAATGTTATAATAAATAAAAATCCAGGGATGGGGTTTTTCGTACACTTTAGAAAGTGTAGAAAAATGTGGATGGGATTTCACGTTTGTGTTGTTCGAGGCAATTTCAAATTTTCCTGGGATGAAGAGGTCTGGGATAACTTCAAAGGGGTCTTCTATCGTACATGCTGAATTTCATGAAAATTGGATAAGAAACCATGCCTAATTCACCATATTCCATAATTTGATCTAAAAACAATTTTAGAATTCCCTTAATAACCATGAAGTATAATCTACTAATAATTTCGGTTATGTTAGGTTCACAAGCAGAGAATATCTTAGGTTCATAAGTAGAGAATTACATGGCAGGCTTACTTTGTTGTATAGCCATTACTTGGTTGTAAGCGCCGACACTTAGTGGTTTGAATAGGAGGTCTGCGTTCTGACTGGTACTTTTTAAGCTTCCGTAGTAACTGTTAAGGTTTGCCGTCTGCCAGCTCATTGTCTTGTAGCAGTCGATGAATCTATTTGGAATCACATAACCTATCTAAAATCGCCTGTTTTAAATCTGAGAGGGGTCGCGGTTTTCGTTCCTGCAATAACGTCACTTATGCACTTTAAAATTTAAAGGAAAGTTGATTTTTAATTTGATACAAAGAAACTAAAATCGAAATAACAGCGTAATTCGTTAGAGCAGTTTAGAAAACATCATATTTAGCTTTTTTTTGTTAGTTATGCTAGGCGGTGTTCTGTAGAACGAAGATTACTACTTAGAGCTTAAATTCGCTAACTAAAGCTTAAACAACAATAATGAAATTCCTTTAATACTATCCCATTTGTGCACAACTACAAAAATATGTAAAATTATTTAATATTATTTTATGCTTAAGGATAAATTACGGACAACTTCTGGTATCGATCTATTTTGCTCTGTGGGGTTTCTTGTGTTACCAGTAAAAATGATAAACAAAAAAATCAAATAGCTACCACCCAAGGTTTGACAAAGGATAAGATATAATCAATAGCAGTTTATTTTGCTTCTTTTCTTCTGCTCAAGTATCGAAATAATATGAATTATATTTCATTATGAAGGATTTAAAGAATATATTTGCATTTAATTGCCGAGAAGGTTAACTTGATTAATTTCTTTCGAGAAAGTACGATATTTCAAATTTTCAGGATTTAAGAAATGAGGAAGACTCAGTTTTTGTAATATTTCACCATTTCAGTAAATTAAATAAAGTAAAACATAATTACAGTATTATTATTTATAGCGTAATGTAAAATCTGGCATTCCTAAATTCAATTTTGCTCATTTTCCAAGAGAAATATTTCTAATTGCTTCTCGTATTAGCAAAATCAAAACGGAAGACGGTGCAAGGCTAGGGATATACCGGAGTGGGACTGCCCTCTCGAAGTCCTTGGGAACCAATGCTACAAACTTTTATTTACTATGCAATAGTAAATAAAAGTTTCTTTGACTCTAATTTAAATTTGGTTAGTTGACTTCTAAAAATCAGCGGCAAACTGTTAAACTATAATAAACCTTTGTACTTTTGAAGAAAGAATTTCTGGATGCTCTTTCAGTTGTGCACCTATTAATATAGATATCAGTTCTTTGTTGTACTCGGGTCGTATAAGGGTGCATTTCATTCACTTATCTGATTTGCAAATCAAAATTAAGCTTACGTTTCAGAATTATATCGGAAAAACTAAATCCGATTTTTCTATTCGTTTTTCAGTGAGTAGAGCGCTTAAGAGGACATGGTGAAGTAGGGCATGGAGATAAATTGGTTTCGGAACAAATGGACATGCAATTTGACATGCGTCTTGGAAAAGGATCCTGAAATGATTTTTAAGAGAATTTTTTGAATATGGAAAATTAGAATGAAACTTGGGCATTCCTAAATCGATTACGAATAAATTTATTATGATTTTTGTATACAGTTCTGGAATATGGCGAAGTAAGATGGAACTTGATTATTCATTAACCGGTTGTGATAAAATTTAACTTGTGCGTTGGAAGTGGGGATTCTGAAATATGGCCAATTATTATGGAACTTGGCTATTTCTTAATTAATTTTAATGAAATTTGATATGGGCGATGAAAATGGGATTCTAACATGATTTTTGGGGAAAATTTTGGAATATGCGCATCAAGGATTGAACTTGGCTATTCCTAAACCGATTTTAGTGAAATGGCCATGTGAGTTGGAAATTGGGTTCTAAAATGGTTTTTGTATACAGTTCTGGAATATGGCGAAGTAAGATGGAACTTGACTATTCAGTAACCGGTTGTGATGCAATTCGACATGTGCGTTTGAAATGGGATTCTACAACGATTTGTATCTGATGTTCTAGAATTTGGCCAACTAAGATGGAACTGGGCTAGTTTTTATCCGATTTTATTGAATTTTGACAAGCGTGATGAAAATGGAATTCTAAAAGGCTTTTTGGATAAAGTTCTGGCATATGTATAGCCCAATAATGGAACTTGGGTATTTCTTACCCGAATTTAGTAAAATTTGGTATGCATGATGTAAACGGGATTCTAAACTGGTTTTTCGATCAAGTTAATTGTGCCCACTAGGAAGTTATACTCACTGCCAAACCGTTTTTCAGATAAAATAAATACTTCGACATCTACATACCAATTTGGATGTTCTCAGTTGTAGTTAGCCACTTTTGCCTTTGTTGCATTGTGTTGAGATATTCGATGTGAAACCTTTGCCAGAAACGTTCAACTCTGCGCTGTATTTCTATCCATTGTTGACCGAGATCGCTAACTTTATCATGTTCTACTTCAGGAAATCGCGTGAGTGGTGCTCCAATTAAGAAATAACCTGGTATTAACGGAAAATACGTATGATCATCAGTATATGCCTGGCATAAAGGGCGAGAATTTAAGATCGCCTCAATTTCGCATAGTAGCGTAGATGTCTCCTCAGCATGTTTTTTAGTCATATTTACAACCGCTTCATACAAGCCGCCATTATTTGGTGCTAACGGAGGATTGAAATGGAAGTTGGTACGATTATTTGCCCAATACTCCAGTATCTTCTCAATAAATGTTGGATTCATTATTGATTTTTTAATTTCATCGTAGTGGCGGATAGCCTCTCTTTTCATGCTGCGTAATTTACTATCGCCACCCACAAAATTCGTTCCATTGTCACAATAGATATTCGTTGGTACTCCTCGTCTGGCAGTAAAGCGTTTCAAAGCTCCAATAAACGCGTCTGCTGTATAATTCGACACCAGCTCCAGGTGGATGGCTTTTGTGCAATAACAAACAAAAATGGCAATGTACGCCTTTGTTAATCTTGCACCTCTGCCTCTTTTTGTAGCTACCATAATAGGACCTGCATAATCTATTCCCACGTTACTAACTGGTCGGGCCTACGAAACTCTTTCTTGTGGTAATGCTGCCATCTTTTGTTGATTGACTGTTTTGAAGTATCTTCTACAAATGAAACAAAAGTTAATTATCTTTTTAACAAAGTTTCGAGAGTTCACGATCCAATATCGCTGCCGTAAAATGAATGCAGTAAGAGATGGACCTGGATGATGATTTGAACTGTGCACAGACGTTATTATAATTTTGCTCAAAATATGTCCATTGGGTAAGATTATGGGATGTCGTTCAATGAAAGATAGTTCCGAGTTTTGCAATCTGCCTCCGACTCGTAGAATGCCATCTTTGTCAACAAAAGGGCACAAATTTGTTAGATTGCTCGATTTAGGTATGGCCTTTGAATTTCTTAATAACTTCAATTCATCATTGTACGTTGACTGTTGTACATATTTAATAATGAATTTTCCAGATTCATCAAGTTCTTCCGCAGCAATTGATTTATGTTTGGAGATTTGTTTCTGCCTGGCACCTTTAATGAATCGTAGTACATAAGCTGTCATTCGTAATAGTTTTGAATAATCATTTGTTCTTGTCAGCAATTTTTCGAATACATTTGGCTCACTTGTGATGGATACATTTAACGTTTTAACGAATTTCAACTCGTCTCCTGGGATTGTGAAACTATCCACAATATCATGATTAGGCCACATTTTGCAATCTAGAGAAAGCCATTGAGGACTCTCCCACCAGATAGTTTCTTGTATTAACCGTGATGGTCTTACCCCTCTCGATGCTAAATCAGCTGGATTACATTTGGTAGATACGTAGTTCCAGTGGTTTCGAGGTAGTTTGTCTAATATGGCAGGTGTGCGATTTCACCTTGATTAATAGTTCACTGAGCAGCTGGGCGGCACATAACTCTAACCTCGGGATGGATATTGGCTTTAGTGGGACTACTCTAGATTTAGCAGTCACCAAGGATACTCTAAATGTTTGGTCTGGTTTTTGGATTCTACAGTAGACTACGGCGGCGTATGCAACTTGACTGGCATCTGCAAATCCGTGATACTCGACTAGTTCTTCGTTATCAATATGATTTATAAATCGAGGAATTCTAAGTTGCTCAAATAAAGTTAATTCCTTTCTTATGTTCAACCATTGAAGGTTCAAATCGCTTGGTAGTTCATCATCCCACGACAATTTTTTTAACCATAGCTGCTGAAAAATGGTTTTGCATGTGATGATTGACGGTGAAATCCATGCTAAAGGATCAAAAATCCTACTAGATTCCGACAACATTATTCGCTTTGTTTGCGTCCTCTCTGTCATTGGTTCTACTTTGAATGTAAAAGCATCTTCGTTTCGAATCCACTGGAGGCCTAGAATTTTGATGACGTCGTTATCAGTAGGTAGTTGCATTGCTTCCGACTTTATGTTTTCAGTTCCTTCAGGTATGTTGGACGTCCATTTGTGTAGTTTGAACCCAGCTTTAGCCAACTTTGCACCCAGATCAAGTTTTATGTTGGCCAACTGTTCCTCAGATTTTGCTCCAGTTAGCAGATCATCCCCGTAGAAATTATTAAGGATAATTTCTTTTATTATTGGATTTCCTTCGTCGAGAGCCAATTGTTTTAAGCACCTTGTCGCCAGAAACGGAGCACATGCAGTACCATAGGTAACGGTGAGCAGTTGATAAGTCTTATTCTGTCTCCACAGGAACCTTTGATAGTTTATGTCATCATCATCTACCCAAATTTGACGATACATTTTTTGAATGTTAACACATATTTATGCTTTCGAAAATGTAAGAGAATACTCCATAAAGTTGGTTGTATTGTCGGTCCCACCATTACGAGATTGTTTAATGATGTTCCATTGCTTGTGCGATAAGAACCATCAAAAATAACTCGCAGCTTCGTTGTTGCACTATCTTTTCGTATGACGGCGTGATGTGGCAGGTAATAGTTCTTTTCCGGTATTTCAGCTTCAGTAGCTGGTATTTTCCTCATGTGCCCAAGTGCTTCATATTCCGTGATAAACTTTGTGTAATCTTCGTTGAGGCTCTAATTTATGATCAGCTTGCGTTGTAAGTGTTGCAATCGTTTTGATGCCATATAGTAAGAATTACCCAATTGTACCACTTTGTGTTTTAATGGTAACTTTACAACGAATCTGCCATCAGATGCTCTCTTGAAGGTCCTCTTGAAGTGTACCTCTACTGGATGATCCTCCACATCTTCTGGGCATTGTAATGGGATTTCTTCTGTTTGCCAAAACCGTGTAAGCGTTTCTTCTATGTTAAGATCTAATTGTAAATTAAGGGTTATTGGTTCGACGAGATTAGATAATTTATTGGAACCAGCTATTATATATCCAAAGATAGTGTTTTGAGCAATGAAGTTATTGGAAATGTGTTGTTCGCTTCTCAATATTGAAAAAACACGTCTGCACCAAGTAGTAATTTAACATTCGCAGTTGTATAAAATTCTGGATCCGCTAACTTGAGTTGTAAAATTGATTTCTCGTCTTGTTTTGCGGATCTTGGCGGATTTCTTACTAATGACATACGGTCTAAGATTAAGGCATTTGCTTTAATAAATTCGTTTTCGTGATCCCTCGGGTATTTATCAAGCTACACAATCCCTCGTGTAACCAAACCTCTTGTTGCGAGCCCACTAACTGTTATTCGAGCCTTTTGCGTTTGTAACTGGAGTTTATTTGCTAACTTGCCTTCAACAAATGACGCCTGCGAACCGGAATCGAGCATCGCCTTGCAAATATGGAAGTTTCCAAGAGCATCTTTGACCCTCACTAAAGCTGTAGGTAATATAGCAGCTGAGTAACTGCTTGTATTCACTTGTGCATTGGATATTTCAGTTTGGTTGCTCACAGTCGCAGATGTTAAATCCTCTTTTGTATCAGTTTGAGTCGGTGTTCGTTGAACATGCAATAACGAATTATGACGGCCTTTGCAAATGGTGCATCTATACTTAGACCTACAGTCTCGATATAAATGTGATGATTTCATACAAATGAAGCACAATTGTTTGGTTAAGATAAATTCTCTTTTGGCTTCCAAAGATAAATTTATAAACTCTTCACAACTGTAGAGGTAGTGTTCATTTTGCACTTAGGACAGCTCACTTTATTGCTTTATTGCATCTGTTTTTTTTACATTTACATTCGACGATGAAGGCTGAGCTTTCATGTTTAAAGTTGTCATATGGAGTTTCGCCTGGTTACGTTTTGACTGATACGGTTCAGCCCTTTCTAATGCATTGGTTCGCTTTACCAGAAATTTTAATAAAGTTTCGATTTTTGGGAAAGCTTCTTCGTTTTCTAATGCCCAAGCTCTTCTAGTTTCAACATCACATTTTTGTAGCAGTAAGTAGTTCAGCGAAACATCTCGTTGTTCTGCTTCTGTCCCCAACGCCTTCAACCCTCGCAACACTTCATCTGTTTTATCTGCTAGATACCGCACTGATTTAGGACCTCCATTTGATTGTGACTGATCTAAGAACTGCTTTATCAATGAACTGCAAATCTGATCTTTAACATCATAGCGCTCGACAATTTTGCTCCAAGCTTCATCATAATTTGCTTCAGTGACCGTCATGTGTCGAATTGGGTTAAATGCTTCACCTTGTAATAAGCCTTTAAGGTAGGTACTTAAATTTGTGTATTTTAGACAAATTGGATTTGTCTATAGTCACCACAAATAAATCCTTGAACGTTGGAAATTCTGCATAATTGCCAGAAAATGATGGAATTTGAACGGCTTGCAACTTTACTTCATCTTTCTGTACGAATGATGTCTCATGTATACTTTGCACTAGTTCCCGTTGTTGAACAGATAGACGATTAATGGATTCATTCATTTGCTCCTTGATTTCTTTGTCGGTTTGTTCTTTAGCGCCGTCTTTAATTTTGCTTTTACAGAAAAATATCGATTTTCAAGTTCGCCCACTTCACTGTTTTTTTCTGAATCCTCCAACTGAACGATTACTTCATCTAAATTAGTTAACTTAGAGTACACCTTTTCGAGCTGCTCCAGTTGTATGGATATATCTATTGAGGTAGTTGTATCGCTCATTTGTAACACGTTCTTTTCTATGCGAGTTGGAGAAGCCTTCGCAAAACCACGTTTACGTTTTAAATCATCCGCCATATTTTATAGGTTGCTCTTAGATCACCGCTATTGTTTAATCTCACTTGACAATTTATAACTTATAACACGAACTATTTTTGAGCTATATACCGATTAAATAACTTTATTGAGATATTGGTTGATTTAAAAACCCAATGTATAAATAGTTATGATATAAAAATTTTAAAAACTCACGCGGTTTTAAGTTGTAATAGTTTTAAGATGGCGGCGGACAAGCTGTATGGTTTTTTTCCTCGTGATGGTGGTGAAGGATAATTTAGGTGTAAATTTTCTCGTTAATTCCACTGTATTACCGGTATAGATCTGGATTGAATTATATTTCGTATAAATTTCCGACCTCAGCTATCCAATCCGGCTCGAAGGACCATGTTCTTAGATTTTCAGGAGTTTTTTATATCACGGACTGCAGTTGGCTCTTTAACTAAAGGTTGTCGTGCTCGCTTTATCTTGGATTTCTGTGCTTCTTTATTAGGTAAATACATCCTACATAGATATTGTTGGACAATTGAAAATACTGTTCCTGTTATCGCAGTTGAATATTTGTTTACTGCTGGCGGTCTCTTTTATTTTATTATTGGCGTAGCGTACTGGCAAGTCGCTCGCTGTCGTACCATGCACATGTGTTGAAGGGGCCTTAAAGATAAAATTTTGTACATTTTCAATTTTTATTGTTATCCGTGCCTTACATTGGTGTTTGCGCCGATCCACACAACCCCAATAAAAATGATTTTTATTCACGGCCTTAGCATCAATGTATTAACTGTATTATACATGGCACAGCAAATCTTTGATCTTGTTAGACTTATGGAATTTTTTTTAATTGTCACACATTCACAATATCATCAATGCATTCTATTGTCATTTTGTATTTTATTATTATAACAATATTGAACACTTTAATGGTATCTCCATAAAATTTCGAAAATAAAAAATCCCGACAAGAAAACGTAAATTCCGACTTCACAAAATTTCGGCTGCACAAAATCCCGACTCTAAAAAATCTCAAGCTAGTCAAATTGCTTATAAAAGCAACGAGTTTTCAAAAAATGTTTATAGAATTTTCTTCTGCGTTTTTCCAGAATATGACCCTTCTCTTTTCCAGAATATATTGCTAGAAAGAGCAGTAAATTCTCTATTTTTCAAAATATCTTTAAAGAATTTATCTGAAATTTTTTCCAAAATATGTCTCGTCTCTTTTCAAGAATATTTCTCGCGCGAGATTTAATTTTTAAAAGTCGGAATTTTTTTTCGAGATTTTGTGCCGTCAGGATTTTACTTAGATGAGTATTTATTGGATCGAGATATCGTTCAGTCGGGATTTTGTGAAATGAGATTTTATTACTCCGGATTTTCTGAATCGGGATTAACTACCATACCCCACTTTCATACTTGTTGCATCATCAAAAAGATCACCAACATCTCAAAATTTTGAATTGGATATTTCGTGCGAATTTATTTCAAAAAAATGTTGAGTAAACAATTTTTGGGCAAACTATATTTGACGAAACGATGTTTGAGAACAGTAATTGGGGAAATTTTTTTTGGGAAAAACATTTTGGGCAACCGTTTTGGAATATAGCAATGGTCTGGAATATAGAAATTAGGAAGGAACTTGGCCATTACTTATTCGATTTGGGATTCTAAAATGATATTTAGTCAAAGTTCTGGAATATGGCCAACTACGGGATGGAAATGTAATTTTAGAATAAGGCCAAATGTTATGAAACTTAGCTATTTCTTAACTATTTTAGTGAAATTTGGCATGTTGCGATGGAAATGGGATTCTAAAACGATTTTAGATGAAATTCTGGAATATGACCAACTAGGATTGAACTTGGCTATTCCTTAACCGATTTTTGGTGACATTTAGCCTACGCGATAGAAATGGGATTCTAAAATGATTTTGAAGTTCTGGATTATGAAGTGCACGTTTGCAAGTTCCATAGTAATTGGCCATATTCCAGAACTTTATCCAAAAATCATTTTAGCTTCTCCATTTCTAACGTATAGGTTAAATTTCTTCATAACCAATTTCTTGATAAGGAATATACCAGTACCATCCAGAACTTTATGCAAAAATCATTTTAGAATCCCATTTACAACGTACATGTCACATTTTTCGTTTCATAATTTGGGAATATTTTTTGAATGATAGTAAAAATGGTCTAGGTTTCAAATATTACAGTTTGGGTCGAGTTCATGCACTCGATTGGAAATCTATGAGATTTTTTTATTTTTGAAATTTTTTTTAATGATACTAAAACTAAGCTTAGAACACTTTCTATCATTCCACAAATTTACCTGAAATATAGAAATCCCCAGGACAATACAACTATTTGCGAAAGTCGGCGTTCTAATTATCTAAATATAAACCACGTCCACAATATTGTACGAGCCAAACTACAAATTTTCAAAATTTAGGGCATTTTGACACTGTTTTTCCGAAACTGTGGAAGCCTTAGAGCAGTTTTACTATAATTCAAAGAATTTTTCGGAAATTATCGAAACCTCCGAGATTTGCGAATTTTTACGAGTGAACTCATTTTTGTAAACTAAAACCACTTTGAGGTGAAAAAATAACCAACATACCTTCGCCTAATTAATTGTTTTGCAAATTTTCAAAAATCGAGATTTTCTCACCAAAATGCTGCAAGCAACCGTTTAAATTGAGCCCAAAGCTTACAACACATCAAGGTGCTGAACTTATTTCTCCATACACACAATCTTGATTGACACCTCTGTTAATTTTAAATTTGAATACTTCCCATATCTAATTGAAGTCGACATATTTAATTTACATACTATAAACATACTATACGTAATTAATAAAAAAAAAATTTTTATGTTTTGTATTTCCGTTGCGGAAATATACGTGCAAATATTATCGAATTAACCAGTAAAAAATAAAACATAAAAAAAAAAGTTTTCCAATCGGATTTTTTTTTTTTTTTCTAATGCAAACGGAAATGTTTGAAAATACGGAATTGGAATATAATAATTTGACTCACGCACATAAATTATGAATAAACTGGCACAACATAAAATAAAATAAAAAACTATAAAGTTGCTAAATTGGAGGGAGTTTGAGTTAACGTAGTTGAAACTTTATATATACGATCGTAATTATATGTTATAAAGTTTGTTCTGTTTAATTTGTTGTTTGAGTAATTGCTCTTTCGCGCTATATAACTAGTTTTGAGTAGTTGACATAATGGTTATCGCCTGTATGGCTTTATCTATATGCTTATAATAATATTGTACAATATAATAGGATTGATTTATGGTATATAGAAAATTAAATGGATAACTGTAGTTTAATTGCAACTATTTAGTTATACAGAATAAATAGAAAATGTGTCATCTAAATTGGTTCTACCTACAAACATTTGCACATAAATTATTAAAATCAATTAGAGTACACTCGTAAATCCTAATTAAATTGGATATCATGATTGGGTAAAATAATAATAAAAATTAACACGATATGTCGATTTATCGGAAAAAGCTTTTATCATTTACATTTTATAAACTTTAACGTTTGTGGTAGCAAAAATGTAACGCTTTTAACATAAAATATTCAATTTTTTTTTATCGATAATTTACAATCTAAATGTTAGGATAGCGTAATATGCTATATACACTTATTGATTGATTTTGATCAAATTCAAAAGGTCAGGTTACGAGTAGATTAGCAATAGAAATAAATGTTCGTAATCTAAATTACTTTCTTTTTTGAATTTCTGCTTCTTGATAATGTGGAATTAATATCATTTAGAGACAGAAATAACTGTGGTAAGCGGTTTCAAATTTGGTATTATTCTTCAGTCAATTGTTAATTTTGAACAAAAATACTGAAATCTCGTTAAAATAGCATCAAATTACTGCAAAGATACATGAACGACTAGAAGAATTCTATTGAGTTTATGTAGATAGATCCGGTCCAAAGCCAATAAGAATGGTTAAATTTGAAATTTTCAACTATTGTTTAACGGTCGATGGAAAAAATTCATCATCTTAAACAAAAATGTAATCAGGGTTATACAATTTAAGCTTAACGACATGTAACAGCAGCAGAGCATGCACTTAGTAAAGCATATTTGCTTATCAGCAAAACCTGTTTACAGATAGAATTGTATTCAGATAATCATAATTGAGGCCTCTAGAATCAAAACTAGCATTATCCAAATATCTCGAAATTAAGTTAGCAATACCATATTATTTATTATATTGCGTTGAATCCGAATATGAACTCAGTTTTAGTCAAAACTCGAAATATTCCACCTAAAATAGGTTTTAAAGTTAAGGGTTATTTTCAAAACTAAAATTATCCAGAGGATAAATGTGCAACTGCCACACTGTGAAAAAAAAGCGTAAAACAATAAAATTAACAACTTTTTGATAATCATAAGAGCAACAGGTTAAAACCATTCAGGCTATAACAATTTATTAGTCATCTACTTCTGTGTTGAGCATTTACCATAATTAATTAACAAAATTTACTTTATTAACAAATAAAAAAATAACATAAGTACTATAATATGAAGGGGTTATTGAGGAAAGATTCCGGGCCATGTGGAAAAAATATTTGAAGGCGGCAAGATGAGTATTTTTGTTTAATGTTACTTTCGGCAAGTTAATGAATACACCGTTCGTGTCATCTGTTGATGTAAAAAAATCAAAACAGAACCCGGCGATATGGATGTGAAGCTCACAATAAAAATTAAACATTCGTAGCTATCATATAATGGCACAGGATTCCAGGTTTGCGACATCAGTCAGGGATAAGGAGTTGTATTTAGGAAACCTGAGTTGAGGCTGCTTACTGGCTTCCTCCCAGTTCACATTCCGATAAGGTATCACCTTATGAAAATGGACCTATGTACGACAAACGGATGCCGCTTCTGCGAACTGGAAGCGGAATCAGCGGACCCTGTCCTGTGCCATTGCCCAGCCTTTTTTCTCCAAAGATCGCAAAATCTACGAGGGACAATATTTGGCCCAGATAGTATGCATCGTATACCCTAGAGATTGCAAATTATCGTTGAATTTACGATTCCGGAATTCCGGAATATTCCGGTATTGAGAAAAAAAAACTTAAAATATGAAGAAAAAATGTTTATTCAACAATTCAGTAAAAAAAATTAACATTGATCAAAATACATAAAATTAATGTATATAAGCACTTTTTAATATTCTTGTTACTGTTAATTATTTTTTTAAAATTTGTGAGCCTGCAAAATATGCTTTTAAAAAGCTTAGGTCGCTAAAAGCCTAATCATGATTGTACCTCAATTCAGAAATTACCAGAAACGGGGAACGCCACTAATCACCACTGGCAGGTGGTATGGTTTCTAAATGTCCGTAAGCAACTTGTAAAACAGTTCCTCGGGAATAATCTTCTTCAAAAACCTTCCGATTAGACGATCTGAATCATGCTTAGATTTTTCAACGATTTTGTGGAAATATTCCACGGTAAATATGTATCAATTTTATTTTGTAGTTTTTCCAACATCGATTTCGGATCGTACGACAATGCTTCTCTATCATCGATTTAAACATCCACCATCTCAAAATCGAGGTCCTCCTCTTCCAAAGAATATCTCCTTCCTGACCATTACTCAGTGTTTGTGACAGTGCGGCTATTGTCTTTGGAAACTATACATGTTTTTCAGAGCATTCAAATTCAGGATATATTTCACTTTTTCGGCAGTTGTGTAAATATTGCAAGGCCAACATAAATGAGAGGGTGGTGTCGGTCGTCAGTTAGCGTTTTTGCCACAAATTGTATCCACTGCCAATTTGATCAGAAGAAGAACGATTATTACGCCATGAAAATGAATTGATATCAATGAGTGCTTTCATAATGATGTTTCTTAAGATTTAGAAACGTTCGATCATCGTCAGAAACCGTTTCAGCGCGCCTTGGAGTTCAGCTGCAAAGAAAGCTCTTTATTCATCTCAAGTTTGAATATGACTACTGTATTTAATTTTTAGTCGGTGAACGACGAGCATCATTACGACCTTTCGTACCGTTTTAATTAGATTAAATATTCCAAATTCCAAATATTCCAAATATACAAGAAGTAAAAACTACCCCCAATGTTCTACCCCTTAACTTTAATGTATAGTAAAGTAAATTTGTTATACATTTTAAAATGCATGCTATTCCGGTGCACTTGTGGCGGCGAAAGTGTTTACAAAATTACACACGGGTGTTTGACAACAAAAAGAAAAATTCGAAAAATTTGTTGATAAAATTACCTAGAATATTACATTACACGTTTTCTTTAGTACCCCACTGGGGCAAGGCAGAGTTTCGATTTAATCTTGCAGGTGCTTTCAAATTAAAGTGGAACATCTTCGCTTTGTAGGTAGCAAGATTAAAAACTTCCAGTGATGTGCTATGAAACCGCATAGAGTAAAATTCTTAAAAAATTATGAATTTAAATTTGTGTGGATAAAGCTTTGTAAAAAACTATTAACACTGTAATTTTTACTACAATTAATTTAAACGTTTTTTTGATTGACTTTTTAAATTCATTTTTTATTTGCAGACAGCAAAAGTAATGGAAGTTTTCGAAAACTGTCGACAGCGAACAGAAGCAAATATAATAAAAGCCACTCAGTTTTTAAGCTCCGACCCAGTAAATTCAAATGTAGACAATCTGGCTTCTAGTTTGGTTGTAATAAACGAAAATAAGCATTTGCTTGTAAAATGTATGATAGCCACCTGCACGAACTTATTGATGGTAATGAACTTCTTAATACTTCATAATCTCAAAATTGTTTTTTTGCTGGAAACTTACTATTTGTTGCATCACTGCCATGCACACTGAAGATAATGTATTAAATTAATGGGTTAAACTGAGATACTTAACAACAAGCATCTCTAGTAGGTGTTGTATTAATTATCGGGAATACATGTTTTATAAATTTAATTAATTTTAGTAGTATATATTGTTAAAATAATGCCTGGGTAGAGCGAAACGTCGAAGTGTATGAAATTCCTTACAACGTGCAATTACACAACTTTTAAAATGTGTATGGAATTCTAGACGGAATATAACTTTTTATGTGTCTGTTATTAATCTTTATTATTTAGCATTGAATTTACTAAATTATCTAAAAACTGTATAAGTTCTTAACATGAAATATGTATTTAGTTGCTAGTGTCGTAAAAACAAATTCCTTGCTAAAAAAGCACTGCCGCAACCCGAGTAACCACATGTCACAAAAAAGCGACAAAAATTTCACATAAAATGGTGATTGGTGGAAAAAAATGTGACAAAAAATTGTCACAATATGGATGAAAAATGGTGGATGGGGTTGACGCCGATTGTCACGCGTAAACGAACATTTGGTAAATCAAATTTGCCGGTTTTTGGTGGAATATTTTTGAAATATTTGTTGAAAATTTAGTCACAAATTCGACAGTGTTTTTATGATAAAAGTGTCACCTAATTATCAACAATTTTGTGGATATTTGTTGGTTTATTGATGCAATTATGCGTAAAAAAAGTTTTTATGACCCTACTTAAATAATTTTGTAAAAAATACTCCATTGTATGGTTTATTTGATATTTTTATTGTTATTTATTTTTAAAAAAAAACTACCAAAAATGTAGAAATATCTAAATCCCCCGTACTTTAACCCGAGCCGAGAGTCCATACAAAATGTATCCTCTAAAAAAATGAAAACTTTCCATGAGTTTTCAATGTGGTAGTTTGGTTTCGTGCAGAGAAACTAGCACAAACAAAAAGTTCGGTCTACTCATCAGGTACTCAGGTAGTTACGACCAAACACAAACTACAAAAATAAAATTCCAACTTCATACAATAAGTATGAGGCAAGAACGTAGTGACTTAGCGAATTACATATAAATTCACCAAATCAAAAATGATCAAAATCTTCTTTTTTTTTTTTGGGGAGTAAAATGAACATATATTTTGTCACAAAATACCCGCATAAATAAGTTCCAAATTGTCAACTTTTTTGTGGCAAAAAGGAACTTACATTTTGTGACAAATTGGTGATTAAAATTTTTTTTGTTGGGTGGTAAAATAAACATTCATTTTGTCACAAAATACCCGCATAAATATGTTCCAAATTGTCAACTTATTTTGTGACAAAAAGGAACTTACATTTTGTGACAAATTGGTGATTAAAATTTTTTTTTTTGGTTGGTAAAATCAACATTCATTTTGTCACAAAATACCCGCATAAATATGTTCCAAATTGTCAACTTATTTTGTGACAAAAAGAACTTACATTTTGTGACAAATTGGTGACTAAAATTTTTTTTTTTTGGTTGGAAAAATCAACATACATTTTGTCACAAAATACCCGCATAAATATGTTCCAAATTGTGAACTTTTTTTGTGACAAAAAGGAACTTACATTTTGTGACAAATTGGTCTAAAATTTTGTGATCACCATTTTTGGTTACTCGGGAATTTATGCAATGGTTGTCCCTAAAAATACAGCGTTATATTTGTCAATTACTAGCCACTACTTTTCTCGTCTATCTCTCAATGGGTGGGTGTCACGCCGAAATAATGACACATCATTACGGTATATTCACGAATCATCCCATCGGAATATGCCGAGCATTATCGTCAATTGTATCAATTGTTGATGGTACACAGGTACATTGAGAAAAATAATTGTAAATAAACATAAATATACATTCTTTAACTGAATGTAATACTTGTGAATATCAAATATTTTGATTTAATAAATAAAGAACAATAATTACATTAATAACAATTCTTTATTTATCAAAACATGTATTTAAGAATGTTATTTATATTTTGAGATAATCGTTGAATTAACGGTACAGTTTTTTATAATCCTAATTTTAGTTTAACTAATTGAATTATTTTGGGACAACATAAAGATAATTAAATGTGGATTTTTCATTTAAGTAACATTGTAACACCAATTCTTTATATAAACAATTTTTTCTTTAATATAATGAATTTAATAATCAATTTTTTAAGGAATATGCCGTATTTAATTAGGTGTAAAAAATTTTCTCAGTGTAGCATTTCGCAGTGATAGCTTTGTTGGGTTGGGGTAACTCATATTGCACCCAGCTAATCCCACCAAGAAGAGAGCATGATCTTGGCGCCATGAATATTTAGTGTCATGATATATATATCACAACTTATTTTGCGCCTTGGCTTCAACTCGTAGGCGCCCAATTTTCTTGCTTGTGAATCATTCCAATGGCATTTCAAACCCTGGAAATCTTACATCGATCCACATGTATTGATTCTGCAAGTTCTTCTTCCATTTGAGTCGTGTCCTCGTTGAGTAAAGCTTCCACTTAATCATCTACATATACTTTTAAACATCACCTTTTTTATAGCGAAACTGGTAGTAACTTGTTGAGATCTATTTCAGAATCCACTGTGTCTTGGTCGACTTTAGTACCCTCCAGCTGTTCTGTAAATTCATTTTGCGGATTTATTTTTTGGTATAGTACTTAGATCACAGCAAGTTGAATACCGTGTGCCAGACAAAGTTGGTGACCTACACCGATCAATTTTTCCACTTTGGCCATCACTGATGCTTCATCCGTGGTAATTATGCAATGATATCATTAATCGAAAGTTCAAACTCTTTTAATTTATTCTTAACGTGCTCAATGCATTTTTCTGCCGGTAACGAACCTTGAACACGGGATAACTTTAAGTGAAGTCCATTCATCGAACGTCAATCAGACCTTTTTATCATTTAATTCGAGCTTTAGCAAATCAGCTAATACGAGCTGATGAACTTTTGCTATACGTGAAAACGAGATGCTGGCCTTTGGATTTGAGTAATTGTCTTAAATCGCAAGTCGTACTAAACTTGCTAAATGAAAAACCATCTTAGCTGTCATACGAAAGACGATAGCTTCAAAGGAATGATGTATTTTTTCTAGAAGAAATTTTTTATTTTATCTTTTTGACTGGAGCGGGCTTCACATTCATAATTTTGAACCTCTGATACCAATTCCCTTTCAAAAGTTTTATATTATATTAGCTTTTTAAATGGTAATAAAATCTTAAACACGTCAAACCATAACCATAATTTAATAATTGTGGGTTTTATATTTATTAAATAAAAATGTAAGTTGAATGTAAATCACAATTTTCGCTACTATAAAAATCCAACGTATTTTTATTGAAAAAAATACGAGATATACATAATGGCAAAATGCAAACGCTTTCGTTCTAAAATAAATTAATATAACAATTATCTTCTTTTCATGTTTAAAACGATGTTAAACCAACGCATTTTTAAGATTCGGAAGATTTGTTGGTAAAAGCTGTAAAATGTGTCAGGGCATGACAACAACTTACAAAAACATCAGCCATTTAACCTTTCCAGATTGGAAAGTGGTATGGAAGTCTGAATTTTTAAAAGTATGATATGGCAAATTTGACACCATGAAATCAATACTCTAAAATCGTTTGTTTGGCTATAAGTTTAAATTAGGACCTCCAGAATATGCAAATTATTCTACATATTGTAGCCAAAGCAAAAAAAATTGAGAATATTGAATTCAAGGTGCATGACTGAAATTTGACTTGTACATTTCCATTGCATTTGAATAAAATTCAAACTTTCAGCATCTTTCTTGTCTGGCAACATGGTTGAATTGACATGTCTGCGAAAATGACTGTCAGCAAACAGCAAGATTAGTTCCACTTTTTTAAGTTTGAAAATAAAGTGAACAAATTATGAAAGACTCTCGAGAAAATGATGTAAGCAAATATCCAGTTACCTCCCTGACTACAATAGTTTGTTTAATTTATGTTATATAACCTTTTTTTGTTTTGATTATTTAAAGCTCCTTATTTTATTAATTTAATATTACAGTTTTAGCATTCGAACCCACCCGCTTTTGAAAATAATAAAGTTCGAAGCCAAAGTTGTTCTAAGATAAATTTTTTATTTAAGTTTGTCATAATAATATTTAGCTAAAAACTAAAAATTAAAAAGTTCACTTGCGATTTCGTTGATCTCTTTCATTGATAGACATTTTTAAAATGGCCCACTGATAAAAAAAAAAAAAAAACTAATGAATTGTTGATATGTCCGCAAAAATATACAACAAGCACTGAAAAATACTGTGCCATGATTCTTTTTTGCTAACATTTTATCAAGAATAACTGCTGTTAAAATGGGCTATTGATTTTTATTTTATATTTGTCTATATGTACTACCCTTTTTGGGTATACACTCATTCATTCGATACTTGTTACTTCTCCTTTTTTCGCGATTTTTTTTTTCAGCGCCTAAAAAGTTGCAAAAAAAGTGAGTGTCATAATACCACTAACGCTTTAATATATTAAAATAGATAAAGAACCTTAAACCAAAAAACATAACAGTTTTCTTTTAATATTTAAATTTGGCACAAAAGCTAAAGCAATTTTATGCAGTGTGCCTGACACCGATTTTTTTGACTAAATTGTTGACTTTTATAAATTATCGACTAGTTCGTACCAGTCGTTCATAGATGGCATAAGGGTCCATAAGACATGAGTTCGATAAAACCGGACAGAATACTTTAGCGTTGGTAAACTAAAGATGATCTCTTTTTTGACCCAAAAGTTTCTCCAATCTGTGTTGCCTACAGACGATCTGACACCATATAATTCCTAACAGAAAGTTGAAATTAAAATCTTATGTACAAAAATATATAAACTTTAATTAAATATGACAACAATTTTAATTTTCTTGAATAAGTTGATTAATTTTGATAATTTTTGAAAAATCTCGGAATGAACGAAACCTTCTCTAATTAAAGTGAAACTATTTCTAAAATGAATGAAAATTATTCCGAATTGAATAAACCCTTTTACGAAAAGAAGGAAACTAATTTCGAGTGGAATGAAACTTTTTCCAAATTAAATGATATCAAATTAAATAAATTTAAAAGCAAACATTGTATCACTAAAACTTATAATTATAACAGTAGTTAAATAAAAAAACGTACTGGTTATCTTGTAACAGCAAGGAGTGTCATCTTCGTGTCTAAGATGAAATTGGCCCAATCTGATGCTGTGCCTGTTTCAATTCTGTATTTGATTACGCCTTCTAGATTCGTATTCTCTTAGTTCTTAATAAATTTCTTGCATGTCCTTCGACATTTGTGAAGGCCGTGTTCTATCGGACGGACATTTGCAGATTAAAATCACCCTTTTCCAATTAAAGGTTAAATAATTAAAATGATTTTAAATTGGGAAAACATTAATTGAACCTGCTGAACTGAACATAAACTGATAGAATCGGATTTGTCCCTTAAAACTGACGTTCAGTTACTACCTGAACCGTATTTTAATTTTCTTTAGTATCCAAAAATGAATCGATTAAAAATTAAATATTTTGATTCAAAATATAGTTAAAAACAAAATAATAAAACAAAATACACTCGAACCAAAACTAACTTTAAAGTAACGTCACTCATATACAGCTCGGGTATGGTTCGTCATAAAATCCTTTATGAGCTCCAGACTGAATTGAATAAGCAGAATTTGTAGGCGCTTCACGTGACATTCAATATTATTTTATGGTAAATATTTATCGATTTATTTTGTCATAAAATTATCCAGGTAAAGGATTTTACCTAAGCAGCACAAGCCCGTTTAAATATTTCTTCCTCCGTTTTACCCGATCCTAAGGGTTGAAAGAATCACAGCTGCACACACAGACTACTCAAATCTCATCTCAGTTTTAATAAATTCTTAATGAATGAGTGTTTTATTTAACAAATAATAAAACAAACTTTAGTGATTTATGTATTTACTGGTTTTAAACTTATTTAATTAGGTTTCATTTCTTTCGGGAAAGGTTTCAATTAATTCAAAATTGTTTATTTTAATTCGGAACAAGTTTCATTTATTTGAGGAATAGTTTTGCTGATAGATTAACCGTCGTAAGGTTTCTTGATTCAGAACGCAATCACAGAGAGCTCAATGGAATATTATTTGCATAAATCTGGTAAGTCCCTTCATCCTAAAATTGTTCATTTGCTGGCCGTTTTACTAATCGTTATACCATTACAAGCTACGATCACGGTACTGACAGTAAGACAATATTAATCAAATCAATATTTTAAAATAAAAATTGAATAAAAACCGTCAAATGCAAATACATATATACAATAAAAACTCGTATCGTACGTACCAACTTGTGGAACTAATTAAATTCGTTGATAATGAAAAGTACTTAATCCAAGCACTCTCTCAATAAAAATGACAACTAAAATGAAAAGCAACCTCGCGACGAGACTTTTCGTTAGCCGTCTAGTGGTTAATAGCATAATGTAGCATAATTTAGTTTAGTCAGAAATTTAGTCGAAAAAATCGGTGTCAGGCACACAGTATTAGTGTAATTTGCTCAGCCGTAATTTTTCTTTAATACAAAGCACGAAAAATTATTTCGATAATTGGTAGTAATCTACAGTGCAATGGATAAATTATAAATTAATAAGTAAGTACGAAATTATTATGAAATAATTGAAAATTAAAAAATAATAAATAAACAATAAATCTAATAAGAATCAAGGTAAGATTATATAATACAAATGTGTAATTAAAATAAATAGAATTTTAACTTAAAAATACTTTTCTTTCTAGTGTATATCACAACCTTGGACGATGTCGCTGTATAATTCAATTTGCTTTAAAGCTAAGTATCCAAAGTATCGGTACATAATTTAACTAAATTAATCTTTATTTCTTTTTCATTTCAGGATCAATTTCGTTGTATCTGGATGTTTATGAACATTCCGCCGGCTTTGAATCAACAGGTTCAACAGGAAGTCGAACAATTTTTGCTATTGGTCTCTTCAGCTCACCATTTTTAGTTTTTAATGTGACTACCCGAATGAGGCCATCGGAGCCGGAGTGAATATTGATTATTTTTCCAAGCAGCCACTTGTTTACAGGAACATTATCTTCTTTTATGACTACAATGTCATTTAAGTTGATTGAAGTATTTTGTTTTAACCACTTTGATTTTTGTTGCAGTGATGTAATATACTCGAGGTGCCAACGCTTCCAAAAATGCTGGTTCATATATTGAATCATTTGCCAGCGTGATAAATGAGATGGTTTAAGATGACTCACTTCCTGCTCAGGTAATTTTGTAGAAGAATGCCCAATTAAAAAATGGGATGGAGTAAGAGCATCTAGTTCATCTGCTGACAGCACGCATAACGGCCGAGAGTTTAAAATGCTCTCAATCTCAGTAAGGAGAGTAATCATTTCCTCCATTGTAAGTATTGAGTCACCAATTACGCGACGTAAATGAAATTTGGTAGACTTGATCGCCGCTTCCCAAAGACCACCAAAGTGAGGGGCACTGGGGGGTATAAAGTGCCAATTAATTGCATTCCTGGAAAGAAAATGAGATATGTCATTAGACTGCGCTATACAACTTTTAAATGTTTTTTGAAGTTGGTTGTTTGCGCCAACAAAATTGGTGCCGTTGTCACTGTAAATTTCTTGGCAACATCCACGACGAGCAACGAAGCGTTTAAACGCCGCAAGAAATGCATCGCTGCTGAGGTCACTCACTAATTCAAGGTGCACTGCCTTGGTACTGAGGCAAATAAATAAACATATATAAGCTTTGTAGTTTTTCTGACCTCTTCCCTTAGTCAAATGGATCAGCAAAGGTCCAGCATAATCAACTCCAACTCTCAAAAATGGTCGCACCAGATCTAATCGATACTTTGGCAGATTGCCCATCAGTTGGGTCTCACTTTTAGCCCGGTGCCGTGTACAAGGAACACAGTTATGCACAATTTTACGTATTACACTTCTTGCGCCAGGTATCCAGTATTGCTGCCTTGACAATGCTAGTAACAATGATGGCCCAGCGTGTTTATGAATTCTATGTAATTCTTCGAGAATCAGTTTTGTCACCGCTGATTTTGATGAGAGAATGATGGGATGCCTTGTAGAAAATGGTAGTTCGTATTTCTCCAATCTGCCACCGACTCGTAATACTCCACACTCATCAATAAACGGAGTGAGTGATTTAAGGTGAATCTTCGATTGTTTTCAAATGGTGTTCTTGATCTACAAGGGGAATGTCTTGCAAAATGTCATTAGAATTAGACACCCACTTCCGCAAATTAAAGCCATAATTGGATAACGTGATTTTTATCGAAGTTTTTAGCCTTTGTGTTTCTTCTAATGTGTCTCCACCCGTCATGAGGTCATCTACATAAATATTTTTCTCGATTATTTTAGCTGTGATTGGATCAGAATTCATTAAATTTTGAGCGATTTGATTAAGTGCCCTTGTGGCTAAATAAGGAGCAGATGCCAATCCATATGTTACTGTATTTAGTTTATAATATTTAATGGGATGAGATGGTTCTTCTCTTCAAACAATTTTCTGGAATTTAGTATCGTCGTCATGAATGCGAACCTGCCTATACATCTTCTCAATGTCGGCACAAAAAACTACACGATGCTCCCGAAAACGTAAAATTATGGAATATAATGTTGATTGTATTGTCGGACCAACCGCTAAACAGTCGTTCAGCGACACACCAGAGCTAGTTTTCGCGGAACCATCAAATACAACTCGAAGATTCGTTGTAGAACTATCCTTTTTAATGACCCCATGGTGTGGTAAAAAGAAACCGTCAACAGTTGCTTGTGGAATTTCTTCCATATGACCAAGAGACAAATATTCCTTCATGAAATGTTTGTATTGGTCTTGAAAATGTTTGTCTCGAACAAACCGACGTTCCATTCCCTTCAGTCGCTGAACTGCCATATTTATTGACGTACCTAATTCCAATGGAGATTTTTTAAAAGGTAAGCGGACTTGAAATCGTCCTTCTGAATTGATCTGGTGACTGTCTTTGAAACTTCTCTCGCAGAGCTCTTCTTCCGGCGATAGAACTGAGACAAGAGACACTGTTTGGAATTGACTCTAATTCCCAAAATCGTTTTAAGGTCTCATCAATGTTGTATTCAGTTAAGTTATTCGTGAATCCATGGAGGTCAGCTTCCACATTTATCGTATTATCGTTGATGGTGCCTGCCACGATCCAGCCAAAAATGGTGTTTTGTAGAACAGGTTCATTATAACTACGCCTAATCTGTCCATCAACCAGAATGTTGAAAAAATGATCAATTCCAATCAGCAGATCTATTTCATTAGCCTTGTAGAATTCGGGATCGGCTAATGGTACATTTTTCCAAGTGTCCAAATGTGCTGAACTAATGTCGACAGGTGGAAGCTTGGTTATCCTCTTCATTATAAACACTTTTATTGTTAAGGTTGGACCCGACTGTGGCTGAATGTGTACGGTGGCGACCCCTTTTGTCGTACCTGAGTTAACTTGCCCAATTCCTTTTACTGAAATTCTTCCGTTGCATCGTGGAATTCCAAGGCGCTGAAGACATGACTCTGTTATGAAGCTTGCTTGAGAGCCTGAATCTAAAAGAATGCGACAGCGAACAGTTTGACCCGAAGAACATACGATATTTGTTAGCGCAGTTGGCAGAATTGATTGGGCGGTGCTATTCCCATTACAGTAAGACAAGACTGCATTTGCACAACTTGTAGTAGGTTCGTCCTTGCTTTCTTCTTTGTTCTTATCGGTTGTCACCTCAGTATCTGCCAAATGGAGAAGTGTGTTATGCTTCCCTCTACATACTGGACATCTTCGTTTGGATAAACATTTGAAGATGGCATGTTTATCGCTCAAACAATTGAAACACCTTCTGTCCTTCTTAATTAACTCTCTTCTCTTATGAACATCCATACCGTTGAATACTGGACATTGATATATTAGATGTCCTTCTGCTTGACAAATAGGGCATTTGCTATCATGAACTGCTACGTGACCTTTGATCAATGGTTGTTTGTTGATCGAACTTGAACTTCGTTTTGTTGTGCTGCGCAATGATTCCAAAGCATCACCTCGTCGTAACAAGAAGTCAAAAAATTCCTGAATTGATGGACACTCTTTCTCGGCTGTAGCCTGCGCCCATAGACCCTTTGACTCGTCATCTAATTTATTTACAAGTATGTAAACTAACCACGGATCTCGCTGTTCACCTTGTGACCCCATAGCTTTTAGGCCCCGCAAAACCTCATCGGAGGTATCGAGTAATCTTTTAATGTTAATATTATTTGCCAGATTAATCGATGGTTGGTCGATAAATGTTCTAATGAACGCATTGATAGTGTGTCGTTTTCTGTCGTAACGATTCCTCAACTTTTGTAGAGCTTCAATATAATTAGCCTCCGTAATGCTGAAATGTCGCAAGAGGCTAGCAGCTTCTCCTCGAAGTAGTCCTTTTAAATACTGGAACTTTTGGACAGGTGACAGCGAAGTTGAATCATGTATGGAGGACACGTACAGATCGTAGAAAGACTGCCACTCGGTGTAATCTCCTGAGAATACAGGAATATTCAGTTTAGGAAGCCTTACGTCTGCTACTGGTTGCGTTGCGTTTAACGGGCTTTCAAAGCTTGCATTTGCATTCGTATTAGTGAATCCCAGCTTGCGAATTAACACATTCAATCCAGTTACGGCCTTGTAATAGTTCTCTTCATATTCCAAATCAGGTTCTTGAGTTTGATCTAGGTCGAATATGTGGTTTTCGATCACCGTAAATTCTTCCATCAATTTCTCGACGCGGTTCAGCTTAACTTTGCACTCGTCTATCGACATTTCCGATCCTTTCTTCACAGCATTCAATATGAGAGTCAACTTGCCTTTGTTGACCGACCTTTGCTTTTTCAACGCGTTAATATCTGCCATTTGAATTTTGATTTACGCAGTTTTATTAATTGAAATTAGGTTGTAAGCACTTGATGTTAAAAAATAACTGTTTGTTTACGTATCACTTTCACACAAAATGGAGTAGAAAATTCACTTAACTGTTTTTCACTGATATCCACGCGGTAATAAGAGTTATATTCACAAATTAACTGGATAGTTATTTTACACGAATAATTGAATGAATGTTGAAATCACTGGCATAATATAGACTGTGAATTTTATTTGAAATTCAATTGATTTGATATCGCGAAACAATAAAAGTTTTCAATTTTGTTTTTGATTGAACTTATTTTATGAAAAGTATTAATGATAATGAAAATTGATACTTATCGAAATGATTACACGTTCTGGAACTTGCTGGAAATTTCCGTGTGTCGAATGTACCAATATGTGGTAATGATGAAAATATGTAGACAATACCAACAATATGCCGACTGAATCCAAGATCCGGCTCGAAGGACCAACATTGGTGGGGCACAAGCCGATGAGAATCGAAATCCACGTAATAATGCTGGATTTTGTAAAATTGTTGTGCGTGTATTCCCACGTAACTGTATAACACCGTAATCTTGAGGTTGTCCAATCGTTGTTGTTTTTATTGACAAATTAATTAAATATTTTCTCACACTACTTATTGTGTTTTAATACTTCACTTTATTATAAATGTTACAAAAAATTGGTTTTGATCGCTTTGAAAGTCAAAAAAAGAGTGACAATAATTGCGAGCTTAAAAATTAAACCAAATTTCCCAATTCGTAAACAAAGTTCTTCCAATTGGAATAAAAAATCAATAATAATGTATATCGGTATTGCAGTTTGGTTGAAGAATGAGATCGCAATTTTATCGGTACAGTAGCTTTACCATAATTGGTAGTAATCTACAGTGCAATGGATAAATTATAAATTAATAAGTAAGTACGAAATTATTATGAAATAATTGAAAATTAAAAAATAATAAATAAACAATAAATCTAATAAGAATCAAGGTAAGATTATATAATACAAATGTGTAATTAAAATAAATAGAATTTTAACTTAAAAATACTTTTCTTTCTAGTGTATATCACAACCTTGGACGATGTCGCTGTATAATTCAATTTGCTTTAAAGCTAAGTATCCAAAGTATCGGTACATAATTTAACTAAATTAATCTTTATTTCTTTTTCATTTCAGGATCAATTTCGTTGTATCTGGATGTTTATGAACATTATTTATGTCTTTAAAATAGTTTCTTTTCTCTCATCTTAGCTACTATTGCGCCTTCAACAGAAGAATTTTAAAATCTTTTTGGCTGAAAGTCAAACAACAACTGCAAAAGAACAAACACTTCCATTCAAAATTCGTCATGAACAGTAATGTAATCATCGTCTCCTTCATCGACAAAATGAACCTCTTCATCTCCGACGTCATCCTCAATATCAATTTCGGCATTGTCGGATTTGTCAAATTTATCCTTATCGGATACAAAGGTAAAAACAGCATAAAACAATTCATTCACTATTACCACAGATAAGAATAGACAGATGTACATCTTGTATGGGCCAAATTTACATTAGAAATTTCAATACAATAATTCCAATCCAATCCTTTTAGAGCAGGACGTACATTTCTGTCTCTTTTTATCTTTTTTTACGTATGGCTATTTTGATTATATCAAAGCAAACATGGCATGGCTATTTTGATTACACCAATACCTCGATTTGCGACGTTTCGTATTGCGACGGTACATTTGTTACTACTAAATTTCAGTTTTGCGTCGCTTAAATTATTTGTTGCATCGTTACTTAAATGTTTTCTCTCTGGAAATGCGTCAAGGTTATTTAATTATGTTGCAATTAAATTTACAAGACGCATTTTTATGGAACGAATTACCGTCGCAAAGTGAGGTATGGGTGTATATCAAAGCAAACATAAACCAACTTCAAACAAAATTGTATTTTACAATATATACGTCCTGCTCTAAAAGGATTAGATTAGAATTTGGTATTTAAATTTCTAATGTAAATTTGGCCCATACAAGATGTACATCTGTCTATTCTTATCTGTGCTATTACTGAAAATTATATGTTGTGTTCGGGAAAAACTCAAAGGTTACCATTATAAATATTTAAAAGAAAAAACAAAAATCTAATATTAAATAAAAATTAAACGAAATTGACGAAGAAAATAAAAAACAAAATACACCATAGATGAGGAGGGGGACCTTATATACTGAAATGGAATAAAAATGCAGTCCTAACCAAAATTATTTGTAGGTACCTGCTAAATTTTTGATGCAACGTAATACAAACAACTTTAAAAACTACATATGTAAATAATAAACTTTTTGAAAACATTCACTCCTATTATGATTCTCGAGCCGATCGACAATCGACACGACTCTGTGTTGGCTTTTCCTTTTTCGTAATGTTTTTATCAAATAAAAAAACCCAAAACGCAATACAGAGTCGTGCCAATTGTCGATCGAATCGACAATCATAATAGGGGTGATTAATTTTAATTCAATAAATTAATTTACCTTGCTTTTTTACATTTCAATCATAATGTTTTTTTAAATTTTAGTTCTGCGGTGGTTTAAGTTAAAGTGGAAGGTTTTCATGATCTAACAAGACCAAAAATTTGTAGCAGAATGCGAAGAAACCCGAGTGGGATAAGATTCTAGGTGATGTTAACAACAAATTTTTAAACCACTTGCGAAATGTTATAGAGACTAAATAAAAACTGATCGTTTGCATACAAAACATTAGTGACTTTATCATTATTTAATTATCAAAAATAATCTTAAATTTAAATGGTTTACTATTTTATTTTGATTTTTTTTTTAGTACTGCAGAAATAATAAAGAGAACAAATTTGTGGGTACAAATAATTTTGACCAAAAGTAATGTAAAGCAGGGTAATTAAATTTATTGAATTAAAATTAATGTTATTAATAAGCTTATTATTTGTATAGTTTATAAAGTTGTTTGTGTTACGTTGCATCAAAAATTTAGTAGGTACAAATAATTGTGGTTAGGACAGTAATAAAATCTCAGCATATCTATTTAAAAAATATACCTCTAGCTGAAAAGGGTGACCGAAATTTCATAAATACGTTATAACAGGTTGTGTTTGGTACCGAAAGATTGGCTTGCTGAAGCCGAACGGGACGATCAAGAACAGAAAGGAAATCTGCATGGGCCCCAATTAAAAACAATTTTGTACAAAAAATGTTTTGTAAACGATGCTGAGGAACTCCCGATTCCCGAACGAACATCCCTGAAATAACACACTAAACCAGTATATTCGACTCGTGATTTTCTGACAGACAAAAATTAATAATTTAGTTTTAAAGTGTTGTATGTTCAAATTTTATGATTTTTGTATTTTGAATGTGTAATTGTGTAACACTGAGTATGAGAAAAACAACAACAAAAAACAAATAATTATCCTAATTATAAAATTAGGCTCATTTTAAAGATAAAAGGGATTGTAAAATAATTATTAAAATGCTACCATCTTTTATTTCGCCTTTTCCAAATTGGCCGTCGAAATGTTCTTTTTCAATTTTCTCCGGTGTTCAAATTTTTTATTTTTTTCTCCTCATTTAGTTTTATTAGACACAACATCTTGTTTTTTTGCAAAATACGTTTGAAAGAATGGTTGCGAGAAACTATTTGAATTTATGTTCGGCATCTGAACAAAATTCAGAAACTCATGTCAGTCTTCATTGTTTTTTCTATCTAAATAGTTCTTACGCATTGGTTATTATACCATCGTATTCGTTGGCTAGACTGGCTCTGAACGTCATTCTCTTCAAAGTTCCTCTTACTCTACCAGTTCCTTTGCATATTGCTATTGCGTGAAAATTTTTATTATATAGTTTGTGATCAGTATTCAATTTTAGATAAATCAGGAGTTGTAGTTTTTAAAAATTCATCAGCAGTCATTCCTTTAAAGAAATATTAAAATACTGAAGATTATGTAAAATTTAAATTGTAACTATCAATATTTTCAAATGTTAGTCTTTATTTTGTAATAAAATATTTGTTATCAATAACTTTTGTTTTAAATTTGGAAAACAAAAAAGTAATTTTTATTTTGTTTTAGTTTAATTACGTTTATTTTTATTTAATTTTAATTGATTTAATTTAATTTATAAATTTAAAATAAATTTTATTTATAGTTTAATTAATTTAATTTAATTTTGTTTTCAATTAAGTAAATTTGGTTTTAGTGAAAAAGTGGATTACTTATTGAATTTTGAACAGTTGAACAAGAGGAAAGAAAATGTGTTCAAAAAATAATTAACGGTTCTGCTCAGATACCGTTAGACGGGTATTGTCACAATGTGATGGTGAAATGAGTAAAAAAATTTGTTTTAATTTTATTTTATTATATTAAAAACAATAACAAGGAAGTTTTGTTTGATTGTTTCTGGGGGTTGTTCTAGGATTTGGTAGTTTTTTATATAGAATCCAAAATTTAAGAGTCTGCTGAAGCATTCTTGTTTTGTGGGATGAAATTGTTTTGTGAGTTTACTAAATCAACAAACCAAAGATTTATTTAAAATTATAGAATTTGCTATGGTGGTGATCTTTGTATTGAGTCTGTGTTGTTTTCGTTCTTTGTGCTAAATAGTCATAACACAAAACGTCAGAAAAACATTAATAATTTGGTATTGTGTATTGTTGGAATACTGAGAAAAAATACCGGATATTTATCTGGTGATTTCTCTTTCTGTTTGAATATTAGTTTCAAAATCTAAATCTATAGTGTGAGAATTGTTTGTGAACCCTTTATGTTGAGGATGTACGCAATTATGCAATCATGCTCCATATTTATATTTTTTTTAATTAGTGCTACACATTCAAAACATAAAAATTATAAAATTAAAGCATGACTTCAGGCCACATAAAGAATTTGTGATTTCACCTATTTCTCCCTATATTTGGTATAGTAGCTATATAATGTTTTAGAGGAAACGAATATCAATAAGATCTTCAAACTTTTTCCAAATTCTTAGAAACCTTCCCGCTAAATAATCGGAATGAAGGAAAATTCTCCTATTTTGATAAAACCATTGTAGCCTAAATATTATTATTAATGTGGTTACAAGAAGAACAAAATTTTAAATTAAACAAATTTTTCAAATAAAAATAATTATTTGAGTAGTTCCTGGATTTGACAAATTTCTCGGTAATTGTAATTTAGTATAACATTGTACAAAATTACCGTAAATGCAAAAAAAAACTCCAACCACTGTACCACCTTGAAGTTATCCCAGACTTTCATCCCAGGAAAATTTAAAATTACCTCCGACAACACAAGCGTAAAACCCATCCCAGACTTTTTTTTCTACACTATTAAAGTGTACAAATTTTAAAATCCATCCCAGACTTTTTACTAGAGCGAAAAAATCCATCCCAGGATTTTTATTTATTATAAGATTTTTTCTCGTATAGTTAAAAATGAATAAAACATAAAAAAAATTCTTCTGATCAGGATTATGGTAGGCCTGGAAATTTGATATATTGATTTAGTTAAGGGTCCTATTGGCTACCTCTTGGCCAATTCTGAACGCGATCCTCTTGTTAGAATTTTTGCTATATCAATAAATGTGTTTGCTTCCCTTAGTTAAAATTGAATAAAAAAAAACATAAAAAAAATTCTTCTGATCAGGATTATGGTAGGCCTGGAAATTTGATATATTGATTTAGTTAAGGGTCCTATTGGCTACCTCTTGGCCAATTCTGAACGCGATCCTCTTGTTAGAATTTTTGCTATATCAATAAATGTGTTTGCTTCCCTTAGTTAAAATTGAATAAAAAAAAACATAAAAAAAATTCTTCTGATCAGGATTATGGTAGGCCTGGAAATTTGATATATTGATTTAGTTAAGGGTCCTATTGGCTACCTCTTGGCCAATTCTGAACGCGATCCTCTTGTTAGAATTTTTGCTATATCAATAAATGTGTTTGCTTCCCTTAGTTAAAATTGAATAAAAAAAAACATAAAAAAAATTCTTCTGATCAGGATTATGGTAGGCCTGGAAATTTGATATATTGATTTAGTTAAGGGTCCTATTGGCTACCTCTTGGCCAATTCTGAACGCGATCCTCTTGTTAGAATTTTTGCTATATCAATAAATGTGTTTGCTTCCCTTAGTTAAAATTGAATAAAAAAAAACATTAAAAAAATTCTTCTGATCAGGATTATGGTAGGCCTGGAAATTTGATATATTGATTTAGTTAAGGGTTCTATTGGCTACCTCTTGGCCAATTCTGAACGCGATCCTCTTGTTAGAATTTTTGTTATATCAATAAATGTGTTTGCTTCCCTTAGTTAAAATTGAATAAAAAAAAACATAAAAAAAATTCTTCTGATCAGGATTATGGTAGGCCTGAAAATTTGATATATTGATTTAGTTAAGGATCCTATTGGCTACCTCTTGGCCAATTCTGAACGCGATCCTCTTGTTAGAATTTTTGCTATATCAATAAATGTGTTTGCTTCCCTTAGTTAAAATTGAATAAAAAAAACATAAAAAAAATTCTTCTGATCAGGATTATGGTAGGCCTGGAAATTTGATATATTGATTTAGTTAAGGGTCCTATTGGCTATCTCTTGGCCAATTCTGAACGCGATCCTCTTGTTAGAATTTTTGCTATATCAATAAATGTGTTTGCTTCCCTTAGTTAAAATTGAATAAAAAAAAACATAAAAAAAATTATTCTGATCAGGATTATGGTAGGCCTGGAAATTTGATATATTGATTTAGTTAAGGGTCCTATTGGCTACCTCTTGGCCAATTCTGAACGCGATCCTCTTGTTAGAATTTTTGCTATATCAATAAATGTGTTTGCTTCCCTTAGTTAAAATTGAATAAAAAAAAACATTAAAAAAATTATTCTGATCAGGATTATGGTAGGCCTGGAAATTTGATATATTGATTTAGTTAAGGGTTCTATTGGCTACCTCCTGGCCAATTCTGAACGCGATCCTCTTGTTAGAATTTTTGTTATATCAATAAATGTGTTTGCTTCCCTTAGTTAAAATTGAATAAAAAAAAACATAAAAAAAATTCTTCTGATCAGGATTATGGTAGGCCTGAAAATTTGATATATTGATTTAGTTAAGGATCCTATTGGCTACCTCTTGGCCAATTCTGAACGCGATCCTCTTGTTAGAATTTTTGTTATATCAATAAATGTGTTTGCTTCCCTTAGTTAAAATTGAATAAAAAAAAACATAAAAAAAATTCTTCTGATCAGGATTATGGTAGGCCTGGAAATTTGATATATTGATTTAGTTAAGGATCCTATTGGCTACCTCTTGGCCAATTCTGAACGCGATCCTCTTGTTAGAATTTTTGTTATATCAATAAATGTGTTTGCTTCCCTTAGTTAAAATTGAATAAAAAAAAAACATAAAAAAAATTCTTCTGATCAGGATTATGGTAGGCCTGGAAATTTGATATATTGATTTAGTTAAGGGTCCTATTGGCTACCTCTTGGCCAATTCTGAACGCGATCCTCTTGTTAGAATTTTTGCTATATCAATAAATGTGTTTGCTTCCCTTAGTTAAAATTTAATAAAAAAAAACATAAAAAAAATTCTTCTGATCAGGATTATGGTAGGCCTGGAAATTTGATATATTGATTTAGTTAAGGGTCCTATTGGCTACCTCTTGGCCAATTCTGAACGCGATCCTCTTGTTAGAATTTTTGCTATATCAATAAATGTGTTTGCTTCCCTTAGTTAAAATTGAATAAAAAAAACATAAAAAAAATTCTTCTGATCAGGATTATGGTAGGCCTGGAAATTTGATATATTGATTTAGTTAAGGGTCCCATTGGCTACCTCTTGGCCAATTCTGAACGCGATCCTCTTGTTAGAATTTTTGCTATATCAATAAATGTGTTTGCTTCCCTTAGTTAAAATTGAATAAAAAAAAACATAAAAAAAATTCTTCTGATCAGGATTATGGTAGGCCTGGAAATTTGATATATTGATTTAGTTAAGGGTCCTATTGGCTACCTCTTGGCCAATTCTGAACGCGATCCTCTTGTTAGAATTTTTGCTATATCAATAAATGTGTTTGCTTCCCTTAGTTAAAATTGAATAAAAAAAAACATAAAAAAAATTCTTCTGATCAGGATTATGGTAGGCCTGGAAATTTGATATATTGATTTAGTTAAGGGTCCTATTGGCTACCTCTTGGCCAATTCTGAACGCGATCCTCTTGTTAGAATTTTTGCTATATCAATAAATGTGTTTGCTTCCCTTAGTTAAAATTGAATAAAAAAAAACATAAAAAAAATTCTTCTGATCAGGATTATGGTAGGCCTGGAAATTTGATATATTGATTTAGTTAAGGATCCTATTGGCTACCTCTTGGCCAATTCTGAACGCGATCCTCTTGTTAGAATTTTTGCTATATCAATAAATGTGTTTGCTTCCCTTAGTTAAAATTGAATAAAAAAAAACATAAAAAAATCTTCTGATCAGGATTATGGTAGGCCTGGAAATTTGATATATTGATTTAGTTAAGGATCCTATTGGCTACCTCTTGGCCAATTCTGAACGCGATCCTCTTGTTAGAATTTTTGCTATATCAATAAATGTGTTTGCTTCCCTTAGTTAAAATTGAATAAAAAAAAACATAAAAAAAATTCTTCTGATCAGGATTATGGTAGGCCTGGAAATTTGATATATTGATTTAGTTAAGGGTCCTATTGGCTACCTCTTGGCCAATTCTGAACGCGATCCTCTTGTTAGAATTTTTGCTATATCAATAAATGTGTTTGCTTCCCTTAGTTAAAATTGAATAAAAAAAAACATTAAAAAAATTATTCTGATCAGGATTATGGTAGGCCTGGAAATTTGATATATTGATTTAGTTAAGGGTCCTATTGACTACCTCTTGGCCAATTCTGAACGCGATCCTCTTGTTAGAATTTTTGCTATATCAATAAATGTGTTTGCTTCCCTTAGTTAAAATTGAATAAAAAAAAACATTAAAAAAATTATTCTGATCAGGCTTATGGTAGGCCTGGAAATTTGATATATTGATTTAGTTAAGGGTTCTATTGGCTACCTCCTGGCCAATTCTGAACGCGATCCTCTTGTTAGAATTTTTGTTATATCAATAAATGTGTTTGCTTCCCTTAGTTAAAATTGAATAAACAAAACATAAAAAAAATTCTTCTGATCAGTATTATGGTAGGCCTGGAAATTTGATATATTGATTTAGTTAAGGGTCCTATTGGCTACCTCTTGGCCAATTCTGAACGCGATCCTCTTGTTAGAATTTTTGCTATATCAATAAATGTGTTTGCTTCCCTTAGTTAAAATTGAAAAAAAAAAACATAAAAAAATCTTCTGATCAGGATTATGGTAGGCCTGGAAATTTGATATATTGATTTAGTTAAGGATCCTATTGGCTACCTCTTGGCCAATTCTGAACGCGATCCTCTTGTTAGAATTTTTGCTATATCAATAAATGTGTTTGCTTCCCTTAGTTAAAATTGAATAAACAAAACATAAAAAAAATTCTTCTGATCAGGATTATGGTAGGCCTGGAAATTTGATATATTGATTTAGTTAAGGGTCCTATTGGCTACCTCTTGGCCAATTCTGAACGCGATCCTCTTGTTAGAATTTTTGCTACATCAATAAATGTGTTTGCTTCCCTTAGTTAAAATTGAATAAACAAAACATAAAAAAAATTCTTCTGATCAGGATTATGGTAGGCCTGGAAATTTGATATATTTATTTAGTTAAGGGTCCTATTGGCTACCTCTTGGCCAATTCTGAACGCGATCCTCTTGTTAGAATTTTTGCTATATCAATAAATGTGTTGTGCACCGCCCCGGTGGCACAGTTGTTAGCATGCTTGCTTTAAGCTCCGGAGGTCCCGGGTTCGATTCCCGGCGGGTGATGAAAAAATCACGGCTGGTTTAATGTAAGGATCAATGAACTAATCACTCATTATCTGTTGTAAAACTGATTACGAAACTTCAAAATGAAGCGGCCAAATCCCTCCATGGGATGTAGCGCCAGCGAAAAAAAAAAAAAAAAAAAAAAAAAAAAAATAAATGTGTTTGCTTCCCTTAGTTAAAATTGAATAAAAAAAAACATAAAAAAAATTCTTCTGATCAGGATTATGGTAGGCCTGGAAACTTGATATGTTGGTTTAGTTAACGGTTCTATTGGCTACCTCCTGGCCAATTCTGAACGCGATCCTCTTGTTAGAATTTTTGCTATATCAATAAATGTGTTTGCTTCCCTTAGTTAAAATTGAAAAAAAAAAAACATAAAAAAAATTCTTCTGATCAGGATTATGGTAGGCCTGGAAATTTGATATATTTATTTAGTTAAGGATCCTATTGGCTACCTCTTGGCCAATTCTGACCATGTTACCATTCACAGTAAATTTCGATCATTAAATTACACTATAATGGTCTAATTTAATGGTCTAAATTTACTGTGAATTTACTCAACGTCTATTTCCGAACACGCCTAATAAATCGAATGGTTTTATTACGTTTTTTTTTTCGAGTTGCTTGAAGAGTACCTTTCTATGAAATATCAAATTTTGGCGCAAACATACCTTATATTTGTCCTTGTTTTATGAAAATAACATGATATTTATGTGAAACATTTATTTTTATTTTTTTAGTGGTATTCGAATTCCAAATACCGCTAAGGCGTTTTATTTGATTTTTTTGCCTTCATTTTCAAAATGTTCGTATTTCCAGTTACTCCCGAATAAAGCGCCTAGGTAAGCATTTTTTACAGTAGAAGACTACATAGCAGCAACATTTTAGAGTTGCGAGCTTTAAGAATTTTGAATTTTTTTGTAAATTCATGTCTAATGTCAGCCATAAAATACCCAGAAACGACGTAACGCAGTTTTTATATGGAGAAAAGTGGATTCATTTTTTTGACCTTGGTTTATTGAAGGTAAGATTTTCGGTGTTAAAGTATCGTTATTATCGTTCAGTGGCTGAAAATTCAAAATTAACATGTAAAATAATATAAGGTAAGAGCAAAAATGTTTTGGTCCATCTATTCTGGTTGTTTATTATTCTGTGCGTTGGTCTTATTCATCGTGATTGCTTTTGTTTACATTTATCTTTCATATAAAAAAAATTTTTTTTTTAACTAGTACTGCCATCTCTAGAGATTTGTCATCTACGGCCGTTTTTTGACAGCGATGCCCCTTAGGCCAGCCTCATGAAATTTATGGGCGACCCATGTACAACCTAACAAAGTAAAAAAATGTTTAAAATGTGTGATCTCTTCACAGAAAACCAATTCGTTTTGCTTTTTTTAGTCTGTTCTTTGTTGCTTTAAATATTTATTTGACCGACCAAACGGCGCAGTGGTTAAAGCTACGGCGGTTGGATCGGGAGGTACCGGGTTCGAATCCCTATAGTGGCGGGATGCAAAAGGGATTTTTCATCATCTGATTACGATCGGTGATGACGATGAACACATCTATGACCCCCTGTTGAGAGTGCGGAATCCATGGGCCGACCCACCTTTCATGTCAGTACTATAGGCTGGCATGAAGCAATGCAATGTGCAGGTGGTTTAAACAAAAGCGGGTCTATAAGCCAAGCCGTACGTCCTCGAGTTGGCTGGCAACGGCGTAAGGTAGGACGTTAAAAGGGAACTGCGAAAGAATTGGGAGAGTGCCTAGAGCCCCAGAAAAGATTGCAGAGATTGAGACGAAAATATTTATTTGTTCTTTATGGTAGTAAAATTGGAATTACTGTCATAAAATCAAACATTTTTAATTTTTTTAACTTTGTTAGGTTGTACATGGGTCGCCCACCAATTTTCATGAGACAAGCCTTATCCGCCTTTAAAGTGCCGCAAGAGGCGCTACGATTTTCACGAGCCAATGGTGGTAACCGGTTATTTATGAACCGCATTTATATTTAAATTCAAATATTATTGATAAATTAATTACCTATCTAAATGAGTTTAATGTTTTAATTGCAAAAAAACGATTATTTTGAAATAAATTCACTAAGAAACATGTGTAATTATACATTTATTTACCGGTTGACCACCATTGGCTAAGTTGTAAAACCGTTCACCAGATGTCGGCCACTTTGCGTTAAAAGGCGAATAGTATTATAATTTATTAGTATCTATAAAGGGCATTGCTGTCAAAAAACGGCTATAGATAACAAATTTTTAGAGATGGCAATACTTGATTTTTTTAATATTTTTTATGTACCAAAAAATATCAAAATTCTTAAAGCAGACATCTCTAAAAATTTTGTGTTAGTATTACACAGAGATGGGTAAAACGCAACAAAATCTGACTTTTCGACAATTTTGTCAAAAATAGGTCAACACTATTAAATTATGGTCAAAAACAGCCGAAAAGTGTCACAAACTGTCGGAAAGTGTTAAAAGCTGTGTGATTAATATTGAGAAGAAATAGGAAACAAAATATTCTTATTATAAATAAATACAATTAAAAATTCTAACGATTTTTTCACTTGTATTATTTTTTTGATTTTTTATTATTAGTAAAAAAATCTTTATTTTTTGTGACAATTATTTTTTATTATTTTTATGATGGAGGACCGGTTTCGGCGTCGTCAGCTCCTTGAATTTTCACTAATGACATATCGTTGAAAAATTTGCGCATACTATATTTATTGTTTCGTAAGCAAGTTTAAACTGTTGAAACAGTTTGGAACGTAAATAAAGTTAAAACTTTACAATTTTAAATTTTTTTCGCTCTCAAAAATTCATGTTAAAAAGTTTTGAAAACACAAGTTATAAAAGACTGTCAAGAACTCGTGTTAAAAGTGTCGAAAACTGTGTCAAAAATACTAGTTTCCGACACTACCCATCTCTGGTACTACATACTTTACGTATTAAATAATACTCGATAAAACTGTCAATAAATTCTAACAAGAGGATCGCGTTCAGAATTGGCCAAGAGGTAGCCAATAGGACCCTTAACTAAATCAATATATCAAATTTCCAGGCCTACCATAATCCTGATCAGAAGAATTTTTTTTATGTTTTTTTTTATTCAATTTTAACTAAGGGAAGCAAACACATTTATTGATATAGCAAAAATTCTAACAAGAGGATCGCGTTCAGAATTGGCCAAGAGGTAGTCAATAGGACCCTTAACTAAATCAATATATCAAATTTCCAGGTCTACCATAATCCTGATCAGAATAATTTTTTTAATGTTTTTTTTTATTCAATTTTAACTAAGGGAAGCAAACACATTTATTGATATAGCAAAAATTCTAACAAGAGGATCGCGTTCAGAATTGGCCAAGAGGTAGCCAATAGGATCCTTAACTAAATCAATATATCAAATTTTCAGGCCTACCATAATCCTGATCAGAAGAATTTTTTTTATGTTTTTTTTTTTTCAATTTTAACTAAGGGAAGCAAACACATTTATTGATATAACAAAAATTCTAACAAGAGGATCGCGTTCAGAATTGGCCAAGAGGTAGCCAATAGGATCCTTAACTAAATCAATATATCAAATTTCCAGGCCTACCATAATCCTGATCAGAAGAATTTTTTTAATGTTTTTTTTTATTCAATTTTAACTAAGGGAAGCAAACACATTTATTGATATAGCAAAAATTCTAACAAGAGGATCGCGTTCAGAATTGGCCAAGAGGTAGCCAATAGGACCCTTAACTAAATCAATATATCAAATTTCCAGGCCTGCCATAATCCTGATCAGAAGAATTTTTTTTATGTTTTTTTTTATTCAATTTTAACTAAGGGAAGCAAACACACTTATTGATATAGCAAAAATTCTAACAAGAGGATCGCGTTCAGAATTGGCCAAGAGGTAGCCAATAGGATCCTTAACTAAATCAATATATCAAATTTCCAGGCCTACCATAATCCTGATCAGAAGAATTTTTTTTATGTTTTTTTTTATTCAATTTTAACTAAGGGAAGCAAACACATTTATTGATATAACAAAAATTCTAACAAGAGGATCGCGTTCAGAATTGGCCAGGAGGTAGCCAATAGAACCCTTAACTAAATCAATATATCAAATTTCCAGGCCTATCATAATCCTGATCAGAATAATTTTTTTAATGTTTTTTTTTATTCAATTTTAACTAAGGGAAGCAAACACATTTATTGATATAGCAAAAATTCTAACAAGAGGATCGCGTTCAGAATTGGCCAAGAGGTAGCCAATAGGATCCTTAACTAAATCAATATATCAAATTTCCAGGCCTACCATAATCCTGATCAGAAGAATTTTTTTTATGTTTTTTTTATTCAATTTTAACTAAGGGAAGCAAACACATTTATTGATATAGCAAAAATTCTAACAAGAGGATCGCGTTCAGAATTGGCCAAGAGGTAGCCAATAGGACCCTTAACTAAATCAATATATCAAATTTCCAGGCCTACCATAATCCTGATCAGAAGAATTTTTTTTATGTTTTTTTTTATTCAATTTTAACTAATGGAAGCAAACACATTTATTGATATAGCAAAAATTCTAACAAGAGGATCGCGTTCAGAATTGGCCAAGAGGTAGCCAATAGGACCCTTAACTAAATCAATATATCAAATTTCCAGGCCTACCATAATCCTGATCAGAAGAATTTTTTTTATGTTTTTTTTTATTCAATTTTAACTAAGGGAAGCAAACACATTTATTGATATAGCAAAAATTCTAACAAGAGGATCGCGTTCAGAATTGGCCAAGAGGTAGCCAATAGGACCCTTAACTAAATCAATATATCAAATTTCCAGGCCTACCATAATCCTGATCAGAAGAATTTTTTTTATGTTTTTTTTTATTCAATTTTAACTAAGGGAAGCAAACACATTTATTGATATAGCAAAAATTCTAACAAGAGGATCGCGTTCAGAATTGGCCAAGAGATAGCCAATAGGACCCTTAACTAAATCAATATATCAAATTTCCAGGCCTACCATAATCCTGATCAGAAGAATTTTTTTTATGTTTTTTTTATTCAATTTTAACTAAGGGAAGCAAACACATTTATTGATATAGCAAAAATTCTAACAAGAGGATCGCGTTCAGAATTGGCCAAGAGGTAGCCAATAGGACCCTTAACTAAATCAATATATCAAATTTCCAGGCCTACCATAATCCTGATCAGAATAATTTTTTTTATGTTTTTTTTATTCAATTTTAACTAAGGGAAGCAAACACATTTATTGATATAGCAAAAATTCTAACAAGAGGATCGCGTTCAGAATTGGCCAAGAGGTAGCCAATAGGACCCTTAACTAAATCAATATATCAAATTTCCAGGCCTACCATAATCCTGATCAGAATAATTTTTTTTATGTTTTTTTTATTCAATTTTAACTAAGGGAAGCAAACACATTTATTGATATAGCAAAAATTCTAACAAGAGGATCGCGTTCAGAATTGGCCAAGAGGTAGCCAATAGGACCCTTAACTAAATCAATATATCAAATTTCCAGGCCTACCATAATCCTGATCAGAAGAATTTTTTTTATGTTTTTTTTAATTAAATTTTAACTAAGGGAAGCAAACACATTTATTGATATAGCAAAAATTCTAACAAGAGGATCGCGTTCAGAATTGGCCAAGAGGTAGCCAATAGGACCCTTAACTAAATCAATATATCAAATTTCCAGGCCTACCATAATCCTGATCAGAAGAATTTTTTTTATGTTTTTTTTTATTCAATTTTAACTAAGGGAAGCAAACACACTTATTGATATAGCAAAAATTCTAACAAGAGGATCGCGTTCAGAATTGGCCAAGAGGTAGCCAATAGGATCCTTAACTAAATCAATATATCAAATTTCCAGGCCTACCATAATCCTGATCAGAAGAATTTTTTTTATGTTTTTTTTTATTCAATTTTAACTAAGGGAAGCAAACACACTTATTGATATAACAAAAATTCTAACAAGAGGATCGCGTTCAGAATTGGCCAAGAGGTAGCCAATAGGATCCTTAACTAAATCAATATATCAAATTTTCAGGCCTACCATAATCCTGATCAGAAGAATTTTTTTTATGTTTTTTTTTATTCAATTTTAACTAAGGGAAGCAAACACATTTATTGATATAACAAAAATTCTAACAAGAGGATCGCGTTCAGAATTGGCCAGGAGGTAGCCAATAGAACCCTTAACTAAATCAATATATCAAATTTCCAGGCCTACCATAATCCTGATCAGAATAATTTTTTTAATGTTTTTTTTTATTCAATTTTAACTAAGGGAAGCAAACACATTTATTGATATAGCAAAAATTCTAACAAGAGGATCGCGTTCAGAATTGGCCAGGAGGTAGCCAATAGAACCCTTAACTAAATCAATATATCAAATTTCCAGGCCTACCATAATCCTGATCAGAATAATTTTTTTAATGTTTTTTTTTATTCAATTTTAACTAAGGGAAGCAAACACATTTATTGATATAGCAAAAATTCTAACAAGAGGATCGCGTTCAGAATTGGCCAAGAGGTAGCCAATAGGACCCTTAACTAAATCAATATATCAAATTTCCAGGCCTGCCATAATCCTGATCAGAAGAATTTTTTTTATGTTTTTTTTTATTCAATTTTAACTAAGGGAAGCAAACACACTTATTGATATAGCAAAAATTCTAACAAGAGGATCGCGTTCAGAATTGGCCAAGAGGTAGCCAATAGGATCCTTAACTAAATCAATATATCAAATTTTCAGGCCTACCATAATCCTGATCAGAAGAATTTTTTTTATGTTTTTTTTTATTCAATTTTAACTAAGGGAAGCAAACACATTTATTGATATAACAAAAATTCTAACAAGAGGATCGCGTTCAGAATTGGCCAGGAGGTAGCCAATAGAACCCTTAACTAAATCAATATATCAAATTTCCAGGCCTATCATAATCCTGATCAGAATAATTTTTTTAATGTTTTTTTTTATTCAATTTTAACTAAGGGAAGCAAACACATTTATTGATATAGCAAAAATTCTAACAAGAGGATCGCGTTCAGAATTGGCCAAGAGGTAGCCAATAGGATCCTTAACTAAATCAATATATCAAATTTCCAGGCCTACCATAATCCTGATCAGAAGAATTTTTTTTATGTTTTTTTTTATTCAATTTTAACTAAGGGAAGCAAACACATTTATTGATATAGCAAAAATTCTAACAAGAGGATCGCGTTCAGAATTGGCCAAGAGGTAGCCAATAGGACCCTTAACTAAATCAATATATCAAATTTCCAAGCCTACCATAATCCTGATCAGAAGAATTTTTTTTATGTTTTTTTTTATTCAATTTTAACTAATGGAAGCAAACACATTTATTGATATAGCAAAAATTCTAACAAGAGGATCGCGTTCAGAATTGGCCAAGAGGTAGCCAATAGGACCCTTAACTAAATCAATATATCAAATTTCCAGGCCTACCATAATCCTGATCAGAAGAATTTTTTTTATGTTTTTTTTTATTCAATTTTAACTAAGGGAAGCAAACACACTTATTGATATAGCAAAAATTCTAACAAGAGGATCGCGTTCAGAATTGGCCAAGAGGTAGCCAATAGGATCCTTAACTAAATCAATATATCAAATTTCCAGGCCTACCATAATCCTGATCAGAAGAATTTTTTTTATGTTTTTTTTTATTCAATTTTAACTAAGGGAAGCAAACACACTTATTGATATAACAAAAATTCTAACAAGAGGATCGCGTTCAGAATTGGCCAAGAGGTAGCCAATAGGATCCTTAACTAAATCAATATATCAAATTTCCAGGCCTACCATAATCCTGATCAGAAGAATTTTTTTTATGTTTTTTTTTATTCAATTTTAACTAAGGGAAGCAAACACATTTATTGATATAACAAAAATTCTAACAAGAGGATCGCGTTCAGAATTGGCCAGGAGGTAGCCAATAGAACCCTTAACTAAATCAATATATCAAATTTCCAGGCCTACCATAATCCTGATCAGAATAATTTTTTTAATGTTTTTTTTTATTCAATTTTAACTAAGGGAAGCAAACACATTTATTGATATAGCAAAAATTCTAACAAGAGGATCGCGTTCAGAATTGGCCAGGAGGTAGCCAATAGAACCCTTAACTAAATCAATATATCAAATTTCCAGGCCTACCATAATCCTGATCAGAATAATTTTTTTAATGTTTTTTTTTATTCAATTTTAACTAAGGGAAGCAAACACATTTATTGATATAGCAAAAATTCTAACAAGAGGATCGCGTTCAGAATTGGCCAAGAGGTAGCCAATAGGACCCTTAACTAAATCAATATATCAAATTTCCAGGCCTGCCATAATCCTGATCAGAAGAATTTTTTTTATGTTTTTTTTTATTCAATTTTAACTAAGGGAAGCAAACACACTTATTGATATAGCAAAAATTCTAACAAGAGGATCGCGTTCAGAATTGGCCAAGAGGTAGCCAATAGGATCCTTAACTAAATCAATATATCAAATTTTCAGGCCTACCATAATCCTGATCAGAAGAATTTTTTTTATGTTTTTTTTTATTCAATTTTAACTAAGGGAAGCAAACACATTTATTGATATAACAAAAATTCTAACAAGAGGATCGCGTTCAGAATTGGCCAGGAGGTAGCCAATAGAACCCTTAACTAAATCAATATATCAAATTTCCAGGCCTATCATAATCCTGATCAGAATAATTTTTTTAATGTTTTTTTTTATTCAATTTTAACTAAGGGAAGCAAACACATTTATTGATATAGCAAAAATTCTAACAAGAGGATCGCGTTCAGAATTGGCCAAGAGGTAGCCAATAGGATCCTTAACTAAATCAATATATCAAATTTCCAGGCCTACCATAATCCTGATCAGAAGAATTTTTTTTATGTTTTTTTTTATTCAATTTTAACTAAGGGAAGCAAACACATTTATTGATATAGCAAAAATTCTAACAAGAGGATCGCGTTCAGAATTGGCCAAGAGGTAGCCAATAGGACCCTTAACTAAATCAATATATCAAATTTCCAAGCCTACCATAATCCTGATCAGAAGAATTTTTTTTATGTTTTTTTTTATTCAATTTTAACTAATGGAAGCAAACACATTTATTGATATAGCAAAAATTCTAACAAGAGGATCGCGTTCAGAATTGGCCAAGAGGTAGCCAATAGGACCCTTAACTAAATCAATATATCAAATTTCCAGGCCTACCATAATCCTGATCAGAAGAATTTTTTTTATGTTTTTTTTTATTCAATTTTAACTAAGGGAAGCAAACACATTTATTGATATAGCAAAAATTCTAACAAGAGGATCGCGTTCAGAATTGGCCAAGAGGTAGCCAATAGGACCCTTAACTAAATCAATATATCAAATTTCCAGGCCTACCATAATCCTGATCAGAAGAATTTTTTTTATGTTTTTTTTTATTCAATTTTAACTAAGGGAAGCAAACACATTTATTGATATAGCAAAAATTCTAACAAGAGGATCGCGTTCAGAATTGGCCAAGAGATAGCCAATAGGACCCTTAACTAAATCAATATATCAAATTTCCAGGCCTACCATAATCCTGATCAGAAGAATTTTTTTTATGTTTTTTTTATTCAATTTTAACTAAGGGAAGCAAACACATTTATTGATATAGCAAAAATTCTAACAAGAGGATCGCGTTCAGAATTGGCCAAGAGGTAGCCAATAGGACCCTTAACTAAATCAATATATCAAATTTCCAGGCCTACCATAATCCTGATCAGAAGAATTTTTTTTATGTTTTTTTTTATTCAATTTTAACTAAGGGAAGCAAACACATTTATTGATATAGCAAAAATTCTAACAAGAGGATCGCGTTCAGAATTGGCCAAGAGGTAGCCAATAGGACCCTTAACTAAATCAATATATCAAATTTCCAGGCCTACCATAATCCTGATCAGAAGAATTTTTTTTATGTTTTTTTTTATTCAATTTTAACTAAGGGAAGCAAACACATTTATTGATATAGCAAAAATTCTAACAAGAGGATCGCGTTCAGAATTGGCCAAGAGATAGCCAATAGGACCCTTAACTAAATCAATATATCAAATTTCCAGGCCTACCATAATCCTGATCAGAAGAATTTTTTTTATGTTTTTTTTATTCAATTTTAACTAAGGGAAGCAAACACATTTATTGATATAGCAAAAATTCTAACAAGAGGATCGCGTTCAGAATTGGCCAAGAGGTAGCCAATAGGACCCTTAACTAAATCAATATATCAAATTTCCAGGCCTACCATAATCCTGATCAGAAGAATTTTTTTTATGTTTTTTTTTATTCAATTTTAACTAAGGGAAGCAAACACATTTATTGATATAGCAAAAATTCTAACAAGAGGATCGCGTTCAGAATTGGCCAAGAGGTAGCCAATAGGACCCTTAACTAAATCAATATATCAAATTTCCAGGCCTACCATAATCCTGATCAGAAGAATTTTTTTTATGTTTTTTTTTATTCAATTTTAACTAAGGGAAGCAAACACATTTATTGATATAGCAAAAATTCTAACAAGAGGATCGCGTTCAGAATTGGCCAAGAGGTAGCCAATAGGACCCTTAACTAAATCAATATATCAAATTTCCAGGCCTACCATAATCCTGATCAGAAGAATTTTTTTTATGTTTTATTCATTTTTAACTATACGAGAAAAAATCTTATAATAAATAAAAATCCTGGGATGGATTTTTTCGCTCTAGTAAAAAGTCTGGGATGGATTTTAAAATTTGTACACTTTAATAGTGTAGAAAAAAAAGTCTGGGATGGGTTTTACGCTTGTGTTGTCGGAGGTAATTTTAAATTTTCCTGGGATGAAAGTCTGGGATAACTTCAAGGTGGTACCACTGTTATATTTAAAAGCTTAAAATTTTGAAAACTGTCGGTTGTTGTTAGTATTCCTAAACAATTTTTACCAGGATTTTTTATTTTATTTTTATTATACACATTACGAGCATCAAAGCTTAAGTTACTTTACGTTTTGTAATATTTTGTTTAACGAAATTATGATTAATTGAAATATTTTTCAATAAAACCATCGACATATTTTTTTTTGTTGTTTACCAAGCCAAAAACTTTTTATTAAAATAAAAATTTTGTAGAAAAAATCTGGAAAATGAATGTGTAAACTTTTTGTATTTCGAGTTTATTACAAAGAAAATTAAAGTGGCAAATACACACTCTAAAACTAAAGCATCACCGAGTATTGATTAAAGTGAAACCGTTTTTAACGTGTGCACCCTTAAACAGACAAACTGTTCGATTAGATTAGTGTATAACGTTTTTTTTTTTGCGGTTCAAGATATAAACCACGAGTAAAATGTATATCCAAATATAAAATTACGTGATATTCCGTTTTGAATGTAATACACCTCTAGTTTGATGGTTTAAATAAAAAGTAATTTTAACGTATGTACGAGTAGAAAAATATGTTTGTTATTTCTGGAATGTGATGTACGTGTATGTAATTTGTTTATTGGAAAACATAACCGGATGATTATGTAAATTTCGGTTCTTTTTACATTTTTTTGGCGGCAAGACCATCATAGTTGCAAGCTTCAAACCTTTAAAATAATTAACTTATTGTGTTAATAGGTACATTTATATCCGCATTTTGTTTTGTCAGCAGTTAAAGCTGTTTGCGTTTAATTAAATTTATTCATGATCTTTCTGGAGTAACAGTGTGAAAACCTTGAAGTAACCGACAAGTTTTGACCACATTTTGAGCATAGAAGAATAAATATTAATAAATCTCTAGAGGTGCCGTAAGTTCTCAAAGATTTAACTAGGATCTTTTAACTTAATTTGTTAATTCATATTAAAAATAGCTACCACGCTTGTTAATATTGTTTTATTTTTGTAGTACCACTGTCGTGAGGTTAACTCAGAAACTATCCAATTATTAAAAAATTACAGAAAATTGTTTTTTTAAATTATAACAAAAAAAATGTGAACGACATATCGATAGTACTGTCGAAGCTCCTATAGAGGAAACAAATTAAAATGATGCTACTGATTTAGCAATAAGAAAATTCAAAATTGGTTTTTACGATTAGAGCATCACATATACCACATAGCGTATTTTTTTTGTTACTCTACTTCAAAACGCTTTATGCTAAAAAATGTAAGCAATCAAACATTTTGTATTTTATTGTTAAAATTGTACAACAACAATTAATTAATTATGCTTAACAATTTTTTACAGTATGAAGCATTCAAGTTACATATAAAATGATCTAATTTCAAATATGTGTATTTTGTTTGATTCATCCGGTATGTCGTTTATTAAATGTCACTTTTCAGTAGTTTGTCACATTTTCCTTTTTACCGCTACTGGAGCTTATCAAACTTTTACAATCGTTAATTGTTTACAACAATTTCGAACCTCAAATCATCAGGAGCCACATTACAACTTGCCATGCACTAAATCACAAAACTCAAACAATTCTCTGCTCATAAAACAAAAGTGCTGAAGTCTAAAATTCACCTTTGTCAGGGAATCATTTTTAAAAGGAACAATCATGTTGATTTCATTGTTGTTGAATCCTAACTGAATTGGACTATGGTGATGAAACAAAACCAAATGCCCAACGAAATATGATGGATTTATCACCATACCAAAACTTGAATAATCTGGATATTCTTGAATGATTCCGAAGAAAATTTCGAATTAATTCAAAATATCAAGAATTTTGAAAACATTTTGAAGCAAAATTTGAAATTCTCGAATAATCTCGAAATTATCAAAGAAGTTATAATTTTTTTTTATTAAATTCTAATAGCAATGAAAAATTTAAAATTTAGATTAATGAATAATTTTAAAAACTTTGTAAATCAACGTAGCAAAATATGTATTTCGAAAAATTTAGAGAAGTACTGATCCAACACAATGAATATAAAAGTATTCCCTCGCTCGTTTAGATCGCGAGTATGGGCCTAAGAAGTCAATATAAATCCTCTGAAAAGGACGTTCGGAACTAACGAACCTCCCCATCTCAGGCCGGGTGATATAATTAACCGCCCTATTCATTTTGCAGGTTGTACAATTAGAAATGAATTCCTTTACGTCAAGGGACATTTTATTCCAATGGAATTGCCTACGCAGCTTCTCGATTATCTTTGCTATTCCCATGTGAGCATAGGAAGGTGGTACGTGTTCTTAGGTATATCTGTGTCCTCGTAATATAACCCAAAAGAAGGTGCAACTAATAATTTGCTATCGTTGACACAAAAATTTCTGCTATTTGGTTTTAAGTTTTGTACTTTTTTGACTTGATCCTGACACTCGTCATCCTTGAATGCCGAAGAATCTAAATTTATATGGAGTGGTTCTTCGTTGATAGTACTTTCTTCTGTTTTAGATTCCGGAATGGTTTCAAGCCGTGTTTCAGGAGATGAAATATTACCTGACTCATCGCAAAAGGTGCGAGATAACGCATCTGGAACAACGTTGATTGATCATTTCCTATACCCAATGTCAAAATTGAAAGCCTGTAGCTTCAGACTCCAACGAGCAAGCCGGCCTGACAAATTCTTCTGAGACAAGAGCCAGCGTAAACTTGCGTGGTCCGTGTAAATGGTGAAATTGTAGCTTTCTATATACGCGCGGAACTTTTTTACGCCAAGTACCGCTGCGTAGCACTCTAATTCCGTCACTGAATAATTTTTTTTAACGGCGTTCAACTTTTGTGATATGAATGAGATGGGACATTCATTTCCGTCAGAATCAATCTGAAACAATACACCATCCACTCCAGCGGTACTAGCGTCACACTGTATAAAGAAATACTTCTCGAAGTCAGGATTTGCCAGGATGGGTGCCGTTGAGAGTCTAAGTTTCAAAGCAACGAAGCAGGCTTTATCTGACCAGTTAATCTTTTTACCTTTTTTGGTAAAATCTGAAAGAGGAGCAGCGATCGTAGCAAAATTTTGGATAAATCGCCTGTATACCACCCACATAATCCTATAAGAAGCTCCGAACCTGTTTGGTTGTTTTTGGCACTGGGAACTATCGAATGGCCCGAACCTTTTCGGGATCCGTGCAAAAGGATTGCGGGTCGAGTAGGATATGCCAAAAAACGTCTTTTAAGTCAATACTGGATATAAAGTGGGTTTGATCCAGTCGACCCAACAATCCATCGATAAGAGGTAAGGGTTAAGCATCTTTTACGGTTACTTACGGTTAAGAAATTGTTCTAACGAGGGAGCTATAAATAAGTTCATGCATTTTTGCTGGCAGTTAAAACTCACTAGAGCATTTATATACCCGAATATACGTTGCGATTGACCACTAGCTGTGGTTACGCTGGAGGGAAAATTAGAAAATGTATGGGTTTTATTATTCAGATATTTATCCGATCCAGCTCCTACTACGTTTATAGTAGCACCACTTTCCAAAAGCCCATTCTTTTCGATACCATTTATAGTTAACTGAGCATGGGGCCGCTTATCATTTGAGTCAATTGGAATGATAGAGGATGCTATATTGAATTTCATATTTCTGCGTAACATCCAGTATGTTCGACTTCTCAGCTGATGTTGGAACGGTTTCTGCAGAATCAAGGGAAACAATTGAATTTATTTCGGACTATTCATCATCGGGTTCTGGGTAGGATTGGGCTGAATATATCTCGGGGGACCATGTTTCCCAGATTTACATTGCCCCCTCGCACCGTTTCCCGAACAATTTGGGCACTTCGGGGTTACTGTATGTTTCACACCACACTTATAGCAAAACCATCGAGTAGGTTGCACGGGACACTCAGTAAATATATGCCCGATGTCATCGCAGTTAAAACAAATCGCATATGTATGATTCATGTTAGGTGGGTTTGAGTTTATGTTTAATAATGGCCCTTCCGGTTGTTGAAATCTATTTGATGGTACGTTTGGTCTTTGAATGGCAGTAACTTGAGTAGGCAAGTAGTGTGAAATAAATGGAGTTGGATTTAACTCAGTATTAGTTGCAAAATCAAAATTTGGTGGCTGATCTAAGGAATTTATGGCTCGTCTTTGAGGCACGAATCTAACATTACAACGATAAGCTGCTCGCTTATATGACACAAACGAATCAGGATCTATTTTTAAGTCAGACCATGTATTTTCCCAACTCGTGCAGCTACTTATCAAGTCTCCCCAATGTTTTGAAAATGCCTATCGGTTAATTGGTACCGCAACCCCGGTCTTATATTTTTCATTACGATCTTAATGAGCTATGGTCACATACATATCTAAATTTTAATAAAATTTTGTAATCTATGAGTTCTCCAACTCCTAGTAGGTGTCATCAGAAATTGGATTCACACAGGAACTCAAGCGGTCGTTGCCGGCTAAGCGTCAGGGAAGGCGTGGGGTTTTAGAGTGTGTGTGAATCAGTTATAACCGCAAGAAGGATGAATACTGACTACCTACCCTCAAAAACATATAATAAAAAAGATATAAAAAAAAACTGTCCCAAATCCTCCAACTTTCGCCTTTTTGTGCTTTTTGACCAACCGAAATTTCGCGCGAAAAAAAACCAAAAAATTCTCTTGACACATTTATACATCCACACTACATTATCGACAACACCAAAAAAAAAAAAATCAATAAAAAAACAGATCGATTATCGATATAATTGCTGTGGTACAAACACAATTACCACCGACTCATTGTGAAGACATGCGTTACGCGTCGTCACAACTTTAAAATTTAATTTTAATTGAAAAAATCGATTAATGTCCCATGTAGTATGAAATAAAACGTTGTACGTTATTATGGTTACAGTACTTGTTCAAAATTCTAAACGTCGAACTCGTACTGTAACAACTCATTTACCGCCCTTGTGACGTAAATAACTATTACAGGCTTAAGGGGAGGTTCTCATGAAACTCGATCCAAAAATTCGATTTTATTTTATTTAATTTTTTGATATAGCTTATTATGTGTAGAATAATATACTTATTCTCCAAACCGTTTGACAAAAATAAATTTTATAAAAAGTTATGACATAACAATTCGACCTAGCTAATTTTTTATAAATCATCGTGAGTTAAACGGAAGCCGAAATTTAATTTGGGACACAGCGAGGGATTACGCATTTCATATCGCCGCCATTGTAATAATTATTATTTGCGATAAGCTTGTTGCGGATCCTTGTACCAAGCAAAAAGAGACTGACGGCCATCCAAAATTCTGCGACAAGCCAAATCTTTAGCCAGACCCGCTTTCGATCCAAACATGATTAAATATTTATGGATGGGAAAGCTGCCGGAATATATCCGCCACAACGGCAGATAAATTGAATGAAGCATTATCTGTCTAACAAAACATTAGTTCCATGAATCGCCAGTCAAGAGAAACCACCAAACAAGAGGTTCGACTATCCTCTACAAACATAGAAGAGCACGTGCGCAAAATGAAAGTCACGCTAGCGAGGCTCACGAGCAACGGTTCCTTACAAAACCGTTCAAATTTCACGAACAATGAAAATAATCAAGGATTTTTTTGGTATCACCGTAAGTTCGGTGTCCGACGACAAAAATGCACAAATCGTTGCATCTATGGGTCCAGTAATAAAACAATGGAGGTTGATAAAGGCACCTCAACCCCTTAAATCTTATGGTCATGGCGGCAGACTATAAGAAATATACACTAAACAGCCGCTTATTCATTTTTGACCCCAGCAAAAAACTCAATTTCTTAATCGATACTGGCGCGGATCTCTCCGTTATCCCATTTCGAAATTATATAACATATAAAACCACAATATCAGACCTATGTAGTCTTATAGGCCACCAATTGCATAACAATCTATACCTACGGCACAAAATTGCTTCAGGTGGATATCGGATTCAGACGAACCTTCACGCTTGCATTTATTTTAGCTGCAGTGAATCGTCCGATCATTAGCGCCGATTTATTGTGTAAATTCGGCTTCCTTGTCGATCTTAAGTATAAACGGCTGGTTGATTCAGCGACTAAGCTGTCAATCACCGACACCTATCTATTTTGCAATCGACAACGATTATGCGACTCTGCTAAAATAATTCCCATCACTCACAGCAGAGTCGAACTACAATTTACCAGTTCGATACAACGTGGTCCATCAACGTGCCCGTGTCAACACTCCGCAGGTTAGATCAACTCTGCCACAAAGCCGCGTTTGCAGAATTCCAGCACATGGTGGAATTAGGGATTTGCCGGCCATCTGCATCTCCCGCCTCTTGTCCACTTCACTTGGTGAAGAAAAAGATCAAGATTGAAGACCTTATGGGGGCTATCGCAAATTAAACACGATCACAACACCTGATCGTTATCCAATACCCCACATGCAAAACTTCTCCATGCACTTACATGGATGTACAAGTTTCTCCAAAACTGATCTCGTCAGAGCTTAACACTTGATTCCCGTAACGCCTGAAGACGTTCATAAAACGGCGATCACGACCTTATTTGGCCTCTTCGAATTCACCCGAATATCATTCGGTCTACGAAATGCTGCCCAAACATGTCAGCGTTTTATGAATAAAGTCGTACGTAATTTATGTTTCGTATTCATCTACATAATATTGACGACATTCTTGTAGCATCGCAAATTGCGGAGCAACACAAACTCTAATAATGGTATTCTGCCGTCTGAAAAGGGAATTAAATCCGACCAGGAATTCTCAGTTCCAAATTCAAAAAAAAAATTAAGCGATTCATCGATATGGTAAATTACTACTACCGAATTATAACAAAGCTCGCTGGAATACTCGCACCAGTTCTAGATCATTTGGCAGCTCTTTTACGTAAGCCGAAAACACCCAAGAGTTTCTCTTGGCCCGACGAATATTAACAAGTGTTGTGGGCCACAGAGGTTCTTTTCTAAAAAACTGTCGGAAGCTGAAAAGAAATATTCAGCATTCGAGAAACTCGGAATATATCTGGCAGTAAAACACTTCAGATATTTTATTGAGGGCCGGGGCTTCACTATATTTACACCGACCACAAACCTCTGAGCAATTCAGTCTAAAAGTGAACGAAATACAAGGCAATCTCGCTACGGATTTACCACGAACATTCAGCATGTTAACGGATACGACAACGATGTCGCGGACACACTATCCCGCACAACCGACAACGAAACGGTTAAAGAAGATCTGAAGTGCTCACCAGCTGAAATGGTTTATGGTCAAACCATCAAGCTACCTGGTGAGTTCTCTATCAAAAATCCTCTTTCTCCTATGCCAACTACCGACACAGTAATCGACCAACTGAAACAAACCATGCTGAACGTTATACCAAAATCAATTCGTCAATCCAAACAAGATGACGTTGATGTTCCTAAATCACTCGACATCTCCTCCCTTCGAAGGTCTGTATAAAGTTACCCGTCGACTGCGACAAAATCTCGTATTATCGATTAATGGTATAAACCATAATGTTTCAATCGATCGACTCAAGCCGGTATATGGAATTCTCTGTTTGGCTGATCAAACTAGGGAGGGGAAATCACTTGCGGAGGAGTCCTGTAGCGGTTAAATCCTTGATGCAACCATACATTCATTTACACCACAAATATAAATTATTATTATGCGCTGAACATATCAATCACAATAATTTTTGTTTCAACTCTATTTCACTGGAGGCCGTATATAAACCTTAATAGCAAATTATTATGAGATGCTATTAGGTGCAGTAAGTTTTAGCAAAAGATAATTAACGTTAATTCTGATTTTGCTCACATAATTTTGCGAAACAGTACAAATTTTCAGAAAATACATTTTGAACATTGTGGATGGTCTCTAGATGAAGTAATTTAAATTCTAAAGGATTTTACAATATACCAGCGATGTAAATTTGGATCTAATTGTTAAAGGTCAAAGAAGAAAACCTTTTGAACTGTCAAATTCAAAAAATTACACAAACTATTCTAAGTTGTAGTAGGTACTCTGTGAGACTTTAACGAAACCTTTTTTATCGGCAGCTAAGCCCTTTTTAGGTGTTAAAACCACCTCTTAATGTTACCTCAAAAAATGTTTTTTTCCGATATATCTCGACTTTTACTCCACTTTTTTTTTGATGAAACAAATTGGTAATTATTCCTCATAAAAAGTATACAACTAATCCATAGTAAATTAGATTATTAGGGTTGCATCTCTATATTTTAGGGGATGAAATTACCGATTTTTCACAAATTAAGCGGTGGTTTTAATGCCCAAAAACGGGTTGGTTGCCGATAAAAAATGGTTTCGTAATTGTCTCACAGAGTACTACAACTTATACCGTAGACAGACACAAACCGAATAATCGCGAATTCTAGATTATTAAAGGATTTTTGCCTGTCACAAAAAACCGGATTATTTTGTTTTTAAAACGCGATTTTTGCCAATCAGGATAAATGAAAAGCGCGATTAACTTTGTGTCTGTCTACGGTATAAGAATAGTTTTTATAATATTTTGAATTTGACAGTACAAAAGGTTCCCTTGTAAGATTATTTGTGAGTCTGTGATTTGGCGGCATGAGAGTAGAAGATATATATTGTCGTGACCAATTGTGAAATTGGGGAGAGGTAGGTCTCCAAATTTAAGAAAATGCCTGCTCAAAATAACAGAAAATGTTTGTTAAATATAAATGGTTGGTTTGCTGATCATTAACGAACACTTTGTGGGCAAGGTGTTGTCCGAGATGCCGGTTAGACCCATTTTTTTTATTTTATTTAAACGGCATTTCATTGTGGCATAACGAATTAAGAAATATAAAATTTAGTATTGTATAAACAATAAATATACAGGGTGGGGAAAAATTATGGAAATCCCAAAAATCTAGCGGAGTTCGGTCAAGAAAAAATGAGCAAGGTTTATACTAAGGTAATTTTCAACAAGGAATTTAATGGTGAGCTTGGCTGTAACCTTGACCTTCATATTCAAGGTCATTTGGAGGTCAAGGTCATTTTTTTAAATTAGAATCCCTATTTTTGATGACAGAATCGAAAAGAGCGATCAATTTTACGTCCGAATATGTATTTTCCATGACCTCCCAAGACCATCCGAAGGAATTTGAAAAAAAAAAATGAGCAAGGTTTAGTCAGAGGTAATTTTCAACAAGGAATTTAAGGGTGAGTTTAGTTGTGACCTTGACCTTCATATTAAAGGTCATTTTAAGGTCAAGGTAATTTTTTTATAGGGAAGCCCCAGTTTTTGACATCGGATTCGAAAATAGCGATCAATTGTATGGTCGAATATGTATTTTCCATGACCTCCCAAGGTCACCTGAAGGAATATATTTTAATTAAAAAGCCTATGATTTGCTATACGAAAAATAAAAAAATATAAATTTTAAAAATAAAGAATTAATTTTTTTAATTTTCGTATAGCAAATCAGAACCATTATAACTAAAATATCCTCCTTCAGGTGACCTTGTAAGGTCATGGAAAATACATATTCGGACGTAAAATTGATCGCTCTTTACGATTCTGTCATCAAAAATAGGGGTGGGTTCTAATTTAGAAAAATTACCTTGACCTCCAAATGACCTTGAACATGAAGGTCAAGGTCACAACCAAGCTCCCCATTAAATTCCATGTTGAAAATTACCTAAGAATAAACGTTGATCGATTTTTTTTGACCGAACTCCGCGAGATTTTTAGGGGTTTCCATACGTTTTCCTCACCCTGTATAAAATAATAGAAAGAATGTATAACGGGTAATCAATGATTAGGCTGATGCAGCCTAATACATAAAGATGGCAGTATTAGATAATTAACGATTTTTTTTTAATTTGTAATTTCTAAATTTGGGTTTTATGCTGTAAAAATAAAGTTTTCTCAATTGTACGTAGTCCTAGGTTAATAGGTCGGTCTCGAATACAAGCTCGTCGGTTTTTTTCTGCAGTAACTCGCTTCAAAAATTCGTTTTTTCTTGTCCTCACATCCTGATACCGAGGAACGTGGAAGTTATACATAAAGTCTATTTAATTATCGAAAGTTGTATTTACTATGTGCTAGTTACATATAATGTAGTTAATAGTGGCTGTTTGATTTTCAGGAATTCTGTGTTATGAGGTGATAAAATTTGTTGAACAGCTTGACCTTGAAATCTGTCCCGTGAGTAAAAAAAAAATTATCAAACACTTCATAATTTCAGTTAAAACTTTTCAATTACTATATCATTTATATACAAAAAATTTAATTTTTCCTTGCTCTATTAAAAATTCACCTGTAGTCGCCCATTTTTACCTTCAAGTCACGATCATTCACTTAAGAAAAAAAAATAAAAATAATAATTGAAAATTAGAAAGCAAAAAATACTCAAAATTGAAAAGTTTAAATTATTTTTATGCTAATGACTAATGTTCAAGTTAAAGTCTTCATCGTTCTACGTTCGAGTACCTTGAGTCTAAACAACAACAAAATGTAAGGTAAACAAATTATGTGTTACACAAAATCGTAACAAAAATAGCATCTAGGTTGTTTATTTAGTTAGTTAGGATCTCTACAATCCAGGATAATAATTATATCAATTCAGTTTGTTTTTCTTTTGGAGGGCTTGGGGGGTTGGTTGGGTAATGACAAATTTCAGAATTGAAAAAGATTTTTTCCGTTTGTGTGTGTCGCTTTTCGTAAGTTTATTCATTTATGCTCTGATTTATGATATTGTTAATAGAAAAGAATTTACATAATTAACATATACATGCACATATGTAATACATAAAATACTGAAAAATATTATTTTTGGTTTTTATGAATTTTATGCTAATTTCTATGTTATTTATTTTGTTTTATTACTAATATTTGTGTATGTTGTTCGTTTTTGTTAAACATTTCTGACGATATTTTTAGTACATCATATACCGTAGATGGTGTATATTATATGTACTCTAGTTGGAATTTTAAATTAAAAACTTTTTCGTTTTTATTCATTTTCATTATACATATATGTACATATTACTCGAATATAGCTATTTTTATAAAAATTTAACAAAAAAATATGTTTATATAATATGTATAATGAATGAAGAAAGTATCATTTATGAAGGTAGATTTTTTTGCTATTATTAGTATAAGTTCTTATAGAAGATATTTTTGAACATAGTTTAAAACTACATTTATAAAATATTTAAATGTTTTAAATAAATAAAATTAATGTTTTAAGATGTGGGTTTAAATTTTGAATTCGTAATACGATGTTGATTTACATACATGTATAATACACAATTAAAAGATTTATAGAAATGTAATACTCATATACATACAATTAATTAGAGTTTTGATATTATAAATTTGATATTATGTAAACACTAAATAAATTTAAAGTGGCGTAAAATAATTCTTGTGAATACGTATGGTAAAATATACATCAAATCACAAATTCTTGGAAGTCATGTTTTAATTTTATGATTTTTTATATTTTGAGTGTATGTATATCAATGAGTGGAAAATTTGTAATGAAACATGATTTTTTTTTTTTGTTATTTTTTTAAGATTCAGGGTGTTAAATATTTAAACATTTCATACAGTTTTTGTTGAATTTATTGCTATAGAAAAAAAACCGACAAGCTTGTGTCCGAGACACGACCTACTAACGTAGGACTACGTGCAACTGAGAAAACTTTATTTGTTCAGTTTAAGTCAAACCAAAATTTAGAAATTACAAATTACAAAAAAAACGTTAATTGTCTAATGCTGACATCTTTATGCATTAGGCTGCAACAGCTCAAACGTTGATTACCTTTTGTACATATTTCTTCTTACTTTTTATATTTATTGTTTATAACTATATACAATACTAAATTTTATATTGCTCAATTCGTTATGCCAAATTGGATCTATCTGGCACCTCGAACACTTTTCCCATAAACCGTCTCGCTAGAGATTACCAAATCAACCATTTATTTTTTAAAAACATTTTCTGTTATTTTGGGCAGGCATTTTCTTAAATTTGGTGCCCTCTTCCCCAATATCACAATTGGTCACGACAATACAAATCTTCTACTCTCAAATCACAGACTCACAAACAATCTTAGATTCATCTTCGACCTTTAATAATTAGATCCAGTTATATATCTTTAGAATTAAATCCAGTTATACATCTCTAGTATTTGTGTTTTCAGAAAATAGCGTATTCAAGCAGTTTGATAGGAGTCCCGACGCAAATTCGACTACACTATTTAATTCCACCAGCCTGTGCAGGTACTTTACATTACAATTTTTAAATGCAGAGATGATGTGACCGTATGTAACGTGATCCCATCACGTTATACTACCAGAAGTAAATTCTTCAGCCTCGGGCATGCCGTGAAAGTTAGACAACCGAACTTGCGATTTAGGGTTTCTACCCAAACGATCAGCAAACGAGATTCCCTTATTTATATACTTAGAGTTAAATTTATTTCGAATATTACGACGGTTACTAATAATTATTATGGTTTGTTTAACTTACTCAAAAAATTTTGACGTACTGGTAGGGTTCCCAACAGATGGGAAGGACAATAGTTAATAAGCTACATAGTAGAGATATTAAGCAATATTTTTCTATGGATAGATATGTTGAGATACGCTCATGTGTCGAGCATATCTCAACATATCTAACCATACAAAAATTTTGCTTAATATCTCTAACATGTAGCGTTTTAATAATTGTCCTTCCCATTAGTTGGGAACCCTATACGTATTGGACACTCCGAAAAACTGGATACATGTGCTCCTTTGCAGTTGTAGCATTTGATAGGAATGCCTTGGTCCTTTCACCTCCTCATCACATACCATTTCATTTTATATATCTCCCACCGCCTTTCTCCTAAACTTGTTTCACCCTACTGGCGTGATATTATTTTAAAGGCGTCCCATAATAATTTGCTATTAAGGTTTATATACGACGTACAGCGTGTTCGATTGGACTGAATTAACTGAAGTAGTAGCTATATCTGAAGTAACAGAAGTAAAGAGACTGTTCGTTTGACAACTCTTCACTTCAGTTAAAAATTGAGCAATATGTACTCATTGAGCAATATGTAGCAACTGAATTAACTGAAAAGACATTTTGATCGCGTAGTTATTTCAGATGAGTTATTTGCTTTTCTTTTTTAGGATTTCATTGTTTTTCGCTTTTGAAAAAACAGTAAATAAAATAAACAGACAAATTTCAATTATAATTTTTAATACAAATGTTTATTATAAAATAGAAAATAAAAATTTCGATTATGACAATTTAGTTGATTTTTGGTGAAAGCACGAAAATTATTTTCGAAACAGTTCTTCTCAATAAAAGCAGCATTGAAATAAATTGTTTTATTTTTATTTTGACATTTATCTGAAGTGAAGATACCAACCGAACAGTCTCTTCTCTTCAGTAACTCAATTAAGTGAGGAGTAACTCAATTAACTGAAGTGAAGAGTTGTATTCTTCAGTCCAATCGAATCCCAAGCTTATACCAAGAGAATTTATTACTCAGAAATATTTATTACTCAGAAAAAATGCGATTTTAATAAAGTGATTCACAAATTGAAAATTGAAAATTTTCATTGAAATTTGAATTATTAAAATGTCACAAGATATCAATAAAAATCTAATATCAAATGACAAATTAAATCGAATTAGTTTCCGGTCACTTGGAAACTTTGGAGTCTCATAACTTGCAAACCTAATCATTTTTCGGTCTGATCTTTGCAACTATACATTTTTCTATGATTGCATATAAATTAAAAAAATGAACGTAATACATACATATTTTACATAATTAGAATAATATTTTTTTGAACTTTTTATTTTTATTTTATAGCTTTAAATCAATATGGCGGCGGCATGTTTGATCAAGTTCAGCACTATTTAATTAAAATGGAAATTAAAATACATATTAATAATTTGTTGTTTTAATTTTATTTCAATCCAAAAATTTTTATTTAACTTGGTTTGATTTTTACATTTTTTAAAACATTACATTTATATCTATCAAGAGACATTGCTTTAATCAAATAAATTTCATAAATACGTCAATTCCGTGCCAAAAATAATTTGAAAAAAAAAAAATTTACGTCTTATCTCATAAAGTAACCGCTTACACAAAAAAAACATTGGGTGCAACCACAGTACACTTATATAAGGTAATATATTGCGCAGGATGTCAAAAAATTACAACAACAACAATGGCGGAGATCGTGACTGAAAGTTTATGAAATATTTAAACAATGATACATTGTTAATTATTTTGAATTAGAGTCAGTAGAATTTTTCACAAAATTTTAATTATATGTATTGACTCAACACTCAAAATTATTACGCAAAACTAACAAACACGATTTGTGTGTTTGACTATGTCCGCCATATTAAATTTTTTTTTAAATAGATGCGCAAGAAAGAACAAAAATGAAACAGCGGAGTATACATATTACCTTATTATGTGTAATGAGGGGTGCAACAATCAGTTTAATAAAAAAAATCCAAAGGGTTCCAGTCATGATAAACCAATTGAATAAGGTATGATTGACAGCTGTTTCAAATTCGTCTTTTCTTGCGCATATCGTCATTCGGTGCGATAAAATCACAAGGTTTCGTTGTTTTCACAAAAACTATCACCGCAAAACAATTCGATTTGTTTTTGTTTGCTATGAAATGACATAATTTTTTAGTGAAAGAGATAGCAATACATGCGCTTGATCATGCCTACTTAAATTGGTTTATCATGGGTTCCAGTAGACTGAAAGGAAGAACATTGAAAATGTTTTATGATTTAAAAACAAATAATTTAAATTAATTTTTTTTTTTTGAATTATAAGATCATGATAACTAATTTATTTCATATTATCCACTCCGTCATAATTTATTGAGAACATTAAATCGATACACGAATTATTCTTTGTTGTCGATAAAAATTAATAGCAAAGATAATCACTCCAAGGTATTTTTCATGAAATTCACAAACTCTTCGTTTCCTGGCTTTGTAATGTCTAAATTAAAATAACCTGCCACTATCATAGGCAAATAGGTCAAATTAAATCGTATGCAATTCGGAAACACTTCTGCAAACTTTCTTGTATATGCACCCCAATTCATTGCAAGAAATGTTCGAATATCTGCCATACACGTATTTGGGCTCAAATACACTGATAACATAATACTTCTTTGGCCACGAATAACGATTTTAACTGTACATATATCTCCAATTTCAGGCATAGATAATCGACGGCTTCCCAATATAAGATCGTCTACATGAATAATATGTCTATCTACCGACAGGGCCGAGTTATTATTTTTATTAATCGTGACTCCTCCGGCTGGAAATCATCCATATCGACAACTTCATCATCGTCCATCCAAGTTTTAGTTCAAAGAATGATCGAAACCTTATTTATCACGTTATCCGGTAATATATCCTTGCTATGCGCATGTAAACTTTGCGCACTAACAACTGCGGTGCTAGCATCGGCATTCATAATATGCTGTTCGCATCGTTTTGAACACTTAGAATGCAGTGTCTGCGATCATACTGATATACTATTTTATTATATGTATGTCGCGCCGTGAGATTTATGTATTGTAACGGCAGCGCTTCCGACCAATGGAAATTAGATACTTTTGACTATCGCGATGTAATCGTCGTGCTACGTTTAATAATGGGCGTCCTCGAATTTTTAAATTTAAATTCTTGAATATTTGCTTTATATTTTAATATCAGTATACGACCAATCCTCGGGTCGGTAAATTCTATTCACAGACGATGAATATTATCATCTGGTTGATATTCAATATGATGAAGGTATCCCATAGCTCCATTGGCTAAACCATCGACCACAAATATTTGTAGTGAGTGACCTTATATGGTTTCCCGATTAATAATTTTAAATAATACGGCAAACCACCCGTTTCATTATATGACATTTTATGAACTTTTACACGAAATGTATCTCTTTGTGCAGTATTAATGTATGTAATTAACACAATTATCAATAGCGGCATAGTCAATCGTATACGTTCACTTTGGAAACTAGTTCTGTTATATGAAGTGACACCAGCATTATGAAAGAATAAACGTATGCCATCTGAACAACTGACGCTGCTCATTCTCTTAATATATTTACTTATACTTTTCGTCACTCAACAAATCATCTTCTTCATTTTGAAATGTATAAAATAAAAAAACCATCTCGCGACGATAACTGTCATAATCTTTATCGATATTTCAATCGATTCATCGAACAGTTTTGGGCTGATCACGTTTATAAGTATTCACCATTCAAACGCTTATTACAAATCGATATGAAATAATTTGCCCAATTGCCCAAATTATTGATAAAACTTCATTTTCAATAAGCTAAAAACCTTTCTCTGTTTTTTTTACACCCTTCTAGCATATAATATAGGTAAGTCGGCCCCGTTTGCCTCTTGGAATCAAACCGATTGATAAATCACTTGCATAGGGTTTGTTAGAAATTAATTCATTTGGAAAGCTTCATGACAAAAAGCATCCCATACTAATTTAGTATGTGTTTTTAAAAGATCCGTCAGTGGTTTAGCAATTTTGGAAAGTTAAGACAAAACTAACTATAGTGACAAACCAGACCAAAAAATGACTTTACATAGCAAGACATAACGCCAAGAAGCAATGCAGGAAAAATAGTATGTAGAAATTTACCACAAGTGTCCATCCCGACCAACGCTAGTCTACAAGGGTTAACTGGTGGGCCACTCCGTCGATCCAATGCTAATTTACCTACCCCTGCAGGGGTATGTGAGTTATAGCCAACTATCTCAATTAGCCAAAAGGTTGAATCCAATTTTATCAATTTTCTATAATAAACATTCCGTCAAAGGTACAACCCACACCATTATATCATATACATCAAGTCAATTCAGCATCGCTAGCTTTAGCCGTTTGCCTAGTAGTTCATGTTATACCGTCGATTTTACCACAGCTCTCTTAGAATTTTACATTTGCTTCAATTTCACAAGCTTTGCGATATTCCCGAAGCCTTTATGGATTAGGAATATCTTACGACGTCTCGCCATTACGTGTTTCAATAGATATGTTCGTTTTCCAGTTGAAAACTTTGGTCGGTTTCTTAAACTTATCCGAAGCCAGCTTGCTCACTGAAATGAGCTCTGTACTGAAAGGTGTCGCGTTACAGTGGTATTGGACATATAGAGGTCATAATCCTGCAATATCATGGTTGGAATTAAAAAGCAAATTTATGGATAGGTGTTATGACAGACGTTCTGATTTTGAGATAAAGCGAATGATTAAAACCAGGAAATAAGCACCAAATAGGTGCCTCGTGAGATATTTGTTGAATTTTACAATCAAGTTTCAAATATGACGTTGCAATGCCGAACCCCCTATTCAGAGGAGAAGGTCATTGAAATTCTCTACTAGTTATACTACGTGGGAAGATACTTGGAATCGACTCCGAATCGACCCTGAATCAATAACAAGTGCCAGAAAAGGAATCAACGAGATGAAAGTCAAAGAATAAAACTAGTATTTATGCGAACCAGCCATACAGTCAGTAAATCGATCCCTCTGTTAGAGAACAAGAAATAGGAGCATATCGTAATAACTACGTCGACCAAGAAAAGAATTAAGTTTCAGGTGGCACGTCTCAGCCACATCCTAATTTCTCTCCCTCAAACATTAACCGAGACATTGTGTGTTATAATTGCGACGAGAAGGGACACACTTTTATTCATTATCGTTTTCCACCTATATGCGATGGTTTTGTCATAAATTGTGAAATGAAAGACACGGTTTATGCTAAATGAACTAAACGATCTAAATGATCGGGTAACATGCCGAGGGGTCAGTGGCATATTGGGAATCAAGCAGCCCCGAAAGTAATACTTCCCAATTCGATGAAAGAAATGGTGGAAGCAGCCTGCAATATACCGACCCTGACCTATAACCTTTCTGAACAACCATATCACCATTCTTCAGCTAGAAACCATTCTTATGTAAATGAACTCGATTATATTAGCAAAATCGCAATAGTTTTAAATCCGAGATAGTTATCCATCCTCATGAACTATTTAAAAGATCCTAGGCAATATACACAAGTTCTAATCAATAAGGTTGAATAGTGGCGCTACATTTCGCGTTTTAGGCTCAACAGCAGAAACATTTTAACAGATCGTAGTACTCGAATACGTGGTCTGTATACATGTCTATTGGGAACATTAATAAAAAGTATAGAGGTCAAATTAACAGTGTACAGTTAGTACTGTTGTACAAAGAAGATCATGTTAAATATTTTTGTTTTGATAGAATTTTGGAGCCCCTAATTAAGGATTTCAGAACGTTGGAAAATAAACGAATAAATCTCGTCAATCGCAATGACAAATTACCCACCCGTACATTTTATAGTTCGCTTTTTGCGATGGTTGGAGATAACCTTGGCAGTCACCAAATATGTGGATTTATAGAAAATGTTAGTAAGTCTGATTATTTTTGCAGATACTGTTTATATGACAGAACAGCGTTGAAAAATTTCCAAATGAACATTCCAGAGCTCAGAACACCTGAAAACTATAAAGTAGTTCAAGACTTGCTAATTTCGAATATTGAAACTTTATTTGGGATAAAGCAAAAAGCTCTGCTCAACGAGTTAGACCATTATCATATATGTGCTCCTGGGTTACCACCAAGTATTGCTCATGACCTATTTGAAGAAATAATTCCATTTGATTTGATGGAAAATATTAAATATTTTCACAACAAAAATGTAGTCCGCGTTAATTTTGTGAATTGGTATTTGGCAGCTCTGAGGAAAAAATTTAAATTATCACTTTCTTTGCCAAAAATTGACCTAAGGGAAAATAAAATTCCAGGTAAAGCTTTTGAAGTGTGGAATATTTTGATTTTATTGCCTCATGTCATGATGGGGAAAATAGAAAACTATGAAGACAATTTATGGAAATTCTTTTGTAGTATATGATTGAAATGTGTCGAATAATTTGTGCACCAGAGAATTTTTTTAATGGATCGGGAGAATATCCTCCAATACATTCTATTCAATAAAATTGGCCCTATATTTAATAAAGATTTTATGGAGTTAACAAAAATTAATGAAGCAAATTTTAAAACAAAGTAATTTTGAAAACGAAAAATATAAAATCGCGCATTTTTTTATCTTCTAAAATGGAGTTTTCTAAGGATATTCTAAGCGTTATTATTGATACTACTATAATTCAAGCGGTAGTTCATCTAGATCTGTTATTACGACATTACGATGTAAGGTAGTTAATAATTTTATAACAATTTTGAATTTGAATTTTATGCCGCCTACATGAAATCTCCCTGGGTATCAAATTTTATTTTCATCAAGTAATTCACGTACCAGAGTTCTATTTATGAATTTCCTGGTTAGTCCGATCTTGTATGATTCGGCTTCCACAATCTAATTATAGAATATTATTGTACTCTGTTTAAAATATTGTAGTTATTTAACCACCTGTAAACAATATAATTTCCAAGTACACTAGATTCCCAAGTGACATATTCATACGTTCATAGAGAACACGGAGATAAGCTGAAATACCAACTACACTGTATTTGGGTTGATAGTAGATGGCTTGTGTAATTTTTTATATTTTTAATATACAATACTTCAAAGCAATTTCACAGACAATGGTTTTCTTAGTGTGGTACTTACAAAAATATTACCCACCAAAAGCTCGTGGGCCTAAAAAGACTAAATATAACATTGCCGAAATATGCAATTTGGTTCGAAAATTGGATTCACTTCCGAACAAAATATAACTCAAAGCTTTAAAAATATCTTAATATGAAATAATGAATTTTATTTATTTATTTTATTTGAACGACTGAAATTTATATGTATACAAAATTCACATACCTATTCGAAATGAATTACGTAGGAATACAAAAATGTTTTATAATAACAAAATTAAATTATATTTTCTAAATATGTATGGTATATTTGCAGGTATAGCCAAACGTTCCTTTTAATTTTTATATAAAGGGTTCCAAATTACCACAGAGTCTGACAGTTTGGTTCCGATTTGATGAATCCGACTGAGTAAACTGGAATTCCCAATTAAAAAAGTCAGTCAACTCATCATATAGCCTACCAAACTGCAAAAAATTAAATAGATTCATCGTCATAGATTCGATGACTGAATTTTTAATTAGGAATAATTTGTGATAATTTACATTTTTACCTTTACATTTCTAATTTCAGATTTCTCGGGATCTAACATTGATTTACTTACTAGTTTCAATACCACCGACTGAAGCGCTCATTTCAAATTAATCCCCTTTGTTTAAATTTAAAATAAACCTTAATTTTGTTATTTAAATTTAATCTTAACTTTAATTTTATTATTAAAATTAAACAATACATATTATTAAATTCTACCAGAAATTAAATAATTTTGTTCAAAATTAAATGAAAAAAGTTTAAAACTAATAACTATTATTTGCTATTTAAACAAATATTTGTTGAGAATGAATTTTGCTGGTTAAAATTGTACAGTTACTGTTGAGGGTCGGTCGTTGACGCTCGAAGAGGAAAGACGTGTTTTTATCGTCTTCTTCGAGAATTTAATTTAATTGTATTTATTTATTTAATTTGGTATTGCATATATTTTAATTTAATTTAAATTAATAATTAAAAAGTGTCGTGAGTGATTTTTTGGTTTGAGCATGTGTTATCGGCGATTTATCTACACGCGTAATTACTAGTTTCTCTAATTAAACCACGTGCAGAGTGAATATATTAAATGAGTGTAGTGGAAAGTAAAATTAATGGAAAGTTGATGCGAACTAAATTGAACAAGCAGAAATGTGTTCAAAAAATAATAACGGTACTGGCCAGGTACCGTTAGAGAGGTATTTTGATACCACATGTATTAATATATTAAAATGACATCATTGAGGAAAATTGCCCCCAAAATTTTACTAGAGCTTAAGCTCCAACAAGGCTTTTATCGGAGGCTCTAACCTTTACAATTATTTTGAATTGCATAATCGGTAAGCATTTCGAAAATTTTGTGGTACATTTTTTCACTCCTCGCTGGTCAAAGAGCAAATGTCAAAAGAAACGCATTGAAGTCGTTTACATCGGTGTGTGTGGTATATACCTATTTGAAAGTAGATGGTACTATTTTTAAAGCACTATCCAAGACCCAATAATAACCGCAGCTTAAAACCCTTACAAACTTCAGGATCCCTACTTATATGACGCGTTTCATATTTTCTCAATATTTCATTTTCATAAAATAAAGATTTCTTTTGTCGTAAGCGTAACTCTCCTAATTTCACAGTATTGGAACGAAATTCTGGTATTTACAGACGGAGAATATTTTAACAACTTGGCAAATAAATTCATACAATTTTCATGATTTTTTTGTCAATTATAACTCCGATACTTCAATAAGCCTTTACAATCAGAAGTTTCAAACAATTTAATCGAATCTGAAGAAAATCAATTCAATCCAAATCATAATAATTCAAATTTTTCGAATCAACTGTTGCGTTAGATATTATCATTCTTGACACGACCCTAGTCCTAATTGATACAGGATCCGATATCAGTATTTTAAAAGTTGGTGTAAGTAGTAACTAATTGAAACATTAGCCTTTGTAACGTAAATATAAAACTGTTTCAATAACATTCAGATAGTTACCGATAAGATTTTCTTACCGAAAATAAATGTAAATTAGACTTTTCTAAACAAACAATAGGGATACCTGTTCCTTCAAGTCCAATATTTGTACCGCTTTGTTCAGCAACGATAAGAACTACCTCTTGGCTGATTGGCCATGATCTGTCCCTAGCAACATAATTAGTGTTGCTTACGAGACGTCAAATTGCAACCGAAGTGCTGTTTCAGGTAGGAAATCAACAGCACAGTAATCAAATACCTGGGGGTACATCTGGACACAAAACTTAATTTTTGAGAACAGGTTAAGCGGTCCTCAGAAAAGGCGTCGCAAGTAACGTTTGCCCTTAGCAGATTAATGATGAACATCGGCGGCCCAATGGCTGGAAAAAGGAGGCTTCTAATGTCAGTCACGAACTCCATCTTTTTGTATGAATCCGAAATATGGGCTCGTATCTGCCTAGTAAAAAAGGAAACATACCGTAAAAAACTGGCAGCTGTACAACGTCATTGGGCACTCAGGATCTGCAGTTCTTACAGAACTGTCTCAGAGCCTACTGTATTGGTTATTGCTAGAGTGATTCCCATAGACCTAAAGAAAGCTATATATGACACCAGGAGCGATCTTGGCGTCTTAGAGGCAAGAAAAGCAGCCAGAGAACATGTCATGCTTTGCTGGCAAGAGAGATGGTAGACTGAGAGCCGCGGGAGGTGGACGAAAAGACTGATTAAAATCCTGTCTGTGTAGGTGGACAGGAAACAGGACGCAGTAAAATACTTTTTGACTCAATTCCTTACGGGTCATGAATACTTTTGCAAATATCTGAAAACGATGGGCGATACAGCAATCAATGATGCAGAACACACTTTTTTCACTTGCGACCAGTGGAAAAGGAGACGTTAAGAACTAATAAGAAAGGATGTCAGGGTGACGCCCGATAATATCGTGGGCATCATGCTCGAATCGAAACAGAACTGGGATATAGTGGCGAACTTCGTAGAATCAATATTATTACAAAAGAAACCAGAAATGGACAAACACTATAGAACGTGAAAGCTATTATTTATAACACTAATATACAAGACGAAGCATAGAAAAGCAATATACGAGACGCCATCTTGATGTAATATAAAAATATGTAGTTCCGAGGTGGGTTTTCTGTCTGAATGAGGAGGCGTTTTATTTTAGTCGGTAGTTCTGCAAGGCAAGGAGGCCGACACATTGTATGTAAATACATTTTCTCACCCTTCATAATAAAAATAAAAAAAATAAAATAAAAATACACTTTGCTCTAGGTTCTCTAAAACAACTGTTCCACCTAGATCAGAAGAATGGTTCAAATCACAGTTAATTCTTCAAATAATTCAGAATTGCTCTGTTCTTTTAGAGAAATTTTATCCGGGTATTCATAGCAAATTCAATAATTAAGATACAAGATAATAAAGCCATAGTTAGTATTGCAAACACTAATGCAGAACCTGTAGAAGAATATGAAAATAATAGTCTGAATATAGATCCTTTTTCAAATTATGAATTATTTTATCTCAAGGATTCTTGGTCTAACCAAACTAACGAAAGGCTCATGAGACTTGAATCTTATATCTCACCTAAAAATCTAAATGAAGAACAAGAATCTATACTAAAAATTTGTAAAACATTCAATAATATTTTCCATCTCGAAGGTAATAAATTATCGGTTACAAACGCCGCTAGCCACTATATTCGTACTCCTTCCGATTGTCTTCCTACTTATATCAAACAGTATCGATTGCCGAGAAATAAATACCCAATTTGAGGAGATGCTAAAAAATGGTTAATGGAGTAATAGGAAATAGCAAAAGCCCGTGGAATTTTCCACTTCCCGTTGTACCGAAAAAGTGTGACGGTAATAGAAAACTATGTAGAATCGTGGTGGATTATCGTAGGCTAAATGATATCGCTATCACTGACGTATACCCGCTTGCTAATATAGCGGAAATTTATGACCTTTTTGATTTAAAAAGTGGTTATCACCAAGTTCCTTTAAATAGCCTTGACAAAAAAAAAAAAACCGCTTCCAGCATTGACAGAGGCCACTATCATTACACATGCATGCCTTTCGGATTAAAAGGAGCGCCAACTGCATTTCAAAGATTTATGAACTCTGTCTTAAGTGGCTTAACCGGTATAAAAGTCTGGTTTATTCAGTAGATTTAGTGGTGTATATGGTCGTAATTTAAAAGACCATAATGAAAAATTGATTGAAGTTTTTAAGTGTTTCCGGCAAAATAATCTTAAATTGAATGCAACAAAATGCCAGTTCCTCCGCCGAGAATTAAACTATCTTGGCCATGTCATTACGTCTATTAATCATTTCTCAGTTTCTCAAAACGTTATAGATATCAAATCTGTCCTTGGCTTATCAGGCTATTATAGGAAATTTATTCAAAATTTCGCGGAGATTGGAAAGCCCCTAGCCGAACTTCTAAAGAAAAATGTAATTTTCCATTGGGATGAGTTTTGTGACGAGGCTCTTGGTAAACTTAAATCTGCTCTTATAACCCTCCGATCGTTCAATATTCCAACTTTGAAAAATATTTTATCATAGCATGCCATGCATCTGACGTTGCACTTGGAGCCATCCTTGCCCAAATAGTTGACGATGGTATTTGAAGTTGATCAATTTCGGCCATATATTTTTGGATAAAAGTAGTTTAGAATAAATAACGCCAAATCTTAAACATTGTCCTCTTGGGGGTCATCAAGGCTTTAAACGCACCTATCTGTAATTAAAAACTTTATAAAAAATTATGGGCTTAGAATCGGTTCTTAGAGCAATGGTCCACTCCTTTATTTGCATTTAAGGAGCACCGATTTCGATCTTGACCGACCAAGGATCAAACTTTATGGGTGAAATTTTTAAGAAAATCTGCAAATTATTTAAAATAAATAAGTTTAATACTACCGTCTACCACCCAAAAACAAATGGGGTCCATGAGAGATCTAACAAGACGATTGGCGAATATTTAAGAAATTTATTGGGATAAATGGATTCCATATGCAATGTTCACATACAACACAAATCTTCATTGCACTACGGGATACATGCCATTTGAACTGATCTTTGGACTTAAACCCAATATAGGTTTTGCAGGTCAAATTCACTTTTTTTCAAATGATATTGAAATTTTTGTAGTTCACTCACAATTTTCTCCAACTCATCCTCAATATCTTCTAAAGTTTATTCGTGTTTTTTCAAAGTAACTTCAATTAAATGTAAAATAAATTCAAATATTTTTTAAGGAAATTCAATTTTTAATATTTCAAATTTGTTGATTTTTACAATTCAAATTCAATTCTCGTTATTACACCTCGTAATTAGATCATTTCTACTGGTATTCGTTTTTTGATAACAGGATATAAGTTAATCAGAGTATCCGGAACGTATCGCTCATTAAATACAACAACGTACAATAATAACTTAAAAGAAATTAATTTTGGGTATTTACAGTGTTGACAGTAGAATAGCATATTACATTTCTATATGCACAAGTTCGTGACCTGAGATCTTAAAAAGTTCTATAAAATCTGGTTTTCAAAATTCTAAATGACCCAACAATCCGATAAGCTAATTTCAACTACACTACTCCAAAAAATTAAAGGAACACTAATTTTTTTCAATTTTTTTAGTGTTTTTTGAAGAGCTGTATCTTAGTAAAATACGGTCGTACAGAGATGAAAAGAAAAGCATTTTAAAGCTTCAAATCTCTAGTTTTGAGACTTTTGAACGGAAAATTTTTGTGAGATACCGTTATCATGCAATCATAAGAAAGAGCGCGAAGAAAAAAAATTCGAATTTTTTTTTTTTTGTAAGGTGCCATGGGCTCGGGAAATTTTTTTTAAGTTAAACCAACGCATAGGTCGGTTAGCCTGTTAATTAGGCGTAAATTTAATTTCATTGTGGTCTCTCTATGTCAACTTTTTGTTGAGATATCTGACTTTGAATCAAAAAAGATCCTTTTGCCTTTGATCATCGATATCTCAGCAACCAATGACTGCACAGTAAACTTTAGGGCAGCCTTAAAAACTTCAGTAAATTTCCTACAAGACCCTTTAATGATTAGTGGAGAACAAATTTTTTTTCACCCTCAATACTGATTTGAAAAAAGTACAAAAAAAACGACTTTTTAGTTGTCTTAGTAAATCTACCGTTACTTTACAAATATTGATGAAAAGACTAATGTTGCCAGGTCATTTTACAGTTTAATGCACTCCTAATAGCCCTGTATTATTTTTAAATTGATCCATTCAACCGTTTTTCCGGACAGATTGCACAAAGTTTTACAAAACAATTAAAGGAACAAGTGATCATCAAAATAAAAAAACGACTTTTTTCACATTTTGCGTTAGTTATTGTTAACCCTTAACGATCGTACGATTTTTTTTGTAATACTCGCCGATAAGAGACGATAGACAATTAAATAAAGTTCTGCAATATGACCAATTATTATGGAACATGGCCATTTCTCATCTGATTTTAGTGAAATTTGGTATGCGTTATTGAAATAGGATTCTAAAACGATTCGTGGATGAAGTTCTGGTATATGGCCAACTAGGATGGAACTTGGCCATTTCTTATCCGATTTTGATGAAATTTGGTATAAGCAATGGAAATGGGATTCTAAACTGACTTTTGGATAAAGTTCTGGAATATGGCCAACTGGGATGGAACTTGGCCATTTCTTATCCGATTTTGATGAAATTTAGCATGCACGATGGAAATGGGATTCTAAAATGATTTGTGGATGAAGTTCTAGTATATGGCCAACTAGGAAGGACATTGGCCATTTCTTATCCGATATTGATGAAATTCAGCACGTGCCTTAGAAATGGGATTCTAAACTGATTTTTGGATAAAGTTCTAGAATTTGGCCAATTGTCATGGAACTTGGAAGTTTTGTATCCTATTTTTATGAATTTCAGCATTCACGATGAAAATGAGATTCTTAAATTATTGATAAAATAAATCATTAAATACATGGAATAACGATTTCAGTTTTTCACTTTTAAAGCACATGTCGAATTTTTTTTATTCGTTTAAGGAATAGGCAAACGCCTTCCAAATTTTACATATAACTTTAACCAAAAATTATTTTAAAGTTTTATTTCTAAAGTACATGCTGAATTTGTTTAAGATCGGATAAAAAATGTTCAAGTTCCATCCTAATACGGCCTATTCCAGAATTTCATCTAAACATAATTTTAAAACCCAATTTTCATTACAAATGCTGAATTTCATCAAAATCTTATAAGAAATGGCCAAGTTCCATCCAAATACGGCTTATTCCAGAATTTCATCTAAACATAATTTTAAAACCCAATTTTCATTACAAATGCTGAATTTCATCAAAATTTTAGAAGAAATGGCCAAGTTCCTACCTAATATTCCAGAACTTTAGCTAAAATCCATTATAGAATCCCATTTCCATCGCGAACACCAAATTCCATCAAAATCGGTTAAGAAATGGCCAAGTTCCATCCTAGTTGGCCATATTCCAGAACTTTATCTAAAAATCAGTTTAGAATCCCATTTCCATCGTACATACCAAATTTCATCAAAATCGGTTAAGAAATGGCCAAGTTGCATTCCAGTTGGCCATATTCCAGAACTTTATCGAAAAATCAGTTTAGAATCCCATTTCCATCGTGCGTACCAAATTTCATCAAAGTCGGTTAAGAAATGGACAAGTTCCTTCCTAGTTGGGCATTTTCCAGAACTTTATCCAAAAATCAGAAATCACTTTAGAATCCCATTTCCATCGCGCATTCCAAATTTCATCAAAATCGGTTAATAAATGGCCAAGTTCCTTCCTAGTTGGCCATTTTCCAGAACTTCATCCACGAATCGTTTTAGAATCCCATTTCAATAACGCATACCAAATTTCACTAAAATCAGATGAGAAATGGCCATGTTCCATAATAATTGGTCATATTGCAGAACTTTATTTAATTTTCTGTCGTCTCTTATCGGCGAGTATTACAAAAAAAATCGTACGATCGTTAAGGGTTAACAAGTAACTAACGCAAAATGTGAAAAAGTCGTTTTTTTATTTTGATGATCACTTGTTCCTTTAATTGTTTTGTAAAACTTTGTGCAATCTGTCCGGAAAAACGGTTGGATGGATCAATTTAAAAATATTACAGGGCTATTAGGAGTGCATTAAACTGTAAAATGACCTGGCAACATTAGTCTTTTCATCAATATTTGTAAAGTAACGGTAGATTTACTAAGACAACCTAAAAAGTCGTTTTTTTGTACTTTTTTCAAATCAGTATTGAGGGTGAAAAAAAAATTTGTTCTCCACTAATCATTAAAGGGTCTTGTAGGAAATTTACTGAAGTTTTTAAGGCTGCCCTACAGTTTACTGTGCAATCGTTGGTTGCTGAGATGTCGATGATCAAATGCGAAAGGATCTTTTTTGATTCAAAGACAGATATCTCAGCAAAAAGTTGACATAGAGAGGCCAGAATGAAATTAAATTTACGCCTAATTAACAGGCTAACCGACCTATGCATTGGTTTAACTTAAAAAAAATTTCCCGAGCCCATGGCACCTTACAAAAAAAAAAAAAAAAATCAAATTTTTTTTCTTCGCACTCTTTCTTATGATTGCGTGATAACGGTATCTCACAAAAATTTTCCGTTCAAAAGTCTCAAAACTAGAGATTTGAAGCTTTAAAATGCTTTTCTTTTCATCTCTGTACGACCGTATTTTACTAAGATACAGCTCTTCAAAAAACACTAAAAAAATTGAAAAAAATTAGTGTTCCTTTAATTTTTTGGAGTAGTGTAGAAAGATAAGTATATACTTTATTTTCGTACCTTAGAATTAATGAAACAGATACTTAGAATTTGATTATTAAAATTAATTTTTTTATAATAATTTTGATAAACTCGTAAGTAATTAGATAGAATCCTGTTTTCAGAGTTACGGAATTGCAGTTTAAAAACCTAAATATTTTATTTAAATAATTCATATAACATAAAACTGAAATGCCTTGTACAAACCAATCGGATTTATAACTCGTTCAAAAATGCCATCAAATCCAGTAACAATGTATGTAGTTTGACTTACCTAAAATAAACAGAAAAGAAATCGATTAATAAATTATTTAATAATATTTACTTTTAAAAATATAAAAAAACACGCAGCTTAATTAGGGTCATGTCTATAGAGTTAGTTGAAGCAACCTAAAACTTATAAGATTACGTAGGCGTTAAAATTATTGAACTTTTATTTCGGCAGGTAGGTATTATTTAGGTATATTCAAAACATCTACAACCTAAAAATTTGAGTAAAAAGTTAAGCGTATTAAACTCATTAGATCCAAAGATTTATAAATTTATCATTCCAGCAGTATGAAACTCAAATCTTAATAATACACATTAAAGGAACTAATTTTATAAATAAATTCCCATTATAAGATAATAAACAAACCCCACAAGTTTTAACCTAACACCTTTTTTTATTGCCACCGGCTACAGCATCTACGTTTATACCTATATAGTCAGATAAATGTGTGTATGTTTCATTAAAAATTTATTTTATCGTAATTTCATAAAATATTAAATTTGATTATTATAACATTACAATATCCTTTAAAAAATACTTATCCTAACCAAATTGGTATCGATTTTTAACTTGGAGTATTTATGGTTATAAAATATCTTTACACAGGTATATATAGATGGAGATAAAACCTATTATCTTATTTCACCTTTCTCATGAACTATATTGTGAACTAAATGCCTAAGTCAGAATTAATGTAATTTTTACATCTCGTACGGTGTAGGGACGTGAAAACAATGGGCGGATAAGGCGGATCTTAGAGCTTTTCATAACGATATCCCGTAAAATTTTATTATTCACAAAAAAATTAACAGCTTGTCTATATAGGTATACACATAAGATAGTACTCTCTACACTTCCATTATCTTGTATACAAATTGAGCTTTATCGAATTTTTGGGTTTTCTTCGTATAATTTTGTTGCTACCTATTATATAAATGAAACAAGACAAGGAACAAAATAAAATTATTTTGAGGATTAAATTCACTTTAACTAAAGCCCTCGTTAAAATCTTATATCGATCTGTTAGAGGAAACATATTTCTTGTCGTCGTTTTATTATTGCTGCTCATGTATAATAATATGGTGTGTGGTTTGGCATTTTTATTCGATTTGCAATAAAATGTAATAAAAAATTTATTTTTATGTCCAGAACTATAAACGTTAGAATAACCATATATACCAACAGATATTTGCAGTATTAGAGAAATAAAGAAGTGTATAAAATCGCGCAGCAAATTTATGTGAAAGTTGAACTTGAAACCGAGTGAGAATTAGTGCGGTAAAAACCACAAAACATATGATAATATTGTGAGGAAAATTTCATTTCAGTCCACCACACTTCATATCTCGTTTCCTTGTTTAGTAACATAAACTATTTGTTTATGGTGTTATAAATTATTTCTTGTGTGCTCTGTGTGCATATGTTTGTTTATATAGACGTATGTTTGGACGTTAGTTCACAAAGAACGAATAAAATTATTTGTTACATATGGGAATATTTATGTATGAAAATTGACTTTCCTATTTTATTGCTAAATCAATTTAAGTTGGGTGGATGAATGGGTCTCGATTAGCTAAATGAATGGTTTTGGGTTATATCATACTTTGTAAAATTGGTTGCTTTCGAAATAATATGTCGTTAAATTTGAATGATGTCATTATAAGAAAAATGTTATAAATCTATACATTAATTTGGAGTTCGTGAAATATTTCATATTACTGATAGTTAAAAAAATCACAAATTTTATGGTTTTTTGCATTGTGATATGAAAAATTGCGATAATGTAATATTGAAAAAAAAAAACAATTCTGCGTTATTAGATTGTCATATGCACATGACCCAAATCAATAATTATCGGGCCCATTTTTGGGACTTCGGACAGGATATCGCATGAAATCTAAGGAAAAGCTGCCTTTTCCATAAGAGTTTTTCAGAAAGCTAATTGATAAAGTTTTCGATTCATTCTTCGGCGGAAAACAATAAATCCGAATTGCGGATCCGAATTTAATGCGGTTTAAATTGATTTAACAAACCTATTTAGTTAAAAATTGGAAAGTTTGTTGGTAAAACCCATAAAATATAATTTAGACTAAGATAATTCCGCAGTCGACAGGGAGTGTCAAATATGTTCAATCAAGATAGAAATGGTTCGTTTAAAACTAAAAAAATAATAACTTTAGATGGTTCAAACATTCTAGGCATATTGCTACTCTCAAAACTATTATGAGCCAACAATTTTCGATTCGGGTTTATTTTTGACTTATATAGGTATGTTTAAAAATATATGTTGTGAATTATTTTTTATTGTATCAAATATAAAAACGCACATGAAAATGGCGCTTGGTCAAACAAACGGTTTCTCTTGAGTACTCGTAAAGTGGTTAATATTAACTATTTATTTTAATTGCTGTTACTATAATTACTATACATAATGTAAATTATTTATTGTAACAAACAAAAAAGGCGAGTGAATGTGGCGGCTGGCTATACTTATATTATAAATTGTATATTATTTTTATTGTATATTATTATTATAGTATACCTCACCGGCGAGTCATTGTGACTCGAAAAGTCAAGTAAGTTCAATTTTGGAATTGACGATTGAACCGTGTGCTCTATCGAAAAAATAAAAACCTTTGTACCCAGATTTGAAACGAAAACCCATATTACGCTTTGATCTTTCTTTCAAATATTATATGATTAATTTTTGTATGTGTGTTTGTGTGTACGTGGGTCTGTGTGCGTGTGTGTGTGTGCATTGTGTGTGCGGCTGTGTGTGTATGATTTGTGTTTTAGCGTTTGTTTCTCTGAATTTATTGGTGGATTTGACTTGAAGCATGTGTGTGAGTTAGTGCGTTTGTGCATTTGCGTTTTAATTTTTGTTTTTATATTTTATAATTATAGAGAATGCCTAAGTATAAAACGTTGTCCGATCTTTCAAAGCAGTCCATTAAAAGACGACTTTTTAAATCGCATTCAAAATCTGATAGAACTCAAACTGGTGAAAAATTGCCAACTATTTCAGACCACAATTTATTAAGCCAATTTTCGTGTATCCTTGATGAACAATGTTCCACAAATTCATTGAACATTGAACTGAATGAGGAAGAAGACGACCGAGAAGTATTATCGGATTTTGAAGGAGAAGACATTGAAGTGAAAAATAACGTCAAAGTTGTAGATTCAATGCAAATTTGGGCAGTTAAGTATAGCATAAAAGCAAATGCTTTAAATGAACTTTTGGTGTTTGTTAAATCACTTGAGTACAACGTACCTACTGACAGCAGAACACTTTTAAATACTCCCAAAAACAGAGATGTTCTAGAGTGCCCACCTGGAAAATACGTACATTTAGGTTTTGCTTCAGCTTTTGAAGCTTTTTTGGATAATAGTGAAGTACCTCCAGCTAATATTATTTTAGATATAAATATCGACGGGTTGCCTATAACAAAAAGTAACCACAGCTGTTTTTGGCCCATTTTGGGTAAAATATTTAATTCTAAATGCAGCAGTGTATTCGTTATTGGTGTTTATCACGGCTACAATAAACCGAATGATTTTAATCAATATTTAGGGCCACTTGTTGATGATATTCAAGTTATTTATTAAATGGATACATTTGGAAAACGACTAAATTTATTGTGAAAATTAGGGCAATAATTTGTGATGCACCTGCACGTTCTAGCATTCTTGGCACGAAGTCGCACAATGGATATTTTGGTTGCCTAAAATGTAATGTGGAAGGTGATTATGTGAAAAATAGAATGACCTTTCCAATTAATACAACGGCAACTGCAAGAACGGATAGCTCTTTTAGAAATCGGGTTAATTTGGAACATCACAGGGTTAGCACTATATTGGAGGAATTACCAATTGACATGATTAAAACCTTCCCATTGGAGTATATGCACCTTGTTTGTCTTGGTGTAATGAAGAAACTACTGCAAATGTGGGTTTGTGGGGATGCCAAATCGCTTTTATCCGCAGCAAATATACAAGAGATATCAGTTAGGCTTTTAAATTTATCATGCAGCCAACCATCTGAATTTCAACGGAAAATAAGATCTTTATCTGATTCTTATCCTATTTTAAAGCTACGGAATTTAGGGTATTTTTATTATATAGTGGCCCGTTTGTTTTAAAAAATGTGTTGGCGCCTGATAAATATAATAATTTTCTATTGCTCCACATTGGAACACAAATTTTATGTCACCCAAAATTACATAAAACGAAACTGAACCTTGCAAACGAAATGTTAAAACATTTTATTGAAGGAGTGAAAATTCTGTATGGAAGGCACCACTTAATTTATAACATGCATTGTTTGTCACATTCAGCAGAAGATGCCAAAGAATTTGGCAATTTGGACGATTTTTCAGCTTTTGAGTTTGAATCGTATATGTACAAGATAAAATGTTTACTGAGAAAGCCTAATCAACCATTAGCACAATTATGCAATAGAATTTGTGAAATAACGAACGCTAATTCGAATCAAAGTAAATTATGCGTAAACTATTTAATTTTAAAAAAGAAAGTGAATTCAAATGGTAAAATATATTTTCATAAAATTATATTTGAATACGCTGAAATTGGCGACAGTGAGAAAAACCGGGGTTCTTAACAAAAGATAAAGATATCATTATGTTTGAATATGCAGAAATAATTAAAAACACAATATTTATCTGGGGCAGGAAAATTAAAATAACTACCGACTTCTACAACTTACCCATTGCATCAAGCAAACTAGATATTTATCAAACCTCTCCGATAAGTGACGAAATTATTGAGAAGCTTAATATTAACTGTGTTTATAAGAAGCTTTTTGCAATGAAAAGCAATCACAATGGTTTTTACGATTTTTTTCCGCTACTTCACTTCATTAATTAAAATTTTAAAATAATTTGATTTTCAACGATTTTTTTTTTTTTAATTTAAGCTCAATTTATATATTTCCAGTTGTATTTCTAGAAGCTACATAAATACAATTATGTATTCAGTCATAGAAACATTGAACAAAGAGGGCAAGAAGGAGGTATCGGTTGTTTGTTCGAAATGGCTACAGAATGGGGAGGTTGCTTGGCCCAAAAATTATAAACAGGCCATTAAAAAACACTTGGACCCAAACCCGGATTGGGACAGTTTTAAATGTACAATTTTAAAAGAACGAATAAACGACTGGCACGAGGCAAAGCAGAAAGAACGATTTTTAGCCGACTTTTCCAATTCGGAATGCGATGAAGAGAGAAATACTAAAAAATCTTACCAAATAATAAATTTTAATGACATATATGAACTGTCAGCTCAACCAGAAGAACCATCAAATAATTCACCAGAAAATGGCATTATTTCAACAATTCAATGGCAGGAGCCAAACGATATTCAACTTCCAAAATTAACCCCAATAACTTATAATCCACAGCCAAATATTTTATCATTAGATGATCATACAGCTGAAACTAACAATATCCTATCTGCCACGCCCGTTTTTCGTTCTGACTGTTTCATTGAACAATGCCGAAACAAAGAAAATATCCAAACATCTAATTGGATGAAAAAAAAAAAAAAAAATCATTATAAAAGAAAATAAGTTACAAATTACAAACGTACTCCAAAATCAGGAGAAAATATTGGCAAACCAAAAGGACATTAATGAAATTTTACAGCTTGTTATAAATGTTCTACCGAAAAAAAATCACACATCAATTTTTAAAGATCACAACTTCGTTATCCCAAAATTTCCAATCACTAATGTGGAGCAACTTGCGGTATTAAATTCCAAATTAACTCAAAACGCCTATATGGATCAAATGGTATTTTCTAAAATAAATAAATGATGAATTATAACAATTAATTATTCGGAATCCATTTTCTTTCAGACTCTTCACCTATACAAATTAGCAGCTGAAAAGCCCAATAAAACAGTAAAAAACGTTTTGGAACATTTATGCTCGTATGACTTATTAATTAAATATTCTTGGTCGGGGCAGAGTTCCCTTGCGAAAGGTGCATTTTAGTCATTTTGAATTCAGAATATTAAAATTATTTAATAAATTTTAATCATTTTATTATTAAAATTTTTCAAAAAATTATCAATAACAATTAAAACTTTTATATTTTTAATTTACAGATATCAATAAGCTGGTGTTTGCAGACCATATTAATATTTTAGAGCTGTTGCGCAATACACATAACTATTTGAAAGCAAACAACGCCGTACCCGCCGAAACTATAAATTCCAGGGTCAAGGAATTTTTAAAACGAGTAAATTTTCGGAAAACCAAAAATATTATTCATAAAATTAAATAATAAGTATAAACCTAGTTTTACCACCTTAAGAAAGAACAGGTTAACTCGAAAATTTATATTTTTTATGCTCATTATAAACTACCAGCCCTATCATGAGTTCCGGAGGAGTGGAAATTTTTCTTCACCGTCGTTTTCGTATCATGAATACTTGTAGGGTGGAGATTTTTTCAAACTTTCAAAAATGACAAAAATCCCACTGGAAAAATTTCCACTCCACCGGAACTCATGATAGGGTCCACAATATTTTCAAGTTTATTTCAACAATTACCTTAAAACGGTAGCTCGAGTTACCATGTGAACTCTTAAAAAAATTATAGTTAATGAAAAACTTTAATGTGTAATTTTTATTATTATTTTTAAATGGTTAACTATTTATGTTATTATACACTGTTTATAATTATGTGCAATGAATTCTTATCAAAATAAAATAATTTATTATTGATTTATTTTTACGCTTTTACCTTACATAACACAACGATGGAATTATTAATGAATTGTAAAAAAATTCACGATCTCCTCAGCCCAAATTATGGAGAGTTTGGTATTTTATCAAAAGGAACGACTAAATCCTATCCTCAAAGAAGGACGGTTTATGATAAAGAAAGTTTACTTATAAATGATCCATAAATAAACCGTGAAATTACTTCACTAATTCACAAAACTAGATGGTTTAATGTACGGTAAGCTTGCTGACGTTTGTTCGATAAGTGGGCCGTAAAATAACGTACGGTTGGTGCCAACATAAACTAGAAATTCATTAAAATGGACGGTTTAGTGTACGAAAGGTTTACTTACATTTGTTCTACAAGTGGACTGTAATATAACGTACGGTTGGTGCCAAAATAGTTTACAAATACATTTAAAACGACGGTTTATTGTATGAAAAATGTAATGACATATGGTCAAGAAGTAGACCGTAAACTAGTCTACGGTCTTCGTGCAGATAAATAGGATTGCCCAAGGTGTTCCAATGTCCGGTTTTTTTATTGTACTTGAGGAAAGGAAAGTGTGTCAAAATATAGTTCGGCCCTACGGTTCCACATCGGTTATTTTACAATACCAAATTTTCAAATTGTTTGTCGGGATTGTATGTATATTAGAATAGAATCGTAGCTCTGATACGTTTTGTTATAAAATCAGGAGTTACTATGAAATAAAGTAAATAAACCACCACAAGCTAGCAAATAACCGTGTAAAACGAGGTTCAGTGTACTCATTTATTAACATCTAAAAATAACGGAAATTCCAACTTGAATATTTTGTTATTTGCTTCTTGGAATTCTACATCTTTTCACTCATTTCCCTGCATTTGTTTGTTCAGATGTTTTTGAAGTTTAGTTCAATTCTGTAATCGTTTTTCTGAACTACCGAACCATCTTTTTGTCATTTCATGACGATTTCCGCATGTTTTATTGTGGTTGCTCTAAACGCTACTCTAAATAATACTACTAGTGGTCGTCGTTATAACCTATTCAATATAATAACATTGAATAATAACACAAGTAGCCAGTGGCGATTTTTATGCACTTAGGCTTTATTAAATTATTAAGGCAATGAACATTCTCCATACTGACAGTACTTTCATAAATTGAGTTTTTTTTATTTTTATAACAGTCTGTAATTACATATAATTAGTTAGCAAAGTTAAAACAACCTTTAGTTAATAAGTTATCTTCTTGAAACCATTTACTATTACATTAAATTCTCAAGCTAGATCAAAAGACAAGATGTTACAAAATTTGTTTTTAAACGAAATTTTCAGACAAAATATTAAATTCACAAAACATCATTATAAATTTATATGTACATTGTACATACGTACCTACATAAAACTTTCAAACTTTTACTTTTAACGACCAAAACAATTTTCATTTTCCATCAAATTATATTTATACGAAAAATAAACTTTTAAGCATTTCGCGTTGAACCCACACGCGGCATACACCTTTGAAATTTTCATAATATTTCTCTTTTTAAATATTTACGAACCACCAACACTATGTTTAACCCAACATTCTTTTCTTATTAAGATTCTTAACGATTTCCCATTTTAAATTCTATTTTTTTTTATACAGTTTGCTCAGACAAGAAAATGGTTCAGATACAATAATACATGAAGTACTCAATACTGTGCTGCTGCTGCAAAAAAAAAAATTTGAAAAAATAAAATCTCTTCATTTAAAAAAAAATGTAATGGGTTTACTTCTTCAAGTTTTCGCAACAAAACAAAATCAGAATGAAAGCTCTCGAAAAGATTTTGTTTAATTTTTTTCGTTTTCTTCTATAACATAGATGCAAACGAAATGCTTAAAACTTCTCGGTAACATTTTTCTAGATGGAATAATGAATATATTTGAAATTTTGGATTTAATTCGCAAATAGCACCAGATAAAAACTTCTCCAATCCGGTTTTTATGAAATTATGAATTTACATTTTTTTTTTTACCGTTCTCTGATTGTTGATTATCATTTAAGGTCATTAAAAGTTTTGCTTGGTTATTATGAACTTTTTCCTTGTTTTTATGATTTTCAACTCTAATATGTATACATATATTTGAAATACTGTAATAATTATAATTTGTTGTTATCATATTCAAAAGTATTTTACAGTGAAATAAAATTTTTCCTGGTGCCTTACAACCATGAAATCGCGTGTGTGCAATTGCATTTAACGAACTTTTTTTATTCTATTTCTTTTACATATACGAGTATAAACTTGCTAGTGCTATTTTAGTAAATATGTACATTGTATAGTGAAGTGGAACAATAGAATGTTAACTATATACGCTATGTACAAAATCTAGGAGATATAATAATTCTAGATATATCCCTGGAAATAAGTTCCACCAAAAAAATATAGCAACACAAAAATTGGGTTTATTATAAATCACTTTGTTATGAAAAATGTTTTGCGGAATCGGAATGTTCGAAATGAATATAATTTTTGTATCGTTCGTACGAAAATAGTTAGGTGTCACGGGACCAAGAACAATAAATAAAAAATGTATTATTTAGCTGTTTTGTTTTCGAAAAATGTTGTAGATTTGTTATTGTATAGCTTGTGGAATTTATTTATTTGAATGCTGTAACGCCTTTCGTGCTTTGGCTATTCAGCATACATTTTGTAAATAATTACAGTGAATTTATTACAAATGATCCTTTTTGAACTGTGTAATTGAAAATGCAATCATCATTTATTTATATGTTCGTGATTTATATATGTATCTGGGTGATTTTCAGGTGAATGAATTATCGTACGGTCAATTAGGTAGATTTCATAAATATTTTGAATTAGAAATGAGTTACGGGAATAAGATTAATTAGGGTAATTATGTGTAGCTTTTTAACTCATCACAAGAGAAACACCAAATAATTCTAGAAAGTACTTTTTATGTTATATTGTTAAAAGAGTGAATACTTTCTTCATTATGTTAGGATATATTTCTATTAGGTAAGTGGTACAAAAAATAGTAATAATTAGCTGTGGTCTTAACATCAAATATACCAAAAAACTTATTAATTGAGTTCTTTGCCCAAACCATCAAATTGAACATCTTTAAATTACTTTTGTGATCGTCTTATTGTATTTTGTCAAAGAACATGAAATATATGGGTACCACACACAAAAGCAAAACTTAATCTGACGATGAAGAAAAATATTTGCTAACCTCATTCAGTTCTTAGAACTTCCGAATGACGATGACCTGGTTGACTATCACGCTCTACCTAACCAATTCTGCGTAGTTAGTAAGTGTACTAGCAAGCTAAAATAAAATTTGCGCAATAGAAAGCACGTGTCATGTTCGGAACATCGACAAGACTAAACTTTAAAACACGATGTGATGCAGGATCACAATTTTTGAATATCTCAGACATGGTGAAGCAATTTGTAAGTGTGGAGGATACCTGGAACCGATTGGGTTGGACTCCGGAAATATACGATCAAGGAAAGTTACGTCAAGTAAGTGAATTGGATGTGATCGGTGAGGATGTGTGTGATGGAACCCAAGGATACTTTAATACTAAGCAGCCTCAGCGTTCCAATTCTGTGTGTGCAGTCTCAACTTACAGAGATGCCAATACAACTTACGCTCATAAAAAAATAAAACCTAATTTTCAAAGTTCCTTATCACCCAGCTCATGTTGGAACTGTTTTGCATTAGGGCATTTTTATAAGGATTGTACAATACCCATTAGGCACAGATTTTGTTTTTGTTGTGGAACCCCGAATATATTGAAAACTCAAAGTAGCCAGTGCAAGAACTTCCAGAAGGGAAACGTGATGAGGGATTTCAGAAACTCTGGGACTCTGAATTCCCGAAGCCCCACAAGCTCACTACCCAGACAGCTTCAGGAAGAAGTAGCGATGAACACCGACCCGGAGCTATACAAGATAATCCTAAAGAGGGATGCCAGTACGAAGAAAGATTAGTGAAACGTACACATGACAGCACCACTCAAACACCATCAATAAAAAAATCAAGGCAAGATCGAGCTATCAAATATTTCAAATTAAGGAGATTGGTAAAGAAAATGGTAGCTGAATCAGTCATCAGTAATTCAATTGATCCGAGACCTTATGCCAATGTTCTTATCAATGGAGTGCCATACCGTGGTTTGCTGGATAGTGGAGCAAGTGTATCGATGTTGGAATGTAATGCGGCCCAATTCTTAAATACAAATCAATTAAAGGTAAAACCTCTTCCATCAACATTGTGGACAGCAAGTGGACAAATGCAGCGAGTGATAGGGCATATAGTAGCAGAGGTGTCATACGGTGGTAAAACGAGGAAATTACGTATACACATAGCGCCAGGGTTGAGCCGACCGTTGTATCTGGTCATTGATTGCTGAGAAGTGTTTGAGTTAGTTCCTATGATGGTCAGTAAGGTCGACAAGGGCCACAGTTCAGCACTCATCGATACAAATAAGCACGATCTGGATATTCTCCAATCAGCAATACTAACAAATGTCATTAATCAGTTTCCATCATGCGAGAAATTGGGTTTGGGACGGACACATCTCGTTACACACAAAATTGATGTTGGACAATCGCAACCAGTCAAACAAAGATATTATGCCGTGTCGCAGGCCAAACAGGCAGACATATATAAGGAATTAGACCGAATGATAGCATTAGGCGTAATCTAGGAGAGCCAAAGCTCCTGGTCATCCCCAGTGAGCCTCGTAAATATGGTCAACGGAAAGATTCGGTTCTGTCTGAATGCTCGTGAAGTAAATGCGGTGACGGTGCCAGATGCTTATCCCTTGCCTCTGATCGACGGTTTGCTAAGTCGACTAACCCAACAACACGGTACATAAGTTCCATTGACTTAAAGGATGCCTTTTGGCAAATACCGCTAGATCACGAGTCAAGGGATAAGGCAGCTTTCACCGTCCCGGGGCGTCCACTCTACCAGTTTGTCGTCATGCCGTTTGAGTTGTGCAATGCTGCCTAAACGATGTGTCGACTTACGCACAAGATAATCCCTCACCAGTTGCATGACCGGGTATTTGTCTACCTTGACGATCTTATAGTCGTCTCGGCGACCTTTGATGATCATATACTATTACTTTCAGAAGTAGCGAGATTGTTGCGGAGTGCAAATCTTACTATTAATGTTGAAAAAAGCAAGTCCTTGCTCAAGGAGACAAAATATCTTGGTTATGTAGTTGGCTAAGGATGCCTTAGAGTGGACCCATCGAAAGTGCAGGCAGTAGCCGAATACCCTGCGCCTCAAACGACTCGACAGATAAGGCAATTTCTGGGGTTGACAGGATGGTACAGGAGGTTCATACCAAACTATTCTACGCTTGCGGCCCCGATTACCGACCTATTGAAGAAGGGGATGAAACCAAAATGGAACCCACAAGCCCAAGATGCGTTCGATCAGCTCAAGCGATCGTTGATATCGGCCCCACTACTAGTAAATCCCGACTTTACCAAACATTTTTATGTTCAATGCGACGCGAGCACCACCGGCATCGGCAGTGTGCTATTCCAAAAAGAAGGGGAAGAAGATCAACCAATTGCGTATATGTCCGCGAAACTAAATAGAGCACAGCGGAACTACACAGTCACAGAGTTGGAGTGCTTGGCTGCAGTGATGAGTGTAAAGAAATTTAGACCTTACATCGAAGGATATCCGTTCACTATCATCACAGATCACTCCAGTTTAAAGTGGTTAATGGACCAAAAAAACTTGTCTGAGCGGTTAGCTAGGTGGGCTCTTAAATTACAGCATCACAAATTCTCTATAGAGTATAGGAAGGGCACCCAGAATGTTGTCCCGGACACGGGACAGTTTATCGCGAGTAAACGTGGAAGAAATAGATCTATCAACAGATGCTCCGCTACATATAGACATGGAGTCTATACCAGTCAATACAGCCAATACCAATTTTAAAGTTAGTGATAACAAGATTTTTATGAGGATAGTGAACAATAATCACGCTAACACAGACGTCTCACCTTGGAAATTGGTAGTGCCAAAGAGTCTGACCTGTTTAATTCAAAAGGCGCATAATCCACCTTCAGCAGCCTATCAAGGAATTGCCAAGACGCTGGAAATTTTACAACGCCAGTTTTATTGGACATCAACGGCAGCTCAGGTAAAGAATTTCGTGAATGGATGCGAAACTTGCAAGATCAGCAAACCAGTGAATTTTTCGACACGACCAGACATGGGTAAATTTATTGAGTCGGTTAGGCCATTTCAGAGGCTATACATTGATGGGCCCTTACCCTAGGACCACCAATGATTCTAGACCATTACACTCGTTTTCCGATTCTAGAGGCATTGCGTTCGGCTTCCGCCGCTAAAGTATGCACATTTTTGGAAGGAAATTTTTTTCAGATGTATGGCGTACCCGAAGTATTATTTTCGGATAACGGCCCACAGTTTAAGTCGGTGCTATTAGCCGAATTATTAGTAAAGCATGAGTTCACTGCAATTTACTCTCCTCAGGCAAACGTTTCCGAGCGCGTGAACCGGTCATTGCTATTCGCGATACGATCCTATATAAAAGAAGACCACAAAAACTGTGATCGGCATCTCGACGAAATTGCAGAAGCATTAAGTAATGTTGGTCACTCGTCAACTGGATTTTCCCCACATTACTTGGCATTCGGACAACATAAGGTTAATCATGGGTCAATGTACCAACTACTTCGTAAGTTGCATTCACTGGAAGATAATAATGTAGAAGTTTCCTCTCCAGCTGATCGATTGTCGATTGCTCAAAGTGTTGTATTGCGGAATCTTCAAGCAGCGTATGAACGAAACAACACGAGCTACAACCTGCGTAGTCGGACGCGAATATTTAGCCCGGGTCAGACGGTATACGTTCGTAATTTCAGACAGAGCTCTGCTCCCAAGAATTTTGTAAGCAAATTCGCCTCAAAGTTCATAAAGGCTAAAATCTCCAAAAGGATCGGTACAGTGATATATGAAGTCGAAGATGAATCAGGAAAAATTCTTGGAATGTATCACGCAAAGGACATTAGATAAGTTTAGAAAATGCGAAGGTTAGAATGATTGAATTATGATCTGTTTGGGATGGTTTTGGTGTTTATTTGTTCTTGTTTTAAATTAATGCCCGGCTTTTAGAGACCTTCTCATGGGTGTGGGGCTGCCCCACGATTGTAATATTGGTTATGTTCCAGGCTTGGTGAAATGTACTTAGATGGTAAAATTTTTGTTGTTGTCATGTATTGATCAATGCTAAAATGGTTGAATGATATGATGAGTTTGTAGATGGAAATTCGTCTAACACAGTGCATATTTTTGTAGCTACTGTGAGTTGGTTTCTCGGATAAATATAATGTGCCATAATTATTGATGTAGTAAATTGATCACAGCGAAATGTGATAGATGGTAATGATCATCGTTTTGTTTTGTCGTTATTGTTCTCCCCCTACATAAAAACCAATATTGATTTATTTATGATCTGATCGGCCATTCGATTTTTGTGCTTAGTAAAGATAATACGTGTTGACATTGGCCGAGTAAAGTGTTTCTAATTTATTTGTTTTAATAAGCTGTGTTGTGCACAATTTTGTGTATTTTAATATCTTATAAAAGAAAATATTATTTCAATTTTGAAATACATCAATCATAAAAAAAATCAAATCAAATATACCCATACATTCATGTAAGCTATTCTGTGGTAAATATTTAAAAGGTAATAACTCAAGTTATACCCTTTTACGCTCCATATTCGATTTCATATCATATCAATTTTTTGTAGTATTCCGACAACTACACACAACCGAAATAATGGTTTACAAAACCAGAATTCTAAAAACTCATACGATTTTGAGTAACTTAAAAAGTTTAAGAACGCTTTACTAAAAATTGCGAATTTAGAGTTATTACCTTTTAAATCTTTACCACAGTATTGTATATTCATTGTTGGTTTCGCTTTAAAACTGACTCGGTAATTATTCTTTTTTTTTTTGTATGGGTATAAATATAGATTACCGTCGCGGAAAAATAGTAAGCAGGAAGCAAAAGAAAAAAAAAAGGAAAGCGGCCTAAAGTCTGGTACCCTCAAAGTTTTTCTGCGACATATTTTTAATGTTTGTTTCTTATTATCTTAACACAACAATCGTTTTGCTGGGAGGTTAAAGAATAATCGGACAGAAAAAATATACAAAAACGCTTAGTATATGAACATGGCGGATAATAGCATTCCCGAATAAAAGCGTTACAGCCGCATCAAAAAAGTGCTGATCATCACCGTCAGATCACAGGATGAGTTTTTAAAAATTATTTATTTATTTATATTACATTATTATTTATTTATATTATTATTTTATTATATTCATTGCTATATTTATTTCTCTATATGATTAAATTATTTATATATTATCAAATCCATTTATCTTAAAAATAACAACTTATCTATTAAGTGAGGACCGCGGATCCCTAAATTAATTTTGTTAAATGGTGGTATTTATTAATGCAAGTTAGACTAGATAGGTTGACCACCATATTGTTTTTGTATTATTAACTTATTGATATTAATCAATTAATTTATATTGTTAAGTAAATTTATTATATATTGTAAATTGTTAACTTCATTGGTATTTGCATCAATAATTGATAAAACCCCCTAAAAAGGGGGTAATATCAAATTATGCTATATATTGCCTATAAAGGGAGGGAGGTGAGCATGTGGTCCAACATCAATACCATTATAAAGTACGGCTGTAACTTAATTTATTTAATGTTTTTGTTTCTAGATCTTTCTAAACCTATTTTGCATGCGTTCAAATTAACGTTCAATATCCATCCGTCTTAGTGTATGTAAACCGTATGAGCTTTTGTTACCGTTCCATATCTCTCAAATCATACAATTTGCCAATATGGATATATAAATTCTAGCTCTCTGTGGTTGATGACAAAAACCCTACCCACCGACTTTTACTAGCCTGAAAACGTGCTGCGGTCATCAGTGTTTAGAACTACAGAGAGAATCTGTTAGCGGAGTGGTGAAAAACATAAATTTTACCATCCAAGATGTGGCATATTAGTTGCATCTTGATAGATATCAAACCGTTCCGCTACAATTCGGTTTGAGATTGTTCCATTTCCTATAAATAAATAATTTTTTAAATTAAATTTTAAATGAAACCAGTTTGATGTTTTGTTGCTGTCAAAATCCTTAATAAAACATTGTTGTTGTCATATCTATTAAAATTTTAATTTCTTTTACTTTCGGAGCTTGAACTCTATTTTTATGGCACAGTTTGTGTTAATGATAATATTATTTAAAGAATTTTATACAGTGCTTTTGAGCTTTTAAATTTAGAAAAATCTAGAAATAAACAATGATTGAATTACCTTTAGTATCATCTTAAGTAATTCTGTTTAAGATTGATGCATTTGCTTTAAGTACACTCCTTTACCTCAAATTGTTAATGAAACTAATTTGTTTGATATTTTGTTGTTGTCAAAATCTTTAATGAAACATTGTTGTTGTCAAATAAATTAAATTTTCAATTTTTTTTTATTTAGGAAGTTAAATTCTATTTTTTTGCCATATTTGGTTTTGAATATTATATTATATGAATTAAAGAATTTTTTATAGTGCTTTAGAGCTTTCAAATTTAGAAAAAGCTATAACCACACAACGGTTAAACTACCTTAAGTAACATCTTAAGTAATTCGATCTGAGATTGCTGAAATTTTTTTAAATCCATACTTATATGTACATATTTACATAATGCGATTAGTTTCCAATTAAATACACGCGTGTTAAATGAAGAACAAGTCAATTATAAGCTGACAATAAGGGGAGCGGATCAAGCAGGAACATTACGAAATAAGATTTTACTTAAAAACTTATTGGAGAAAGAGGAAAAGATACCAGGTGCTCCTTTGGTAAAGGGTGTGATTTTACTGATTATCTGGACGAACTGTTAATTTAAAAGCTTTAAAACATTGAAAGATCTCTATGCGCCATTTATATGAGAGGGTTCAAAGAGCTGCAACTAACGTAAAAGACTCCCACACGATACTACAGGGTTTGAAGAAGAAAGTGGAGAGAATTTTAAGATGGTCGGCTTCATCACTCGGCACATCACCTGGAGAAAATTTCAGTGGCGGGCGAGCACGTGAAATATTACCGGAACTGCGGAAGTCACTAAACTCCCTGATGTAACAGCCGATACCGGGTACATCGGCAAAGGCGAGGAAGGAGATGGTAAAGAAAACTGAAGGTAATCGGCAAGCCAATATGCGCAATACTTATTCGATCTTCGGCAGTTTCAGAGATAGAGTGTGAGTGGAGAAGAAGAAAGGGCAGACTTTAGGGTTTTTGCAGTCTCCAGAAATCCGGTATTGAGAGCAAAACATCCCTGCTCCCATTTTCTCATAAAAAACATTAGCACAAATAAGCAGATGGGAAATTCGGTTTTCAGGGGATAAAAAGTGACGATTTTAAGAGCAAAGTCATGCTATTGAAAGGTACGGCTCTCCTCGCACTGACCTCGCACATGACTCTACCAACCAAATTTACGACTGTCGCTGGAAGATACTTTGGAGCTAATTTCGCGGAAAATTTGTCATCTGCACTGCCCTGAGCAAAATTTTTAACATAACTTTTCTGTCCAATTGTCAGTTTCGGGTAGCGATAGTGTAGGTTATAATTGCGTTCATTCTTTGCAGATGCTTCTGTCAGTCTTTGTTGCACTGTTTGATAAACTCTATGGAGCGTTTCAGGCTTATATTCAGCTAAAAGATTATTACCTGCATGTGCATAAGACGATTTAAGTATGGGGTAAATAGAACCGGTGAGTATCAGGCGGAGTCGTGAAGACATCTGATAATTTTTGTCCCAGGTTCTTTGATCAGTTTTTACATAGCCTCGAACTTGGAGCTGAGAAGTTAGCTTCTAATATCAACAACAGACACTATTTCAGCTCCTACTATTAAAAGAACACTAAAGGAACTTATTCTCTATGCTTGTTGACCTGCGAGAAAATCATTACTAACAGCAAAAATGGGCGCTGCAAGCCTCAAATTCGCAATAGAATGGGATAACTGAATGCTCAAGGACTGGCGTAGGCTCATATTCTCGGATGAAATCAGTTCAATGTCTTTGTACCCTATGTAAGGATAAGTGTTCGGCGACGAAAAGGCAAAAGGTATTTAACAGAATGTATTTTGCAGACAGTAAAACATTCACCATATGTTATGGCCCGGGGAGAAAAATATAAAAAAATTATCGGAACTGGTGGCTATTGAGGACCCGACTCAATACATCGGTATTCCACTACTCCAGGACAATTGAGCTCCGATTGCCACAGGGCGCGCATTGTAAGTTATTGACGTTACTTGCGTCCTAATAATGCTTATTTTTAACGTCTATTTTTTGTAGGTAGCCGAATTTAAAAATAGCTTGGGGATTCAGTCGTTACCCTGGACCTGAAATAGTCCTAACCTCAATATTGTTGAAAATATTCGGTCTTTCATGGGAAAGAAGATCAAAAAACATAAGCTGAAAAGTGGCAAAGAGCGGCAAAAACTTATAGAAAATGTCTGGTTTGAAGAAATAATAATATTTAACCAAACTTTACAATTCAATGCAGATTCGGCTTAAGGCCAACATAAAAGCCAATGGCGGGGTCATTAATTATTGATTTTAAAAAGTGCAATTTCTCTTAAATTATTTTGGTTGAGATGAATTATTTTATTTTTGTTAATCCTTATTTTGAATAAAAATTACCATTGTCAACAACAAACTATTTTTCAATTGAAATAACTTTGTTGAAAATACTGTAAAGACCTACTAAATTGTTACGAGGTAGGGCGGAAATGTTCCTTATCCGAAGTTATGTAAGTCTAAAATTGCAGATCACCGTTCTGTTTATTTGAATATATTTGGAATAGTGTAAAAATTGTGTGATAATCAGAATCTATCATTTTTACCATATATTTTTGAAGCAAACGGCGGTATTTCCAAAATTTACTTTAAAAATTCAAACCGAGCATTTCAATGGCGCAAGGAGTAGATATAACGAGTTAGAAAAATGTTCAAGACTGCAATAGAGAAAATGGTCTCGGAAAACTACAAAATAACAATTCGGGCCGATACGAGACCAACTGGCGAACAGGAAAGACCGTTTAATGTATGAAAATAATGAAGATTCGTGCACAATGAAATTAGGTATCGAGACATTGTGATACAACGAAGGAGCAATGAACTTATGGCAGAAACGAATCGCATTTATGATGCCTTGCAATATTTATTAATATTTTTGACAAGGCGAAGATGGCTACCATTTTAATATACAACAAGTTAACCCACAAACGAATCGAGCCTGCTAGTTTTGGGGGATCTATGAATTAGGGAGTTATTAGGCTGCCACGCGCCGAAAATAAGTAAATAACAAATTATTCTTCAGTCATTTTCCACAGATTATTTATTCATTATTCAGTCTTTTCCATACATTATTCACCGCTTACTCACTCATCAATCATTATTCACTGATAATTTATTTATTATTGAGTTACCATTTACCGCTAATGATTCAATATTCTGTGAATATAGAGTAGCTAATGAGTGAACAAATTGTGAATGAATCAATATTTAGTAAACAATCAGAGAACATTGAGCCAATAATGCATGAATAACGAATGAATACATCAATGAGTAAATAGTGAATTTTGAATTATCAATTTGACTGATGAAATCAGTGAATTAGAAGTGAATAATGAGGAAGTACGGAATGAGTAATGTGCGAATAATGTACAAATAATTACTAAAATCTTCTTTCATCAATGAATAACGAGTAAATAATCCTTGAGTAAGAAAGAACACTAAGTGGATAATGTTTGAATATTGTGTGAATACATTTTTGATATTCATATTTTATAATTACGTACAATCAAATGTGGTAATGCGATACCGCATGTAGTACACAGCACTCCCTCCCCCCTCCCAGCCCACGATATACATATATAAAATCTCATATGTTTAGTCGAACATATCCGCAAATCAAACACGAATTAAAAATAAAATCGATCCACTTTATTTATACACAAATACATAATATTATACAATAATTTAGGTATATTATGTACATACGTACAACAAAACCAATTTTATAAATAAATACCTTTAATCGGTTTATTTAGAATTATAATTTAAGAACCGTTGTTATTTCACAAATGACTAATCTTATTGTTAAACATAAAAATAAAAATAGAAAAGTGAAAAACGCCGTTTTCATTTATTTGTATAGCCTATTTGCCTGTATTAATATACAAATACACCTTTAAACACATTTCCTTTTAATAACAATAATATTAGAAAAATAAAAAAATAATAAACAATAATAAAACGAAAAGTTAAATTGAAAAGCACAAAAATTGAAAAAATGGAAATCAATCATTTTAGTTTACATTTTCTTTTTGTTTTCCTGATTAATTTTTCATTTTCATTTTTATTTTTATTTTCATTTTTAAATAAATAAAAATGATTGAAAATGAAAAATCGAATGTAAAATAAATTAAAGATAAAAATAAATGTAAACAGAAAATTTATTTATGTATAGGTATGAGGTTCACGGGGGGGCACTATGGATAAATATATATGTATGATGGATAAGTAATAACAATAATAATAAATGAGGGTTGTGTGCGCACGGTGGAATGTACGCGGTGTTGTTGTATTTGAAGGAAATATGAAAATTAGGAAACACAGCAAAAAAATAAAAATGTTTTCAATCGGAAAATTCCTATCAAATATTTTTTTTTCCTTTTTTTGGGAAGGAACTCTGTTTTATATTGATTTGTATTTTTGGTACGAAATTTATTATTGAACAAATTCTCATTTTTTAATAATATTACGTGCGTTTTTCTGTTTTGCGGATCAAACATTTTTTTTTCACTTTTTTACATTTTCAACGATGTGCTTTGCGTTCACTTAGATATATGTTGTTTCTATCGTTTTATTTATTTTATTCCTTTTCCATCATAATGTAACAATTTCCGATTGGTAATTTTAATTTTGCTGTTTTTTTAATACTATTATAAGCTACAACAAATTGGGTATGAATAAAAATTTATTTATAGGTACTTGCATAGTATATACGGAAAATTATTTAACGTTTAATAGAGTTGAATTGATTTTTGGGGTCGTGACAAAATGATTTAATTTGTTAAGGACAACGGGGCTAGCTATATGTAATAATCCAATTGATATTCAGGTCAATTTTCAAGGTCATTTGAAGGTCAAGGTCATTTGTTTTTTCTTTACTTTATTTTAGAATTAGATTATAATCAACAAATTTCTTAACGCTAAATTTCGTTCCATATTATAAGAAAGTTCAGCATTTTAATATTTATACAAATCAGTTGCGCGAACCTGTAAAGGTTGTAACGCAACTATACAATTTTAAGATTTAAGCTACTTATAATTTCATACTTTTTACTTACTAATAATTCATTAAAAAAAGAGATTTGACTATTTTTTTTTTCGCTGGCGCTACATCCCATGTAGGGATTTGGCCGCTTCATGCTGAAGTTTCGTAATCATTTTTTTAACGGATAATGAGTGATTAATTCATTGATCCAACATTAACCAGCCATGATTTTTTCATCACCCGCCGGGAATCGAACCCGGGACCTACGAGGCTTAAAGCAACCATGCTATGCCACCGGCGGATTTGACTTTCAGTCCTATCTATATATATAAAAATGAATTCTTGGTAGTTTGGTTGAATGTTCCGAATGGGCGTCTCAGCCGCTCAACCGATCGCCATGAAATTTTTACCATGTACAAGTTGCATATCCAGAACCAACCTTACGATATTTTGGAAGGGGCTGAACCCCGGGGTCTAGGGCTGCGGTACAAATTTTTTCGAAAATGTAAATTTTCTTTCAATTTTTCCACGAAAATGAGTTTATGGGGCTGGTTATATGAAATTACTGACATATTCAAATCCGAGGGGCCCAGCCCTGGATCAAAAATTAATTTTTACATGTATAGATACAAATATTTGATTATTTCAAAATTACTTCTCAGTCGCTGCGATCGCCATGAAATGTTTACCATGCAAATGTTGCATGTTCAGGACCAATCTTACGATATTGTGAAAGGGGCTGGACCCCGGGGTCTAGGGGCCATGGTACAAATTTTTTCAAAAATTTAAATTTTTTTACGAGAATAAGTTTTGGAAAGGGGTTATATGAAATAAGAGACATGTTCGAATTCAGGGGGTCCGCCTCTGGATCAAAAATTCATTTTTACATGTAAAGGTACAATTATTTGATTGTTCTGAAATAACGCCTTAGCCGCTTTACCGATCGCCATGAAATTTTTACCATGTATATGTTGCATGTTCAGAACCAAGCCCACTATAGTTTTGAAGGGACTGGACCCCGGGGTCTAGGGGCTGTGGTACAAATTTTTTCTCAAATTTAAATTTTTTTAAGATTTTTTGACAGGAATGCCTTTAGGAAAGGGGTTATATGAAATTAGTGACATGCTCTAATCTGGAAGTCTGCCCTGGATCAAGAATTCATTTTTACATGTATAGATACAATTATTTAAATGTTCCGAAATAGCGCCTTAGCCGCAAATTTATACACCAAAAAGGATATCTAGCGTGCGATTGTTATACACAAATCATACCTCTACTATAATTGATTTAATTATTCAAATTAATTTTATTAATTTAAATTTAAATTTAAGACAATCTTTCATCACTTTAACTGAAGACAAATCTCTGAACACTTTTATTATCCATACTAATAATCCATTTTTACTGGTTTGACATGTACTGTTTAGTGATATGTGATATCCTGTCATTCCTGATTAATTCGCTACACGTTTCATTTTTGCTTAAAAAATCCAGCGAAAAAAAGATCAATTGGACAGGTAACTGCAAAGTCGAAGAAGATTAGAGCCGCGAGGGTGGCTGAATCAAGCGAACAGCGTGAAGCACGTCTTGAAAATGATCGAAGAACAACTGAACAGTGTGAAACACGACTTGCAAACGTTCGAAACAGGATGTCTTCTTCAAGGGCTGATGAAACAACTGAACAGCGTAAAACACGACTTGAAAATGTTCGAAGCAGGATGTCTTCTTCTAGAGCTACTGAAACCATTGAACATCGTGAGGCCCGGCTGGAAGTCGATCGGTTACGATATGGACGATTAATAGAAACTTTTACAGGTGATTTAAAGTTAGCAGCATTCAATTACGAGAAAGACTATGACTACAATGTTTCAATTGGGCAAATGGAAAACATTTGTTTGTATTGTCATGCTTTAAAGTTTCACAATGAATCGCCTGGAATGTGTTGTTCAAATGGAAAAGTGAATTTGCCTCCTCTGGTTGATCCACCTGAACCTCTTCTAGCTTACGTCTCCGGAACTACTGAGTTATCCAGACATTTTCTACAAAATATTCGAAAATGCAACTCGTACTTTCAAATAACATCCTTTGGAGCAACCCAAATTGTTAAGGATGGAGGTTTTATGCCCACGTTTAAAGTACAAGGACAAATTTATCATAAAATTGGATCACTTCTTCCTCTCTCTAACAACGACTCCAAGTTTTTACAAATTTACTTCATGGGCAACGAGGAGGCGGAGACTTATCAACGTTGTGCTATTAGTCCCGGAACAAAACGTGAAATAATATCAAGTTTACAGATTTTATTCCATGAACGCAATCATCTGGTAAATTTATTCAAAACTGCATTGGAGCAAACGCCATCAGATGACCACAGAGTAGTTATTCGAGCAGACAAAACACCGTCTGGTCAACATGAAAGACGATTCAATGCTCCAACAATCAACGAAGTTGCTATTGTTATGGTCGGAACGGATTTCAACCGACGTGATATTATTATCCATAGACAAAATGAAAGCCTACAGCGTGTTACTGAAACACACAGATCGTATGATGCTCTTCAGTATCCAATACTATTTTGGCAAGGGGAAGATGGGTATCATTTAAACGTGATGCAAACTACCCAACAACAAGTGCTGCGATGACGAAAAGGTTTTCCTGCATGAATTTTTATGCGTATCGTATTATGATTATAGAGCACAACAATCAAACCACATCCTTAAGTGCCATCAACTTTTTCACCAATTCATTGTTGATATGTATGCTAAAATCGAAAGTGAACGACTTCTTTTCATTCGCTTAAATCCGAAAAACTTCGTTCCGAGGAATATATTCACTTGCGCGATGCAATTGCAAATGATGGAAACGTTACTGACATTGGGAACTTGGTCATATTACCAGCTACGTATACGGGAAGTCCAAGGCACATGCACGAATACGCTCAGGATGCCATGACGTATGTCCAAAGATTTGGACGTCCTGATCTATTTATAACGTTTACGTGTAATCCAACATGGACTGAGATTATAGATTTACTTCTAATTGGGCAATCATCGACCCATCGGCATGATCTGACAGCTAGAGTTTTCAAACAGAAACTCATAAATCTCATGAACCTCATAAATAAAAATAATATTTATGGAGAAACTCGCCGCTGGATGTATTCTATAGAATGGCAGAAAAGAGGCCTACCACATGCTCACATTTTGATTTGGTTAAAGGACAAGATTACTCCGACTCAAATTGATAGTGTTATATCAGCTGAATTACCCAATCCCCAAGAAGATCCGATACCTTTTGAAATCGTTAGAAAAAACATGATACATGGGCCATGTGGAACCGTGAATCCCAATTCACCTTGCATGAAACACGGAAAGTGTTCGAGAAAATATCCCCGAAAGATGTGTCAGGAAACACAAACTGGTGACGACGGATATCCACAATACCGGAGACGAAAACCCGATGACGGAGGACACACAGCCACTATCAAAGTAAACAATGTGCATGATGAGGTAGATAATAGCTGGATTGTTCCTTACACTCCGTTACTGTCGAAAATATTTAAAGCCCATATTAACGTTGAGTACTGCAACTCGGTTAAGTCAATTAAATATATATGTAAATACATCAACAAAGGCAGTGATATGGCAATTTTTGGACTTTCGAATACAAATTCACCATTCGATGAAGTCACGCAATTTCAAATAGGACGTTACATCAGCAGTAATGAAGCTGTCTGGCGAATGCTGAGTTTTAATATTCACGAGTGTTATCCAACAGTTGTACATCTTAGTATACACTTAGAAAATGGACAACGAGTTTACTTTACGGAAGAAAATCTGTTACAGAGAGCTGCGCAACCAACGAATATGACATTAACAGCCTTTTTTCAATTGTGCGGAACAGAATCATTCGTAAAAACGTTGCTGTATCATGAAGTTCCAAAATATTATACATGGAACACGTCGAAGAAGCAGTTTTTCAGAAGAAAGCAAGGCACAATTATTCGGGAGTACCCTGGAATACGTGGTTCTGATGCCTTGGGTCGAGTTTATAATCTTCATCCTAACAATACGGAGTGTTATTTTCTGAGAATGCTGCTTCATGAAGTAAGAGGACCAACGTCTTTTCAAGCACTGAGAACTGTAAATGGCGAAGTATGTCAAACCTACAGAGAGGCATGTCTTAAACTGGGCTTACTTGAAAATGATGAACACTGGGATAGAACACTAACCGAAGCATGTCTTATGTGTCGTCCAGCACAAATACGCAAGCTCTTTGCAATCATATTAACAACATGCACACCTTCCGATCCTAAAGGTCTTTGGGAAAAGCACAAAGAAAGCCTTAGTGAAGATATACTTTGGCAAGCACGTAGAACAAATCCCGACATGGAAATACAGTTTTCAGCAGACATATTTAATGAAGCACTTATATTACTCGAGGATGCATGCTTATACATTAATAAAAAAGTCATTTCCGAACTTGGGTTGCCAGCACCGACACGCCATGGAAACATTGTTCGTAATAGAGATCTATTATGAGAACAAAATCACGACGTTGGTCAGTTACGAGTTTTCGCTTAGACTCAAAAAAGTGTCTTAGTGGATGATCAAAGACAGGCATACACTAAAGTAATGCAATACATAGCAAACGGTAACGGAGGAATTATTTTTCTTGATGCACCCGGAGGCACTGGAAAAATATTCCTTCTTAATTTGATACTTGCTGAAGTAAGACAGCAGAATAAAATCAGCCTCGCTGTTGCATCATCTGGAATTGCATCCACTTTACTCGATGGAGGACGCACAGCACATTCAACGTTTAAACTACCATTAAATTTGAATCAAGCGGATAATTCTTCTTGCAATATAACACGAAATTCGGGAATTGCCACGTTATTAAAAACATGTAAAATCATTATTTGGGATGAATGTACCATGGCACACAAAAAAGCATTTGAAGCGGTTGATCGTCCTTTGCGCGATTTACGACAAAATAACCGACCAATGGGAGGAGCTCTAACACTACTAGCAGATGATTTTCGTCATACTTTTCCAGTCATTCGACGATCAACACCCGCTGATGAACTTAATGCCTGCCTGAAGGCGTCTCACCTTTGGAAACACGTTACGAAAATCACACTATCACGATGGTACAGCTAAAACATTTTCCAGGCAGCTTTTGGACATGGGTAACGGGAAATTGCCAAATGACCCTGTAACATGTGAGATATCGTTCCCGCCTAATTTTTGTCAAATGCTGCCATCAATACAGGACGTGGTAATGAAAGTATTCCCAAATCTGCCAAATAACTTCAAAAATCATGATTGACTGTGCGAACGTGCACTCCTAGCTCCCAAAAATGACGGCGTTAATAAATTAAATAATGAAATTCAATCGCAACTACAAGGGCCACTAATGAAATATAAATCTATCGACACGGTTACTGATGTGGATCAATCCGTCAATTATCCAATAGAGTTTCTTAATTCTTTGGAGCCACCTGGTATTCCACCACACATACTATTTTTAAAAGAGGATTCACCAATAATACTGCTCCGAAATTTAGATCCACCGAAATTGTGCAACGGAACACGGCTTTGTGTGAAGAAATTGATGCCGAATGTGATTGAAGCAACGATTATTACCGGTAAAAGTAAAGGAGAAGATGTGCTAATTCCGCGCATTCCTATGATTCCCACCGATTTGCCGTTTGAATTTAAGCGACTACAATCAAAGCAACCTTGATTATACAAGCCATAATCTAAAAAACGAAACTTTTTTAAGGGAAATAGAAACGATGAAAAAATCAAAATTTCCATAGTAAAACATATAAAACATATGGGAAATCACTTTTTTTCTTAAGGCAAATTTGTCAATGAAAACGTTACAAATTCTTAATTATGATTTCTGAAATATTCTCATAAATGTTTGAATTTCAACATATATAAATGTCGTTTAAGTAAATTGTTTTCATTTTCTTGTAATAATTGATTTATTTAAACCAAAATACAAAAAAAAGTTCATAACAACAGCATTCTGGTCAAATAAAACAGAAAAGCTTACTACAAATCGTGTGCATTAAGTCAATATACATTACATAGATGGCAGTGATGGCAGTACAAATTTTTTAAAAATCGTACCAAAAATTGCCACCTGGGGAAATTTTAAGTTCAAAAATTGTAGGAAAAGCAAAACAAATTCTCAAAATATTAAGAACGTGTGATAATTTTGTGATTAAACAATTTTTTTTCGTATTTTCCTGTATAAATCTGAGACATCTAACGTACACTAGTAAAACTAAAGATAAATGTAGCAAGTATTATTTTAATTGATCAGAGCCAACTTTGATGTATTTTTCAAAATGTAAGTTCGACAAATATATTTTAGAAATAATTTAATTTTAATATTTCTGCAATTAATATTTACTTAATACCACTATACCCTTCCTATATATTGCTGCTAAAGATATGTAGAACACTTTTGTATAAAATTTTTCTAACATTTTTGCTTTTTTCAATGAAAAACTTGAAGCTAAAAAACACCATTTTTACTATGGATTCCTATGGAAATGATTGAAAAGTTATACCACTAAAAAAGCTTCTAAAAAATACGTCATAATGATTATGGCTCTATACTCCAGAAGGCTCTGCTACAATTCCCATTACGCCTTGCTTTTGCAATGACAATCAACAAAGCCCAGCTTTCATGCTTTTCACATGGCCAACTGTATGTTGCTTGCTCCAGAGTGGGAACGCCAAAAAATGTATTTATTTACACACCAAATGGAAAAACCAAAAATATTGTTTATCAAAAGGCTTTATAATAAAAATTATTAACTAAAATATCTTTATATTTATTATTCACTTTGATCTGATTGAAGGTTTGTAAAAATGGAGTATAATTATTTGGCAATTGGTAACAAATATCAAACCAAAATTAAATAACTATCCTCACAAACAGGATGTCCAATAATATCATTACAAAATTTCGCCTGGATGCATTGACGGAGGCACCGTTACTGAATACAGCTACTTATAATTTTCTTTTCATATGTGATTGCAACTACAGCGATGTAAAGAGAGAATTCTTGCATAACAATCAAGGTATTTGAATTATATATGTACCTCCCCGTGCAACGCCGGGTAACTCAGCTAGTAATAACTATACAGCGCAGTATAAAGCGACAAAGAAATGAGTCCGACAAAGAAACAAATTCACAAAAAATTTAATTTTGTTAGTTCATTAGTTGAAAAATATCAAAACCCGTGATATACGTTTTTGCGTTTCGAAAAGCATTTTAATTTTGAGACGGTGGTAGTGCCCTACAAGGCTAAAAGAGTGTATTTGGTATCGGGAAATATCGTCATCAAAATTCTAGCCTAAATGACACAAGCTTCGATGTGTCAAGTTTAATGAGATAAACCAGAAAAATAGGAAACACTTGAGCAATTAAATCTATGTTTAAAAATGTTTCACATTCATTTTATAAGGAATGAGTAGGAAAGTAAATTAAACAAGAATTTAATTGTAACTGCGATTTAGTATCGTTAGTTAGTCTGGGGACTCATATCGCAGCGCTTAAACTGCGAGATAAATGGTTCCAGTAAAGGGTGAATGATCTGTGCCATTCCAACTTACCTAACCAACCTCACTTAATTTTAAGGCTTTAAAGAATTCATAGAATTTATAAGATTTACAGAATTTATTGAATTTAAAAAATTTTAAAAATTTAAAATTTTTTAGAAACATTAGAATTTTTTGAATTTATAGAACTGACATTCTTGAATAGTTTATAGAACCCATACAATCTAACATTCAAAGAATTTATAAAATTAATAGAATTTATAGGCTTTAACAACAAATTAGAATTTATAAAATTTATCGAATCTACAGAATTTAAAAGAATTTAAGAATTTATGAGATTGGTAGAATGTAAAGAACTTACTGAATTTTAAAACTTTGTGCATAGGACTATGAAATTATTCATAGAATTTATTAAATTTATAGAATTACTAAAATTTATAGGATTTATCGAAATTTTTGAATTTATAAAATTTATAGATTTTGTAAAAATTATGGAATTTTTAGAATAATTAAAATTTAGGTGTATAGAATTTTTAGAACTAATAAACTTGAGCCAATTTCTAGAACCCATTGAATCTATAAAATTTAAAAACTATTTGTGGAGTTTATGTAATTTATAGGATTCTTTGAATTTATTTATCAGATTCATAAAATTTATAAACTTTGTAAACATACATATTAGAATTTATAACATTTATAGACGATGTAGAATATAGAGAATTTGTAAAATCTATATATATGTATATAAAAATGGTGTAAAAAATGTATATGCGCACATCAGTTGAGAACGGCTGAACCGATTTGGCTCAATCCTTTTCTATTATGTTTGAAATTGCCAGGAGATGGTTCTTACGAAAGAAAATTTTGGGAAAATCCTTCGGAAAAAAAAAAAATTCGGAAAAAAAAACGAAAAAAGTCGGAAAATCTAAAAATTATGTTTTTGTATAGGATTTGGCGCGTAGCCAACCAGATGGTAAAAACCAGATGTTTTGTAGAAGAGAAAAATTGGAAAATCTCAGTGGAAAACTCGGAAACTTCCGGAAAAACCCGAAGAAAATTGAATTTTTTTTTTCAATGAAATTTTGAATATTTTGTATGTTTTGATGACCGATTAGGCTTAATCTTTTTTAATTGTATTTGAAACTGCCAGGAGATGGTTCTTACAAAAGAAAATTTTTGGAAAATCCTTTGGAAAAGTCGGAAAATTCGGCAAATCATCAAATTGTGTGAACGTTATTTTTCTTACCATTATTACAATCATACGAAGTTCGGTGTGATTTTTAGGATTTCCCTAATTATCTCCAGAAATTTATTGGTGCATGACAACTGAGGTTATCACATTGGATTGCGGGATTGAAATTGATTCGATCAGTAAGTTCATTTTTGTGGATAAATGACTTCAAAGTAAATTAGTCAAATGAATCATTGTACTTTTTAGGAATTGATTTTAGAATAAAATGCCGGCTGTCAGACGATCGACAATAGGACGAAAAACCCGTAATTCGCAGAGAATGCACGGTGTCCGTGAAAATGAAACGCTAGAGCAACACGTAGAATTAAATGAACACAGACGTGCTCATATAGGACAAGTTCGCGCTGCACGGACACCAGCTCAGGTTCGACGAAACGTAACTCGACGAAGAAGTGAGGTGAACGTCGACTTGAAGGACTCTGCTTTCAATTATGATTCTACAATCGCCTACAAAGACCTTCGCTGCGTTGATATTGGCGCATTGTCTGCTGTGTGCCGACATTGCCAAGCATTGAAGTTCAAAGCAGAAACGCCAGGGCTATGTTGTGCTGATGGCAAAGTTAAATTGCCGGTTTTGATTTCTGGAGCCATTGCGTACTTATCTCTATGGAGATACAACGCTATCCAGACATTTTCTGAAACACACACAACAGTACAATCAATGCTTTAACATGACGTCATTTGGGACCGATGCTGTTGTCCGTCAACCCGGCTATAATCCCACCTATAAGGTAATGAGGTCACCACGTGTTAATCATTTCGATAATGTTGAACGATTGTACTCATCATATTCAAAATTGCCCTTTATTTTAAAGATTCAAGGTCAAATTTATCATCGGAGCGGAGCGTTGCTGCTACCAGCGAATGAAGAACCCAAGTTCCTTCAAATTTATTTCGTTGGAAATTCCGAATTTGAAGTCGGTTATCGTCTTGCGCTTTTCAATGCGTCAAAACGAGAGATAATCGGAGAACTTCAATGTCTTCTGCATGAACACAATGCGCTGGTTCGTTTATTTAAAACTGCTTTGGAGACAATGATTTCCGATAATCACAAAATAATCATCAGAGCAGACAAAAGACCAGACACCGGAGGCCATGTACGTCAGTACAATGCTCCCACTATCGACGAAGTAGCAGTTGTGATTGTTGGCGAAAATGTGGAATCGCGTGATATTGTGATTAAGCGGCGTGATGACGGACAAGTACAGCGCGTATACGAAACACATCGATCATATGATGCACTTCAATATCCATTGATGTTTTGTCATGGAGAGGATGGCTACCACTTCCAGATAAAGATGGTCAATCCGCTGACCGGTTAGTTATTGAGCTGTCGATTGTACTTGCATTGCTATACATATAAGATATTAATTTTGCAGGTGAAGAAACGAATAAGAAGGTCAGTTCCATGCATTTTAATACCTATCGGTTGATGATGCAACAAGGCGTGGACAATCATCTTTTGAGATATCGTCGATTGTTCTAACAGTATGCGTCGATATGTATGTTAAGATCGAAATGGAACGTTTAAATTTCATCCACTTCAATCAATCTAAACTACGTTCCGAGCAGTACATTCATCTGCGCGATGCCATCGTTTCGGATGGAGATGCAAATAACGTCGGTCAATTGACTATTCTCCCTGCGACATATGTTGGCAGCCCACGGCATATGAATGAATATGCGCAGGATGCTATGACGTATGTGCGGCATTACGGGCGGCCAGATTTGTTCATCACGTTCATTCACTTGCAATCCGAAATGGCATGCAATTACCTGTAATCTACTGCTAGGACAAACTACCAGCGATCGTCACGACATCACCGCACGTATGTTCAAACAAAAACTGAGGACGCTAATGGACTTCATCGTTAAGCAGATGGTTTTCGGACAGCCACGTTGTTGGATGTACTCAGTAGAGTGGCAAAAGCGTGGATTACCACATGCACACATTCTGCTGTGGTTAATTGAGAAAATCAGACCAGATCAAATCGATTCAATTATCAGCGCCGAAATACCAGATCCAGAAGCCGACCCGGAATTGTTCGCGGTAGTCGCAACAAACATGATTCACGGTCCGTGCGGAGGTCACAATCCAGATTCACCGTGTATGGCCGCTGGGAAATGCACAAAACAATATCCGCGACCGTTGCTGGCATACACAATTAGTGGAAACGACGGTTATCCATTATATCGGCGTCGTTCACCCGAAAATGGTGGCAGAACAGTAACGATGATAATGAAAGGAAAAGATGTCGTGGTCGATAATCGCTGGATCGTTCCGTATTGCAAGCTTCTATCGAAAACATTCGCAACACACTGCAATGTTGAGTACTGTAACTCCATTAAGTCCATTAAGTATTGGTGCTCGGGTGCAAATGACGAAGTGTCAAGATTTCAATTAGACCGTTATGTCAATTGCAATGAAGCGATTTGGCGTATTTTCTCATTTGCAATACACGAACGTCATCCCACTGTTCAACATTTGTGGGTGCACTTGGAGAATGAACAACGTGTCTATTTCACGGAAGCTAATGCAGCACAACGAGCAGAACAGCCACCACCTACAACACTTACGAATTTTTTCGAAATTTGCCAAAGCGATCCGTTCGCACGAACATTGCTTTACTGGGAAATGCCACGCTATTATACTTGGAATCAGTCGACGAAGAAGTTTCAACGACGAAAAAAAGGTCAACTTGTTTCAGGATACGTCGGTGTGTATTCGACTGATGCGCTTGGCCGTGTATATACCGTTCATCCACGACAAGACGAATGTGTCTATCTTCGTTTGCTTTTGTTCCATGTTCGTGGTCCTACTTCGTTCGAATCGCTTCGTACTATAGATGAAGTGTTGTGCGCCACTTATCGAGAGGCTTGCCAACGTCTGAATTTGCTGGAAAACGACTCACACTGGGATTCATCACTCGCCGATGCCACTGTTTCTGCGCCGGCAAATCAAATTCGTACATTGTTCGCAATCATCATAGCGACATGTCATCCATCGAACGCATTGGAATTGTGGAACAAATTCAAGGACGAAATGGCTGACGATATTTTGCATCAAATTCGCACTGCAACATCGAATTATGATCTTGAAATGAACGACGAGATACGCAACGAAGCTTTGATCATGATCGAAGACATGTGCGTGCTTATGTGTGGCAGCCACTTATCGAAATTGGGCATGCCAGCACCAATTCGTCCGATGCACGATGCATTTAATCATGAATTGCAACGAGAGCAAGTGTACGATCAAGATTCAATGAGCCAAATAGTACGAACGAATGTCCCGCTTTTGAATGCACAGCAAAATAACGTGCACGACGCATTGATGACGGCAGTTGACGAAGGAAACGGCGGAATATTCTTCCTCGATGCTCCCGGTGGAACAGGCAAAACATTCCTGATTTCATTGCTTTTGGCCACAATTCGCTCGAGATTTCAAATAGCGTTAGCTGTTGCATCATCGGGAATTGCAGCTACATTGCTGGACGGTGGCCGAACAGCACATTCTGCATTGAGGTTGCCGATGAATATCCACACGAATGACAAGCCAGTGTGCTCAATTGCTAAGAACTCGGCGATGGCCAAGGTATTGCAAGAATGCAAAATCATCATTTGGGACGAGTGCACAATGGCACACAAACGATCATCGGAAGCGTTCAATCGAACGATGAAGGATTTACGAAGTGACACAAGACGTTTTGGTGGAGCGATGATTCTGTTGACCGGCGATTTTCGTCAAACGTTACCTGTCATTCCGAGATCGACAGCTGCAGATGAACTCAACGCAAGTCTAAAATCGTCGAGTTTGTGGCGCTATGTGAAGAAGTTGCAGTTGACCACGAACATGAGAGTCGCGTTACAGAACAACTCATCAACTACTGATTTTTCTAAACAACTGTTGGCGCTTGGCAACGGTCAAATTCCTGTTGATGTTTCGACCGGATTGATTTCATTTCCCTCCAATTTTTGCATGTTTACGACGTCGAAGGAAGAGCTTATCACGAAAGTGTTTCCGGACATCCGCCAAAATTATGTGAACAACGATTGGCTCAGCGAACGAGCAATTTTGGCAGCAAAGAACAAGGATGTAGACAGTCTGAATTACTTGATTCAAAACCAAATTGCTGGGGAAACCCATTGTTACAAATCCGTTGACTGTGTGACAAATCAAGACGAGGCAACCAATTATCCGACTGAGTTTTTGAATGCGCTTGATTTGCCAGGAATACCACCGCATAACTTGATGCTCAAGGTTGGATCTGTAATAATCATGCTGCGCAATCTGAACCATCCAAAATTGTGTAACGGAACGCGATTGAGTGTGAAGAAACTGATGAACAACGTGATTCAAGCGACGATCATCAAGGGCAAATTCAAAGGAGAAGATGTTCTAATTCCGAGAATTCCTATGATTCCAACTGACACACCGTTCTACTTCCCCGTTCGTTTGGGGTTTGCTATGACGATTAACAAATCGCAAGGTCAATCGTTGGAAGTGTGCGGAATAAATCTAGAATTTCCGTGTTTATCTCATGGGCAGTGTTGTACGTCGCGTGTTCGAGAGTTGGCAAACCATCATTGTTGTTCATTTATGCGCCGGAGAACAGAACTAGAAATATTGTTTACCACAATGCATTGTATTGATTTGCGTCTGTATTCGATTTAATTCCACTCGAATAAAATACATTGAATTCTTTTGAATTCCAACTGACTCCAAATCACTCATCCAAGACGCCTGAGTTTGAATCGACATTTCATTCACTTTTCAATACATTAGTGTTGAATTCGATGAAATTGGAATGGAAGGTCCACTCATCTCAATCATCTATTGAGAATAGAGTTGAGTTGTTAGATTTTTTCTATCATCAAAATCAATTTTCGTGAAGGACAAAAGTATTTGCTCGAAACGAAGTAATTTGGGGCGGGACGAAGTTCGCCGGGTCAGCTAGTTTATATATAATTTATCGAATTTACAGAATTTATAAGAAAGAAAAAGATTTTTAAACTTTATTCATAGAATTTATAAAACTTATAAATTTTTAACGAAATTCTTGAATTTACAGAATTGGTAAAGTTTATAGGATTTTTCAAAATTTTTGTATTTATAAAAAAAATAAAATTCGAGTTTGTAGAATTTATAGACAGACACACTTGAATTAACAGACACACTTGAAACAATTAATACAACACAAAGGATCTAAAAAATTTAAAGAATTTATATTATTGATAGAATTTATAGATTTCATAGAATTTGTAAAAATTTTAGAAAATTTATAAAATTTAAAAATTTGTAGAGTATATACATATATGTAGATATTAAAACTTATAAAATTTATAGAATTTAAGAAAGTTATTGGATTTTTAGATTTTATAGAATTCAAAGAATTTAAAGGATTTACAGAATTTATCAAATTTATAAAAATTAAAATATTTTAGAAACATGTAGAATGTAGATAAGTCAAATTTGAGTTTGTAGAATTTATAGAACTTACAGACCTGAATAATATATAGAACCCATTTATGGAATTTATAAAATTTAAAGAATTTATAGGTTTTAAAAACATATTAGAATTTATAATATTTACAGACTTAAAATTTATAGAGTTCATTGAACTTTTAAGATTTATAGAATTTATCGAATTTACAGAATTTATAAGAATTGAAGAATTTATGAAATTTTCAGATTGTAAAGAATTTTAAATCTTTTTGCATAGATTTTAAAGAATTATTTTACAGAATTGTTAAAGTTTATAGGATTTTTCAAAGTTTTTTATTTATAAAACAAGTAAATTTGAGTTTGTGGAATTTTCAAAACAGACACACTTGAAACAATTGTAGAAACCAGTGAATCTACAAAATTTTGAGAATTTATATTATTGATAAAATTTATAAACTTCATTGTAGATTTTATGAAATTTATAAAATTCATAAAATTTAAAAATTTAAAGAGTTTATAGACATATTAAGACGTTTAAAGAGAGAGGATTTTAAGGATTTATAGAATTTAAGAAACTTGTTGGAATTTGAGACTTTATGGAATTTGTAGAATTTACTGAATTTATTGATATAATTTATTGTGTTTAAAGAATTTAAAATTTTCAGAACTTATATACATAATTATTACAAATTCTATATTTTTAAAAATTTTTTAAATTGGTAAGTCCTTTAATTCTAAAAATTTTGTATATCCTAATCGTAAATCGTAACATATTTGCAATGATTATAAAAATATCTTATATTTTAAACGAAATAAAAGAAATTTGTTATTTTTTTGTAAAATTTTAATTTTTAATTTTTTTTTAATATTTTATTTAAATAAAATAAATTCCGGAAATAATTTCGGAATTCCGGAATCGAGAACATTTGAATTCGAAAATTCCGGAATTACTTTTTAGCCAAAAATTGGATGCCCTACTGGTTCGTAACTATTTTATGGATCAAAATTAAAAGTTCTCGATCAATTAAAAAGCACAGGGAGCCAAATTGTTTAAAAAGTTGCTCAACTGGGAACCTGATTGAAGCTTTAAATATACATTTTAGTACTCTCTTTTGTAAAATCTCTATAGTTCTTCCACCTTATACTCCACACAACAACTCCAAACCGAGTTGAGATAAATCAACCGCCATAGAATGTATACGCAAAGTACAACAGTAGCAACGATTTTCTGGGTGGCACGTGTCTTATTCTGTTAACAGCAAATATATATGGTACTATATTTTTATTTATTTTATCAACATGATTGATCCATTTAAGTTTATTGTCAATTACTAACCCTACATACACCCCCATTCAAAAGTTTAAGACCACTGCACAATATGCCGATTAAAGACTTTTCAAAAATCTTATTCTAAAATTGGGTTTTATATTGTTGACATAAACATGCATTTTTAATTTATCAAGCTATTACAAAAAAATAGTATTGATTTTACATTTGTTGTCAGCAAATGCAATGTGCATTGTGCAATGTGGTCTTAAACTTTTGAACGGGGGTGTACGTATACCTAATAACTCTTTCAATTACAAAAGAATTATAAGTAATAGGATTAGCTTCGAAGACATCTACTATTGGACGTCGATTCTCAAACACCATGTACTTGGTTTTATCATGGTGCAGCATTGGCTTTGACTTTCGTGTCAGTCAGTCAGATATTAAAAATATATATTTTATTTTTTTTTTGTTTAATTTTTCAATATTTTGATTTTTAAATTATACAACAAGACCTGTATAGAAATCCGTTGGGTGTTTGTCGAGCTACATAAAATAGATCAAGAAGTTCAAATGATGGCCCCTTAACAAATTAAATTTGGAGTATGAAGAAAAATCCAAGCAGAAGAGAAAAAAACATGCAACATTATCCATCTTAGATGTAATCTTGGCTGAACAATTTGTTTTTAGATAAAACATGTCACCCATCTCTTTAATTCATACACTATTGTGAATGAGCTACTACGCTCAAAATAGTGTATTTATGGTGAAGTGGATGTGACTTGCGACACGTCAAAATTATTGTTACTAAATAAATAAATAAATACATACAATTAAACAATCATTTGCATTTGGATTTTCCCTTGTTACTTAATAAAAGTTGTATCGTTAATAAATAGATTGAATAAAGTGGGACCCAAGATGGAACTCTGAGGTACTCCCAAATTCAATACATTTACAGAACTAACACTGTCATTAATTTTTAGAAATTGCTTCCTTGAGGATAAATAACTTTTAAATAGCTGCCTTTGAACAGGAGTGAAATGCAGTTTGTTTAGCTTAATCATCAAAATCCCCGGATTGACTGTATCAAAAGCTTTTCGCTAGTCATGGAAAAGACATGTATAAAAAAGCCGTTGGTCAATATTTTAGTATTTGAATTTGATGTGAAACTAAATTGATGTTTACTAATTAATTTGTTTAATATTTCAGATTTGTATCGAAAACTTTAGACATAGCATTCAATATTGAGATAGGTCTATAATTCGATAAATCATGTCCTGCTTTAAATACTGGTATAACTTTCCCCGTTTTATACAATCTATATTAATTCCAGTGGTAGGTGCATGATTTATGTATGTCGCAAGCAATGGGCTTATATAATTAATAACGTGCTGTAGTGCTTTCGTTGAAATATTATCCACTCTAATCGCCGCATTAGGATTAAGACTTAAAACCGTATTTTTTATCGAATTGCTTAAGATAGCTCGTATTACCCCGATTCTAAAATCTGGCGATCGTTTATCAATTAATAATTACCGACTAATATTCTTCCAGTTTTTTCTAAAATTTTCGAACGGATAATTCACTCGCTGTACCTGATCATTTGGATTCCAATGCATTTATAAATTTCATTCAGTATGGGTGATTAGACATTGTCTAATGAGGCAAACTTTTCACTAACTTGCCTATCACCGAAAAACTCATATGAAATTCGTTTAATTACACAGCCAAACCAAAAAAAAATTTTGTTTTGGCCTGAGGGTCTGACTGTATTCTATATATTTCTAGGGTCGCTGAATCCGAATCCAATATCAGTTTAACCCTAGCACGTCAAGCTTTGGCCATAACCTCAAAAAACCTAGTAAATAAGGATTTTCAGCACTATTAAAAGAATATAACTCTATAACTTGAACGGTTAACTCCTAAAACCTATAAACCCATAACCTCATAACCCAATAACCTCATAACCCCATAACACCATAACCTCAAAAGATCTAGTAAATGAGGATTTTCAGCATTAAAAACATATAACTCTATAATTCAAACGGTCAAGCCCTAAAACCTATAAACCTATGACCCCATAACTATAACCATATAACCCCATAACCACATAACCACATAACTCCATAACAATATAACTCTAACTACACAGCCACACAAAAATTCGGCCTCGGAGTCTGACTATGTTTACTGCATGTTTTTGAGGTCGCTGAATCCAAATCCGAAGTCAGTTTAATCCCATTACGTTAGAGTTTGTCCATAACCTCAAAAGACACTTTAAAATCCGCTAAAACCATTAAACCCGATAATCCTAAACGATGTTAAACCTGAAACTCGCTCGCCCATCGAATCTTCGACCAAGTCTATAACCCCGACATCAAAATACTGAAACATTATCGCTTAATCTTCCACGGCGTAGATTTCACAAAATTAAAGTTACATGCGTCATATACCCTACAATCTCGTTTCCCGTATGTCTACATATAGGGCACCTCCTCGCGGTGACGGCGGGCAACGGAGCGAGCCCGTTATCCGGCTGAGTCCCTGGATCTTGGCTGTTATGCCGTCATGGCAGGCACACGGAGAAAGTGCGTAACGATGCAGGGCGTCGGATACCCAGTATCGGCGGCTGGTCAGGGTGGGAAAGCGGGCTCGCAGGCGTCGTCATCAAGCGACCGCAGCTCAACATTGGTTGATGACTTGGCCAATGTAGAGTTTAGGACTACAAGAAAAAAGAGCAAAGTTATCTTGCCAGAACACAATTGTGAATCGGAGCACAATGTGTTCTGTCATGTATACTCAAAGTTTGGAGTGAGCTCTACGAAAAGTCATCGATGATGATATTCGAGAGACCTACAAAGATATTTTTGGTTTCGATATGGATGAGTCAGGGATTAAATGCTGGGCTCCCAACATCATCTGTCACTGTTGTCGAAAATTGTTCGGCAGATGGAAGAAGGAAAAAATAAAGAGAACATCGCGTTTTCCGTTCCGACAATATGGAAACGCCTTTCAAGTGCTGATGACTGTTTTTATTGTTGCAATAATATCCATTCCTAATAATAATAAAAACAAAACAAAAATCGTGTACATTAGTGTTTCATCTGTTGTAGCTCCAGTATCAGCTGCAGTCGAGGACAGTCGTAATTGTAATGCCAGTCATGTGCATCCACCCGAGACAGTTGCTGATATGATGGAAGTCGACAAAAAAATAGATATGGATACAGAATCGGCATCTGAAATGAGTGATGAGACGGATAGTGACATGGATGATGCCTTAAGCTCCAAAAATCGAAAATTGATATCGCAAGCTGCGTTAAACGATCTTGTACGAAATTTAGGATTAGCAAAGGATGGTTCAGAATTTTTAGCATCCTTCCTTAAAGAGACAAATCTGTTGGAGCCAAAGACGAAAGTTTCTTCTTATAGAAACAGAGAGATGATCATTCTCTTATTTATTATACAGACATTGTATGTCTCATTAACGAACTGAAACCAAATTGTTATGATGCCAAAGAGTGGAGACTTTTCATGGATTCATCAAGGAGGAGTATAAAGGCAGTTTTGCTACACAATACAAACATTTATGCTCCAGTTCCCATTGCCCATTCCATTGTTATGCAGAAAAATATGAGAATATGTCATCTTAAGATTATAACGATTTTACTTGGACAACAGTCAGGATTCACAAAATGTCCATGTTATTAATGCTTATGGGACAGTCGTGATCGTGAAAATCATTATGTGAAAAAAAATTGGCCTACCAGAGCATCATTCACCCCTGGTTCCCGGAATGTCATCCACAAATCGCTAGTTGATCCAAGCAAAATTCTTATCCCTCCCCTTCACATCAAGCTTGGTCTAATGAAGCAATACATTAAATCGCTCGATAAATCTGGAGCCTCCTTCAAATGTCTCGTTGATAAATGTTCGAAGTTGTCTGAGGCAAAATTGAAAGAAGGGTTTTCGATGGCCCTCAGATCAAAACGATATTCCGAGATACGGCCTTCACTAGTACAATGAATCAGAAAGAAAAAAACGCCTGGCAAAGCTTCAAAGTAGTTGCTCAAAATTTCCTTGGCAATAAAAAAAGCCCTCATTACAAACAATTAGTTGAAAAAATGATTTCTGACTTTCAGAAGCTTCAATGTAATATGAATTTGAAACTTCGTTTTCTTCATTCCCACCTCGATAAATTTCCTCAGAACCTTGAGGACTCTAGTGAAGAACAGGGAGAACGATTCCACCATGATATTAAGGTCAGAGAAACTCGGTATTAGGGACGATGGGATGTAAACATGATGGCTGATTTTTGTTGGACGCTAAGAAGATAACGCGATATAGCTCAAAAAAAGAGACTGACTAAAGCTTTGTTTTTATATTATTTTATTCGTTTATTGATTTATAAATCACCAAAATCGTATGAGAATATGTCTGGTGCAATTTTGTTTGCAAAACACTTTAAAAGCGTTACTGAAAACTTTTGGTACCAATAACGTATTTGTTATTCAAATAGAAAAAAATAGAATTTTGTTTTCTATTAAAAGCTTGTAAATTAAAAATATTTTTTTGATTAATCTGACTAACAGATCTGTTACAGGATTATATTCATTATTCATTTTATTCTTTAGATTGACGTACGCATTTAGATTTATTAGTTCTAATGATTAATAATAATTTTTTTTTTTTGCTTTTAACTTATTATGTATAAATCATTTTCTAGATTGAATGAGATTTTCTATTTTTAAATCCCTCATACCACTAAATATTGTTCACTTTAAAAAATAATCCATACATTTTGCGGCGCTTAACTCATTTACTAGCTTAGCAAATAAATTATACGTAATGGAGATTTTTATTCGAAAACACCTTATTTAATTTACTTTGTTACTATACAATTAATATAATGAAAATTTTTAGTTTTGATTAGATGGTGTCGAAGTCGATAGACTCAGCACGATTTTACGTAAAACTTTATTTTGATAAATATTTATCGAATTTATTATTCATTATCAGATTATTCCGTAGCTATATATTTTCACCTGAAAACACCTTTATAAATAAATTTTTCTAGAAAGAGTAGAATTTTTTTATGGGGTTCAGCATCATAAATAGCAAGTATGTGTGTGTGTACAATACAACGTACTATATATCGTATTTTGGTGTTAAAATTTCTAATTTTATTTTATTATTTATAAGATATACATAAGACGTTGTTTTTTAAGTATGAGAAAATTAAACTTTTAAGCTTTCTCTCTTAAAAATAAATAATACGATATAATCGTATGTTTGCTCGATTAAATTTAATTTCGTGTGATTATAATTAGTCTTTTGTAAATAAACGGATTATGTTTTACACATCATTTTAAAATTTTATAAATGTACATCTACGAGTAAATATAAAGCATATGTGGGAAATCTTATAAAATAAATATTTATATCTTATCCAAAAACGACATATTATGTCGTTGTCATATACAATTTTATTTTCCTCTTGCATATTAAAACCCAATTTATTTATTATTTATTATTAAATATAAAATAAAAATATGTTAACTCTACCGCCGTATCAGCATTATGACAAAAAAAAAACACAAATTGGAAATAATGTTTTGCATGGCGTATAATAAATACATAAAGCTTTAAATTTTACTAAATTTAATGAAATATTTAATACATTTATTTTATAATAAATAAATAAAAAATAACCAACGATATACAAAATACGAGATTCATATTTAAAATTTTCATATGGCGTCGACATCGTAAAATTCACTTGGGGAATGTAAATAAGCGTGGAATTTAATGTAGCATTATGGAAATTATTCGTTTGCTAGAAAATGTCTAAAGAAGCTTTTGGGAAATGATTTAAAAATTAAGCTTATGATTATGACTTTGGGCGGGTGTCTTTTATATTGTATACCTTTTTCGGTGTATAAATATTATTTAATTTGGGTTTGTAATTTAATATTTCATTATCGTGTACAATTTTTAGATTAAAATTTTATTTTTGTTTTACATAGAAAATGGTCCCATTTGGTATGGTTGATATAAAGCTTGGTAAATAAAATAAACTGGCAATTTATGTCAAATTAGATTATGAAGCATCACGTCTTGAGAATTGCGCTAAGTTAACTAATAAATTATTGTAATAATGAGTTCGTAAAATTTTAAAAACATTATTAGCTACAATAATCACAAAAGAAATGATATTAAGTAGCTTTGTTGGATTTGAAATTTTTAGAATTAGAACTTGTCGAGAATTTAATTGGATTTCGAAAATCAAAACTGAAATGAAAATTTAGATTTATAGTGATGGCAAAACATATCCACGAATTAATAAGTAAAAGCGATTATAGCAATTGTGATTAAATTTTATAGATTTTTATAAGAGTTTTATTTCAATCAATAAAATTTTTAATGGTTGTTTAAAAAAACAGTTATCTGTGTAATTGTCATATCATTTTAAGTACCATGTTCCATATTAAGATACAATTGTACCTTTTCTATTTACAATCTTTTCTTCGCGCTGGCCTAATCATTTTATTGTGCCTCTGTTAATATTTTGTACGTTGAACCTAATTGTTTTTAAGAAATTATTAAAAAATATCATTAGTCTGAATAATATTATCAAGCGAAAATACAGAAAAAATTAGATTGAACATAAAAAAGGTACAATGTATTTTACCGTATGTGCAACAAGTTAAAGTATAGCTCGATTTTCGTAATTTTTCAAGAAAGCAGAAATTATTTAGAAATCGGAACTGTGTAAAAAGTGTTTCAATTTAAGTGTAAATTATTGTTAAATTATATAAGTAAATGGGAAGCTGTGGACAATAGAATTCCAAATGAAAAGAAAATTTGGAATAAGCTGTTCTGCTCTTTCTTAAAAATAATCAATAAAATTTCTTAAGCGCTTTTTAGATTTTGTTTCATTTTAACATTCAAAAATATTTTAAAAGAGCTAACAGATTTAGGATATTTTTGAAGATATTTTTTTTTGTTGTTTTTTTCTTAATTGAATCGATTCAATCATTTGAAAATGACTAAAGTCGCATTTCTAAGCGTGCTACTTTAGTCGCTTCCAAAAGTATCGATTCAATTGCAATTTGATTAATTTAAAGTTTATCGCGGAAATAAGCCATTACTTTTGGTCTTTGTTTTCTTTTATTTTGTATTATAGAATTAAGCTGGTATGCACGTAACTGCAGGTTGGCTTCTAATAAATATAGAGTTAGGCCAAAATATTCAGGGAAGTTTACAGATCCTTCGACTTTAACTTTTTGACACCAGATAGGTAAATCCCAATATTCTAGTTAGGAGTATGGTGCTTTAATGTTTAAATAGATCATAATATTAGCACTGCATTACTAAAAATAAATCATGTTTTATATAGGCTACCATGCAAGCTTATTTTACAACGTTCGATCGAGGAAATTATCATTGCAGATGCTGGCACAGTATTCAATGAATTAATGGAATCTTGGAGATCAGCAGGACAGGTTCTACAACATTTGCAGGAACATAACGTTAATATTCAAATACTAAATCTATTGAAGTTGATTTGTTCAAAGAACCAACATTTTTTGAGCGTAAAATGTTATTTAAATGCCTCATCAAATCGAGAGCTTTAGGTGTAAGTGGTTTTCAAATTTTATTATATGCTACGCAGTAAAATTTAATTAATTTTATTTATAAAACAGAGAAATCCTAAAGAATCGCCGACTCAAACGGTGTGTGTCAGTGAATTCCGATGTGAGAACTTGGATCGAAACTCATGTAGGAAAAGAGCCGTCTGCATCGCTTAGTTCATCTCCCATCATGTTTAATAATCTTAATTAATTTTGTGTTACTTATATATAGACATTCCGTCGTTGAACTTCCAAGAAAATTAATAATCGATAAAGTTATTAAAAATTTATTACATTGCTCTGTAAAAGAGTAAATGATCCTCAAACAATATATAAAATAGAAGGTGTTGACTAGTAAATGCCAAATTAACTTAACTCATACAATTATTAATTATGGTTTAAATAAAAAACAAAACCTTAATAGCCAGGATTTTGATGACATTTCCAGAGCCATCCAAACATTATTTACTTCAGAAAGCGTTGTAACAAGTATTTAAAACATTTCTGCAAAATTTTGAAATTACTATGTATTTACTATAGACTTTATATTATTTTATAATATTGTCTAAATTTGTGCATAGGAAACTTAATATGTTCCACGAGTTAGGAAAAAAAAACCAAGTGGAAAATTATACGATAGAAACAGCAATATTTGCTTGAAAACCAAAATTTTGAGAACAAATGGTAATGATGCAGAACAGCAAAAGTAACATTCAACGATGGATAATAATTTATCATTATCTGCACCCTAATTCTAAAAAAAAATAAGACAATGTGTAAACGGTGAAACTAGTGAAAAGCAAAGCTAACTTTTATGAGTTTGCAATTTCTCGATTTCACTAACTACTAAAACATTATCGAAAAATTTCAAACTCATACAATTTTTAGAATTTATAGTAATTAAATAAATTTTTTAAATATAAAAATTCTCTAAACCTACCTCTAATCCTACAGTAAATTTTACAAATTTTATAAAGTCTAATAATCCAATAAGTTTCTTAAATTCTATAAATCCTATAAATTCTGTAAATTTGATAAATTTCATAAATCCAATGAATTCTCTAAATTCTTAAATTCTATTAATTCTATAAGTTCTCCAAATTCTATCAAATTAATAAAATCTATTCTAATCGATTCTTTGCGTCCTATACAAACTCAAACTTTGCTTGTTTTATAAATGCAATAATTTCGCTAAATCCTATAAAATTTAACAATTCCATAAATTCAATAATCTTTATAAATTTTATAAATTAAATAAATTCTATAAATCTTCTAAATTTTATAAGTTCTATAAATTCTATGAATAAAGTTTAAAACTTCAGTAAGTGCTTTAAATTCTACAAATCTCATAAATTCTTTAGTTCTTAAAAATTCCGTAAATTTGATAAATTCTATAAATTTTAAAAATCCAATAAATTCTCTAAATTTGACAATTTAGTAATTAAATTCTATAAATTTTATAAATTTAATAAATTCTACGAATAATTTTATAAATTCTATGCATAAAGTTTTAAAATTCAGTAAGTTCTTTTAATTCTGCAAATGTCATAAACTCTTTAGTTCTTAAAAATTGTAAATGCGATAAATTCTATACATTTTATAAGTTCCTCAAAGACTGTAATTATATAATTTTAATATGTTTATAAAATCTATAAATTCTACAAACAATGAAGATTTTATAAATTGCATAAATTTTATAAATTATAAAATCTCGACCAATCCAAATTATAAAATCGCGACATAATTTCTATAAATTCAATAAACTTTAATATTTCTAAAAATTCTTTAATTTTTTTATAAATTTTACAAATTCAATAAATTCTTCGAATTCTATAAATCGAAAAAATTCTGTAAATCTTATAAATTTTATTATTTCTATGAATTCCATAAAGACTAAAAATTCAGTAGGTTAGGTTAGGTTAGTTATATGGCACATAGTGTATCCCCTTCACCCTTACTGTAACCATTTAGAGCGATTTCAGTAGCGTAGAATATCGCGCACTTTACTGTTCTCGAGATCCGCCAGGTTCTCCATCTTGAGCTTACCTAAATATTTATGCTGCTAGTTAGTACTTCTGCCTGAGCAGAGGAAGTGATCCATAGTTCCATCCTCCTCCTAGTCCAAATAGCTTCTACAGAAGTTATTTGCCTCTATAAACCCAGCCTTATGGCATTCTCTTCAAAAGGCAGTGTGGCGTGATATTCCTAGAACCGTTCTTAATTCACGAGAGCTTAATGTTTTGGTGCGCCCCAAGTCTATTTTTGGCCACACTTACTTTGCTTAATTACAAATACGGCTGTCAGTAAAACCTTTAACCTTTCTAGTTTATGTGCTGTTATAGGATTCCCCAGACTCTTTCCGGTTGCAGCAGATGAAAGTAAGTTTATAAAATAATTTATAAAACTTTATAGATTCAATAAATTTTATGAACATTTTATATTCTTTAAATTTTGTTGTAGATTCTATAAGTCCTATAAATTGTTTTAAATGGCAGAGTTCTATAAATTTTGTTAAATTAAAATATTTTTTACTATATATTCTTTGAATTCTGCAAATTTTATAAAACCGATGAATTCTTTAAATTTCATTCTTTCAAATTCCTTAAACTCTGTAAATTCTACAATTTTACACAAAATAAATGTTTCTACTCACTCCTACTGCGATTTAGTACCTATCATATAATTGAACATAAATGTTTAATGTAAAGGGTTTTCTGTTTTTCTCATTTAACCTAAAGCATCGTTTTGGCTAGAATTTTGGTGGTGATATTTCTCGTGGCTAATTATGCTATTCTAGCCTCGAAGGGTACTTCCATCGTCCCAAAATGTAATTCCTTTTCGAAACGCAGAGCAATCTTACGTACCGCAGATGACGATACAAAAACGTTTATTTATAAACTAAAATGTTGTAGATATAATTTTGCATCGTCATTAGCCAAATGCTGGTGAACGCAAAATTCGTTCTGTTTTTGAAGAACTGATCAAATCATATATTCTTTGTTGAAACAACATTCCCACAATGAACATTCTGGGCCAAGGGATAAGATTATTTAATTGATCAATTATATCATATCGGCTTCCGAGCTTGAATTGCTCTCATCAAATTTATAACTGGAATTGAACGACGAGAAAGTTTCAGAATTTATTTGTTTAGTAGTGTATAGTTATTATGTACTAATGTACTAAGTATCCTTTTCAGCTTAAAATCTAAGCAAGCTCTATCTAACAACACGACACATATATTTGCCTGTGCTGAGATGTTCTAACATCACTTTTTTCGATGTTCGATAGTATTCATGTCTCTCTTTTCAAGAATAAAATTGAATACTATTTCGACTTTTGAATTAAGCTTTTTCTATTGCGATCTCAGCATGCTCGAATACAACATCATTCTATTTCTACTTTCATTCATCACTCTTTATCACAAAAAATTTTGTTTGCGATATTTTATCGACGTGAAGAAAAGGAAAAGTATACAGAAGGCTGAGATCGCATTAGAAAAATTGTAATGAAAGAAGAAAATAGCGTACAGTTTTGTTCTTGTTACAAGAGACAAAATACTATCGAAAACGAATCGAAAGTGATGTTAGAACATCTCAGCACAGGTGTATTTTAAAGACGGATATATCTAAACATGTAAATGAGTAAGGTAATTTTTAGGGACGAGCATTTATTATTTCGTAATCCATTTAGTAGGTGTCATGTCATGGTGAACGCAAAAGAGAAATACTCTAAACTTCCAAAAGTAGCCACCTCGCTATTTTGACCACCTTCCTAAATTGATCACTTTTTGTCAGCCAATGAAATATTTTGTATCATTTTTTGTTACATTTGAAGATAGTTTTTTTAGTACAAGAAAGGCAATAATTACATAAGATTACGTTAAAATTATTTAAATTAGTGTGAAAAAAAAAATTCATTACTTCAGGAATATTTGTTTTCAATTCCGGAATAATCGAAACCACCAAAATTTGGGCCGGTATTCCGGAATACTGGGATTCCGAATTCCGGAATTGGATGCCCTAATCGACACATGACTTTGAGCTAATACATTTGTTGGATACCCTGTGGGCTACTTATACTCATAGAGTAGTCGTAGAATTAATGCGAAAGGTCAAATCAACAGTTACAGAAATAGTACAGTAACTCTTTCCCAAGGATGCTCCTTCCAAACATTATTTTGGAGCTGGAAAATTTGAAAGGAGAGGGTCATAATAATTATTTATGAAACGTGTGAGGCCCTTTGAATGGTTCTTGAAACTTTATACGTTGCAAAACCAAATCGTAATTATTTAAAATCTGTCGAAAAAGATTTCCACGAGTTGTGGAATTTTCCAAATTGTGTTGATGCCGTTGACGGCAAACATATAGCTATACAATGCCCACCGGATTCAGGCAGCGTTTTTTTAAATTATAAAACGCATTTCAGTATCGTGTTAATGGCAGCTTGTGATGCACGTTATGTATTTTATTTAATTTACCATCATTAATGTCGGTGCATATGGGTCGCAGAGCGATGGAGGAAGTACTGTTTCTGTTTTTTAGTCAAACAGATTTTAATTAACGATCTAAAATGAATTTTTCTTTTGTTTTGCAGGAATTTTCAACAAAAGCAGCTCTGGGAAATGGTTGTGTGGTGATCAGCTCCCGATTCCAGAGCCAAAGGTCCTACCAGCTACACCAAGCGTCATACCGCACTTTTTTATTGGTGGTGCTGCATTCACTTTAACCCCAAATCTCATAAAGCCATACCCTGGTATTGGTCTACCGATACTTACAACCTTAAATATGCAGCAAGATAATGCAGAAAATATTGTTTTGGGATGCGTCGCAGGGGAACACATCATTTGAACGAAAAAAAAAAATCGACACATGAAAAATCTCGAATTAAAATCAGTGATCGAAAATAAATTAAAGAAATTTTTTACATCGATTTATATTAGTCTAAAATAAAAATCTCGAACATAAAATTTCGATTTTCTAGCCAACTTTATGGTCGAATTCGAGATTTATAATTATGTATTTAACACAGATTGAGTGTAGCAGTTAATTGGGTTATTTATTAGTATTTAACAATGAAAACCAGTAAATTTATAGTAATTCAATTTTTTTTTTATTAATAATTCTTAATTTTTATTAATATTAGCAAGTCTAAATATAATATTTTAATTTAACTGTATGTTGAATGCCAAACCTTTCAAAATTTTAATAGGACTCAAAGAAGGCATGTTTGTTAAAATATTTTCTATATTTTTGTTCTTCGTAGCATCTTCTCGTCTTCTTTTTTTTGCATTACCAGCAATGGATTTTTCGATTAGTGACATACTGGTAATATACTCTTCTTGTAAATGGTTTATTAATTTATATACGCCGACATGTGAACCACCTACCACAACCTTGAGGCGTCTATGCCATGCTTCTACGTTATTCTGTGTGCGAGGCATATTATCTGTTAAAAGCTCATTAATGGACCATAGTTCGGGTGGAAATCGCGGACGAGCATTTCTGGTGCCAAACAAATAATTTTTCTCGAACCACGGTAATATTTTTCGACTGTGCCTGCACAGTTCCGGCTTAATCTTTTCGTAGTAGTCAATAATATTATTTATTGGTAAAAATGCTAAACATTTCAGCATTCTCATATCCAATGGAAAATTTTCATCAGTCCCATATCTAATTGAGAGCTTTTCACGCTGAATCCTTCGGTACAAAATCTGCCCAAAGTGAAAATAACACGCTTTGTGAAGAGCATTTGGAAAAAAACTTTTTGATGCATTGATCATAGCTATTTCAAAGTCTGTCATCATAAATTTTGGTTCGAGTTGAACATTTTTGTCACAGGCAATTCGTAAAATTTCATAAAACACTTCGCTATAGCACTCCTGTGTTTTAGAACTCATGAGACAAAATATTAGGGGTACAATAACGTCTCTGATTCGGCCATGGATGGTAAACAGTTGTGTCATTATTCCTGGAACAACTTTAAATGTACCATCCATAAGCCAAATTTTAGTTGTTGATAGTTGGTGTAAACTTTTGATTGTTCCCATTAAAATTATTTTGTTGGTACCGAAATCCTTTTGTGATAATACAAATAATTCACCTAAAATATGAGTGTATTTATAAAATTTCAGGACAATATAATTTTAGTAACTTGAAAAATTTTACCTTCGACGTAGGATAAATGTGTCGGAATAGCAATAGCATCTAAAGATGTAGGCTCCTTTATAATGCTTCGTCTAGCATATTGAATTTTATTTTTCAATGAGTCTTTACATGGTAAGTAAACCCGACAGTTAGGTTTACAACTAACTAATCCAGTATTTATTATTTGTGATGGTGGTCGGGCTGTCTCGCGAGCCATCTGTTTGATTTTTTGATTGGTTTTGAGTACCTCCAATCGGTTTGCAATAGGCTCATGACAGTGTTCGGTTGGTACTTTAACAATTTGGTGTTTATCACCATTCAGTATAGATGTTAATCGCCCTCGACAGCACATTTTTTTTTTTTCACAAGCCCATCGAAAAATTTCGCAGGTTTTTTTTTCTAAATTGTATGAAAACCCATTCAATACCAATTTGTCGTAATTTTTGTTAGTTTTTGTTATTTTTATGTAATCATTAAGCGCCGATTTTTCCATTTTAAGACAAATTCACTTTTTGACTTTTTAGATATTTGAGTTATGGTGTCCAGTAGCCTACTGAATAATGCTCAGTTAAATCGAATTATTGCACAAATATCAAGCCATAGTTAACTGCAATGACTATAAAATATAAACAATTTATACTTACCGTTTCGGTTTCGGAAAATAAGTTAAATAAATTTGACGACATTATTATTCACATACGTACGAAACAAACAATAATAACAGTGAACAAATGATCGATTTTGGATCAAATCTGATCCAAAATCGATCATTTTTTTTCGAGATTTTCAATTTGAGATATTTTTTTTTCGAGATTTTTTGTTCGATATTTTTATGTCGAGCATGTGACTTTCGGCCATCACTACCCAACCCTGAAAACAAGGAATTAATATAAAGTAAAAATAATTTAGAAACAAGCACTGAACCATGTAGAACCCCAAACTTAATATTAACAGGGTCCCTTTTCCTACTTTAACCTTAAAATATCTATTACTGAGCTAGGATTCAAACCATTTCCACACGCATAAAAATGTTGAGTTTGGCGGACAGCTGCATTTCCAAAATATCGTCTACGACTTCTAAATATTTGCATTAAATACCCTTTTATGTCTATATTAACCAAATGACGGGTTTAAATTTTATCTGTAAGTTATCATAAAAGATTTACGGTTGTCAAAACTAAAAAAATTGTCGCAGCAACCAAATATTTTTCGGAAATATTCATGAAAAATATGTTGGTAATTATATCCGTCAAATATTGTTATAAGAACTGTATATATCGGTTGTCATAACCTCAATTTGGTAAAAGTAACTTTCATGGATTTATCACAACACCAATTCGGTTATCAACAATTATTTCGGTTGTGATTTTATCTTTTTCGCTTCTAATTTATGTTCGTGGTTTTTTATTCTTGGCTTTGTAACTATTGAGTTTGGATGTGCAACAGTGAAAAATAATACTCGTAATTGTTTGTGAGTGAATTTAAAAATAAATAGAAAATATTATTGTAAAGCTTTATTTTACAAAATACATAACTATTGTTAGAGTAATATTGTTGTTTTAATATTTTGTGCGTATTGTGGAAAACATTCGCTTAAGTAATAATAATTTAATATTTGATGATTAATAATAATTTTATATTTGATGACCTTAAATTTCACACAACAGTTCATTTACCAACTGATAAATGGAGTTAGTGTGATATTCTTATAATGAAAATGCCTGAAAATAAAGAACAATATCAAAGCTGGCAATTATAAACTCACAATTTTGAAATTTATCTCAAAAATCCATTTTTTGTTGACTTAATCACTACATCACCTGAAATCTTATTTATTTGCTATTTGACAGCTGAGTTGTAAATTCTGCGTGCCTTAATCGACTAAACTAACTAAACTAGAAAATAATTGAAGCTTTTGCAATTGTCTCATAGGTTCATTACTTAAAATAAATTTAAAACACCTTAAAATTGCATTGGTAAATGACAAATGTGCCATTATCAATTAATAAACGTTTACGTGTTTTTGTTGTAGTTTATCGAACACTTTTAACATTTATTTTAGTTTAGTTTAGTTCCTTTCGAGGCTCTGTTAATGACTATTATACTAGTGGCCTCTTCATGTAAATTATAATATTAACTACCGTACTTTAGTTAGTTTGGTCGATTAAGGCACACGCTAAATAAACTAATCGACCAGAGATGTCACTATTATTTGTAGGGAAAATTTACTGCGGCAATCATGCGATTATAATATGTAGATGGCAAGCTGTGCAACAAGAAAGAGAATTTTGTTCTGGAAAAATTGTTATGCGATCAATGGAGGCACAACCAAAAAAGAAAACAACATTTAATTTCTAAAATTTTTAAATTGAGTGTAAGTGTTCTAATTATAAACTGTAAAGGATAAAAGTTACTTCTTCGTAGTAAAATTTGTGTTGTAAATTGTAATTAATGTTACTAATAATAATAAAATAAAATTGTTGTTGTGAATTATAATAAAAATTATAAACTATTTTACAAGAAGTTAATTCTCACATTAACATATACATACTAAGGGGTACAGCCCGTCCTAGGACGGACGCAATTTATGTATAATGGTGATGTCCAGTGGTCGCTGCCGCAATCAACATTTAAACATTTGATAATTTTTTTGGCCGAGTAGGAATAGCTCGAGATTTATGGCTTTTAAGGATCATTGTACCTTAAATAGACCCTAAACCAATGAGTAAGGGCTTTTAAGGATGGTTTTACATGTGTTGGGGCATCCCACAAAAAACCTTACAAACCGACAAATAACGGGAGCTGTGCTTTTCTTCAAAAAAATTCGGGGTGGGCTGAGTCGTCTAAACGGCCGTAGGTATTATGCGTGATAACGTTTATAAGATGTTGAGATTAATTATATTAATTCAATATAAATTATAAGCCAAAGTTTCTTTAAGCACAAATAAATGAGGGATTCTCTCTCTACAGTGTTCTAAACTATATATTGTAAATCGCTATTTTGAAGATATCAATTTCATTTAAAATTTATGTGGAGGGTTATTACTTTAATTTAAAATAAATTATCCACCACAGTTTCTTTACTCACAAAATGAGATTAAAATCGCTTCGATCAGAAGAGGCGTTCTCTCGCTACACTGCTCACAAGCATTATAAATCCCTTTTTTGTAGATTTTAATTTTAATTAAAATGTATGTGGAGATTAATTATTTTAATTTACAATAAATTATCTGCCATGGATTTTTTACGTATAAATTGACACCATAATTTGTCCGATCAGATGAGGCTACAGTGCTCTCAATCATTACAAATAGCTATTTGGTAGTTTGTAATTTTAATTAAGATATATGTGGAGATTAATTATTTTAATTTAAAATAAATTATCTGCCACAGTTTTTTTATGCACAAATTAGCACCAGAATTACTCCGATTAGAAGAGGCATTCAAACCCTGTAAATCTCTGTTTTGTAAATTTAATTAAAATTAAAATTAGTGTGGAAATTAATTAATTAAATTTAAAATAAATTAACCACCACTGTTACTCTACGCAAAAATTGACTTCAGAATTGCTCGGATTGGATGAGCCATTCTCTGGTTCAAGCATTTAAATCGCGCGAAATCCGAGGTTCGCGGCCCGGCTTGCCTCGCCGCCTGATGACGTCGTTGCGATAATATTATGCGTGAGGCATCAAGCCCAAAGACCAACCTAAGAAATCATACATTTAAATTAAAGTAATGCTTAAAAAATGCCTTGGGCACAATCGAACCCCAGACCATAGCCGCTCTAGTCCAATACGTTACTACTTAGACACGTTCAACCTAAATTATTTAACTTTCATTGTTATATTGTTTCAAACATAGCATGCTATGAAGTTTATGATAGGAAAAAAATGTTTACCAAAAAATTCTCATGACTTACTACAACTCAATATAAAAGTATTTAAATAACTTATAATAGTGTTCGCATACATTTAGGCGCAAAAATAAACTTGTACCACGTATTTTCTTGTATAATTAAGGCCAGTTTACACCTCTCGTGAACATGAACATGAACAAAACATTTTTTGTTGATAAATCTGAAATTACTTGATTTTTTTCATTAAAACTGATTGGAATAAACTTGAAATAAAATTACGTATCGAATAATTATGAAAATAATGAATAAAATGTCATTATGAGAATATTTTTTTCAATTCCCCGATGATTTGGTAAAATATTTGGTAATTAAGGCTCGTATTTTTAAACAAGGCTAAATCGACGGATTAATCCACGGTTTTCGAAAATTCACTGATATCGCCGAGGTTACTTTTGGTAATTTTAAACATGGATAGATTCGTGGATTTTTTGTGTCGTAATTTTGAACGAAGTTAAAACCGGCGATTTTCGAAATCAATTTTCGAATTAATAACTGCTTGCTGGGACATTGGTCGATTTTTTTTGTTTGTTTTCCTCCCAATATTTTTTGTTTTATACCGTTGACAGACAAAAAGATTTTCGGAATAATCTCAGATCGCGATTTCAAATTCATTTTAAAAATTACAGCAAAATAAAATAATTCTTTCTGCATTAAGTTTCCTGTCTTTAAATTAATCGAGTTTCAAACTCTAGATTACGATAATATACATCGACTGAAAAAAAAAACTACATAATATCGAATTGCAAGCAGCTAGTTTGAGTATATCTTAGGTACTCCTATTACTCTTTAGTCAATATTGCAATTTGTGGCATTCAATTTGAAACGAAATGCAAATTTATCTAATTTCATTAATGGTTTAATTTGGAAAGAAAGCAAATAAATATTTCCTTATCATTTCTATCTGGATGATTTTAAAATAAATGGCCCCTTAAGTTCTAATTCAGGAAAACAATCCATGTGTAGAATTAATTATTATTTTCCAACAATTCCAAATTTTGAAAATTTCAAAAATTAATAATCTTTTTGTAGCTGCGGATTTGTCAAATTTAGAGATTTTTAAGAGTATGGAAATCCGGCATCTATGAGAAAATGTATTTCAGGAGTACAACCAGAATCTTTTTCATATTAGGACAAAGTTTATGTGATAATTTAGGACTTAATAGGGTACTTGGATTTTCAACATCTTTCAGTTCCCAACATATTTGTCGTAATTGCAAGAGAAGTAAGAAAGATACACAACTAGATTGTACAGAAGAGTTGAACCTTTTAAGAAATCAAATAAACTATGACATTGAGCTGAAGCTAAATGATGTGAAAGAAACAGGAATCAAAGAAAACTTCATACTTAACGAAATTGACTTGTCTCATATCACTAATAACGTAGTATGTGATCTAGTGCATGACATTTTTCTTGGTGTTTGGATTTAACCAAATATTTAAATTACTTCCTTTATGAAAAATGATACTTCTCATTAGATGTATTTAATTACCGGAGGTTGTTGTTCAATTATGGCCAAGTAGAAATTGAAAATACAATTGGATCTATCGAAAAACATCGTATCAAGTCCGGAAATTTTAAACTTAATGCAAGAGAAATAAAGACATTGTATCATTTCATTACTCTTATAGGTGATTTAATACCTTCCAATGACGAAGTTTATAAATGTTTGCTAATATTTATAGAGATAATCGATATTACTTTCCTTGACTCATTTTCTGAAGAAATCTTTTATATTTTGGCAATGCGTATCAACCAACATAATAATCCGTATGTTCAATTATTTAATGATACATTAAAGCCAAAATGCCACAATTTGGTCCATTACTTAAATATAATTAAGAAATGTGGTCTTTTGAGATATTTGTAGATTTTCCGGCTAGAATATGTGTACAAGATTTTTGCAGATAACATAACCTCAAGAGTTAATGTTCCACTTACTATTGGTATAAAAGCAGCACTACAATTCACTAATCGTTTATATTGCAATAATTTTTTCGTTAATATGATTACTGTAGAAAAAGCATTTCCGTCTAATGAAAAAAATTTAATATATTGTATATTTCACTACTTGGGGAACAGTCCCGTTTTAAAGACTATCTCTATACTGATTGTAAAATATTTGAAGAAATAAATTAGCATCACTGCATTAAAAACAGTAACATGTATGAAATTAAAGACATTTTAATACATGATAAATATTTTTAAAGTACAATCAATTGAAGGTTTTGCAACATTATGCCGCTTGTGATCTTGGTCCTCCATACGGACATGATATACATAGTCTTACAGAATTTGATGGCCCTCCTGTGTATTTACATACAATAAATAGTGAAGAACGAGTCATACGGCTAAAGAAAGAAATTTACTTTTAGTATTTTTAACATTGATAGGTCACCATTGAAACAAAACAATTTTAACGTTTGAAACAAAGTTGAGTCAAACAAATTTGTGAAACAAATATATTTTACAACACATAACACTTCCATTATCTCAAAAATGAAATAAATTTAAATCCAGAGTTTTATTCAACAACCTTAAATAATGAATTCATTTAAATTTCCAAAGATGTTCATTTAAATAGGTTTTTAAATTCTTTTAGTATCCCTTAGCTCTATTGGTATATCCCATAATAATCACATAAATAACTCATTAACATCTATTACCATTTTCACTCTGACCTGTTAAATATACTAAAGATCTCTAACAACTAATAAAATATTGAGAATAGACACAAAAAAAAACAAAATCTATTGTAGAAAAATTCAAATAATTTCTTCAAGCATAAAATCCATTTCAATTCCCCATCTTCCATCTAAATAAATAAACAAAAAAATAAAAATTTAAAAGAAACTAAAAATAAAAAATTTATCAAGATTTTTTTTTTTCTTTTTAAATGATTGTTTTCCACTGTACTTATTTTCTATTTTTAGATAATTTTTTTTGTGCTACATTTTTATTTTTCCAGCAACATGAATTTTCTTTTTAATTCCCAAAGTAATTTAATTGAAAATAAATAGCATGAAAACATTTTTAAAAATAAAAAATAAGGTTTCATACAAAATATCTAAAAAAAAAAAATGTTTGTTTTTGTGCTTTTATGAAGCTTTTTTTATATAAACAATTTTTTTGTGTTGGTTTATTTTCTCTTCGTTGCATTTTCCTATTTTTTTCATTTTTTTTAACAATATTACTGTGTATCCATCTACTTGTGGTGGGATTTTTTGTAGATTTTGTCTTTATTAACATTTTTAACGTGGAGATAGGTGGAAACTGTTTAACAAGGATGCAATTTTTGTGTTCATTTTTCATATGGTACCAAAAAAAAAAAAAAAACTCTAGAAAATAAAAATTTCAACGAAAAAGCTACAATACAAACAAGATACATAGAAAAACTACGATATACCCGTATATGGTACAGAGGAAAATTATTGTGCTCTCTGCTTTATACTGCAATGCGGTCAGATTCAGTTGCAGTTTTTTTTCTGTTGGTCGTTATTGTTGTTGTCTTTTCTGTTTTAATTTTATTATAATATTTAATTTTTGCCACCCTATTTTTTTTAGAATGTTTACAGTTGCTGGTGAACACAATGAGATGGAAAGAACTGTGCTTGCATTCGAAGGTACCAGTAATTTTTAATTTGGTAAATTAAAATTAATTTTCATGTTTCCAAAACACAATTCAGCTTTTATTAAGTTATATTTTATACTTAATAATTAACACGATTTGTATTGGTAATGAAATGCGGTGGAATACGATTTTAGCATGTGTGAACTATTTTAAAATCTATTTACCAATGTTTGATTAATGATAAATCAAGTTCTAAAGATGTTAGATGGATTGCGAAATTCTATCCATTTTGTTTCATGAGTTAGATTTTTCAAAAATTAATTAATTGAATGTTTTATAATTTTACAAATACAGCAAATTAATAATTTTATTGATCATAACAAGAATTGAGCGTTAGTTACACACCATAGCAGAAATGCTTATGTCCTTCTGATCAATCTAATTACTTCGGTCTAAAAAGACCAAAGTATTGAAATCCTGTCAAAAATGATGAACAATTTGGTTCGTCCAAAACCACTTTTCTCGACGTTTGGAAAGTCCCTGAGTCTAAAATAGCAACAAAAAAAAAACTGTCAGACCGGCTGTCTGGATGTCTGTACCATTAGTATCTCGAGAACGGCTTGTCAGATTTTGAATTTTTTGTCGCCACTCTGTTTCTTTCTATGGTCAATGGGGTTACTTGCCATACGAATTGACTCAAAATACCTGGTTTTATAAATATTTACGATTTGTTTATATATGCTGGTTTGATTATTGAATTGGGCACTGAATTTGGAATTGATTTGAAGGTTAAGGTAGGGTCAATTTGCGGGTTGAGTTGAAGGTGAGTTGGAGTTGAGTTGGGATTGGGTTAGGAAATAGTGAGCAGTTAACAAATTTTTCATATTATAGAACTTTCCTATTTATCAACCGATTATTATGAAATTTGACATTTGTGTCGGAAATGGCAATCTAAAATGATTTTTGGATAAAGTTCTGGAATATGGCCAAGTATGATGGAACTTGACTATTTCTTATCACATGTGCGTTGAAAATGGGATTCTAAAATTGTTTTGGATGAAGTTCTGCAATATGGCCAAGTATGATGGAACTTGCCCATTTCTCAACCGATTACGATGAAATTCGACAATAAATTGGAAATGGGATTCTAAAATGTTTTCTGGACGAAGTTCTGGGATTCCAAAATGATTTCTGGATGAAGTTCGGTGCTTATTATATGTAAGTTAATTGTAGTTTGTAGTTATGTAATTTAATTAATATATTTAAGGTTTGCATTATAGTGAATATAGTGATTTGGTTTAAAATCACATTACAGTACTTTATTTGCAATTAAAATTATAGGAATAAAGTTGTTCGGTAGCATGGATAGGCACGAAGAAAAACAAAGAAAACTGCTGGCTCTCTTTGAATAAATGGACAGCGGTTCTGAAAAAGATGAACTCTCGTCTGATTTTGATGATAGTATAGTTGACCCAGAGTATCTTAATAGTGGTCAAAGTGATGATGATAGCAAAGATAGTGAGGACATTGTGTGATCCAAATGGATATGTTTTTAATCTGGAAATATATGGTGGAAAATAAAATACACATCCAACATAGAAAGGAAATATATGTATATGTTTCCAAATGGAAAGATAAGAGGGACGTCCTCTGTATAAATACAGTCTATCACCCAGCAATGGCTTTAGCCACAAACAGTTACGGTAAACAACGAAACAAACCCATCGAAGTCAAGGAATGAAAAGGTTCTAATGAGTTGTGGCGAATAATAATGTACCACCAAATTTAGGAGGAATTATTAAAAGTGCCACCAAAAAAAAAAAGAATCTGAAAAATTGTACAACATTTGTAAACCTGGAAAAAAAATTAAGAAAAACCAAAGTGCTACAATTTATTTTGGGCAAAGGATACCGGCGGTGTTTACTTCTTTTAAAACCTCAAACGGGGTCGGTACTCTGTACATAACAGGTACTGATATGTACCCACACCAAGTCCAAAAGGATACCCACGCATCCATACCCTAATAAAATTGGTCCCATTTTTAAAATTGGCATCCCTTAGCAGTCGTACCACTAGGATATTCCAGCATCGGGTTACCATTGAGGAGTGGCAGTTCGGGGAGGGAGGTTCAAAGTTTCTACTGCTTTTTTAATTTAAAAAATAAGTAACATAAAATTAATGAAATAATAAATAATAGATCGTGTTCCATAATTAACATTAAAGTTAAACCTGTTAACTTTCGAATAATAAAATTATATCATAATTTTCAATTAAGAACGCAAAAAATTATATACATACATTTATCTCTTTCTACTTATGTCTTTATTTCGTATTTCTGTGTAACAGGATCATTTAACGGGACATTGAAAATTCGTGTCAAAACAGAAACCGCATTTATTTTAATACATCTCGTGTCATTGAAGGACATAATTATTTTAAGTAACATTATATCCAGTGCTAAATATATTGTAGTGAAAATAATAAATACTAATCAAATTGATCTTGTAGTGTAACTAAAAAAAAATTAAATTGCAAAAACAAAATTATTAGTTATTATGAGTGATGTGGTAATGAGTGATCCAATAATCAATTTTGATTTAGGCGATACTTTTATTATTTCATCGAACACCTGCAATAATCAAGACCAAAGTAAAATAATTCAAACTATCGACGTTGAAGTTACATCTATAAAATTCCTAGAAGTTTTTAATCTTCTAAAAACTTGGAATTTGGAAGTTCAATATCTAAAATTTGAAGGTTAGAGCGCTTAAAATTTTAATTTTTTTTAACATTTTGATATTTTTCATAACCTAATTTTATATTTTTATTGATTTATAAATTACCCACACTTAGGTATATCATTTCTAAAATTTAGAAAAATATATTATTTACAATTTATTAAAATTATGATTTTTTTTTTTTTAGAATTTGATATAGATATTGACATTGACACCTTAAAATATTTGCAAGTGCGACATATTGATCAAATATTTCCGGAAAAAAAGGATTTAGGAGCAAAAGTAAGATTTGAACATTATTTGGCACAGTTTAAACTTAAAGAAACACCATCAACCAGTACTGCATCAAATAATTCAAGCTTAAACAATTGGGTGGAAAACTATTGCGAGTCGGATACTTCTGTTGATAACGTAAATTTTTGTTTAATGTCTCTCTAAACATGACCAACTATATATATAATATTTCTTAGGAATTTAGATGTTAGACGTTTCTAATACATTATATCACTCACCTAAGGCAGCTACAATTAAACAATTTTATTCAACGAATTCAGTATTAAGGAGTAGTCACCAAAAATTATTAGTTGATATTTTAATTGAAAATATAATCTACAACAAAAAATTTGCAGCAAAACCTAAACACTTTGATAATTTGGCGGATCAAATAATTAGTTTATTTCCATCAGAACCGAAAGTATGCACATTATTTATGATTTATTAATAAATATTAATTTATTTATATCAATTTTAGGCAGCTTATTACTTGCACCAAAAAAACAAGAGGCCAGCTGGATTTTTATATGCACGGTATCATAATATATTAAGTAAATTAAGAGCAAACGGTGTTTACGAGCCCAACGAAAATCAAAGTAATTTAGATAATACACCATTAGAGAGCAACATAACACAATTTGATGGTAAGCAATAGAAACTAATTAATAAATGTATTTCTATAAAGTTAACTAAATCTTGTACGGATGGGTCAGATTTTCCGTTGTGCAACTGAATTTTCTGTGGGAATGTATCAGACTGATTGAAACGAGATTTTAGAGCTTATGCTGAATCTCTCAAAGAATTGTGAGGGGCGATTCCCATCGATCAAAATTTAAATTTCAAGGTTGGTCATACGAAAATTAACTAATAGTACAAATTCGTTTATTTTGTATACATTTATTGTTTAACCTCTTAATGCCCACTTTTTCTAAAAACAAAAATCGTCAAAAAGTCTTTTTTTTATTGTTACATACGTTTTAAAGACCAAACTTAAAAAAATAGATTTAAATTATTATATAAAAATAACTAATTTTGCAAATAATCACGACTTTTAATTTAATATCTTTCATTGTCTGTATTATCGAGGATGAATGTTATAGTTTTATATTAAACGCGACGCTGCTAGTTATCTCGACCGTAAGGAGCTAAAATGAAATGTTATGTTATATAATATGCAATTTCGGGATTATTCTGGAATATTTTTATAGAAATTAGCTTCATGCAAATTATTATTTATTTTTGATGTGAAAACATCTTTAGCGGGAGTAAGTCAAAAATTTCATGTAAAAAAATTAACGGAAAATCCGGTACGACCGAAATTGCAAATTAAATACGAGAAAAACGAACATAAAATGCACCGAACTTGCATACGATATAATTCGAATTACAATTTCCGTCAGATTAAAATGAAAAGACCCAAAAAGTATGCATGTGTAGTGTAAGTTATTCAAAAAAACTGAAATGGAAGTACGTTAAACAAAGGCAAATGCACCCATACTTTAAATATTAAATATAATACATCTTAGTGAGTGTGAGGAGTGAAAATGGCACTTATACATACGTTGATCTATAATAAAATAATTTTATTTCTGTATATTGCGATTTAATTCATATTCATAATTTTATACATTCACAGAGGCTGATGGTCACATGAAATCTCTGAAGGATTGGTTGAAACACAACTTTGAACCAGAAGAAACTTTAATTTCTAAATGGAAAGAAACAACTCGGTATAGAAAATCATCTTTCACACAATTTGATATAGCGTGTATTTTAGATATATGGCCGGCATATAAATAATCATTTGGATTATTGGTAATAATACTATATTTGTTTTATAATATTTATATCCCCGAATATTAAAATTTTGTACAATTTCCAATAGGTGGAAATTGACTTTATCCATATCTATCCAGGAAAAGAAAACCTCTTAATTACCAAATGGGATACATTTTCTAGTAAAATAATACCATTTTATAAAACTTCAATTAACGACATTGCAAGTAAAGACTTGCTTGAAAAGCTACTGACATTAGATTCTATAAACGAAGGTAATAAAGAAATTGTAGATTATATTTGTTTACTAATGAAGTTTTATATCAAATTCAGATTCCAGGAATATTGTGCTTCTATTATTGGTACATGCCGTAATATTGCCGACATCAAAAAAAGCTAACTTGAATAATGATACGAGAAAACGGAAATTTTCGAAAACAACCATTAGTGATTCGAGAAAAGCATTCCTACATGAAATAAAAACAACCAACGATATAGAAAATCAAATTAAATTATTGGTAGGGGAACATTATAGTAATAAGACAACAATAGAGTCACTACTTTTTGTGGTAGGTTCAAACTTATTTGAAATTACAGATTTTTATGTTTATTATTGCAACAGTTTATATAAGTTGCCTACATTTATTAAAGCTGTGGACGTTTGCTTCAAAATTTTCCAAATTTTCAACTTGAAATATCCTGATGAATGAATGTAATTTGGTTTGGAGTTTTATACAAATTTTTTTCTACGATATTATTACTACTTTTCATCCAACAAATTCCAAGTTGTTAACAACAATTAGCGATTTAAAGAAGGTTTGTCAGGTTTAAATTGATTTAAATAATTGAATTCTAAAATGAATTACGCCTGTTTTGTTTGTCCAGAAATGTTCAACGAGCTGAATTTTTATTTTTTTCATTTGAAATACGTTCACTTCTTAAATAGCACTAGTACATATATATGTACCAATACAGAATGTAAACAAACGTTTACCTCGTTTAGAGCGTTTTCGAAACACATTCGAAACCAACATAAAAATGAATTATGCGAAAGTCAAAAAGCTAGCTGTTTATTAGACAAATACATGACTAGTAATAATGCAGCCAATAGTTGTAAACCGATAGATTTAGAAGATTGTGAAATGACGGAAACTAGTAAATTTCTAGAGTTTTAAGAATTTAATGAAAATGTTTCTAAACATTTAGAAAATTAAAAAAAAACAATTATTAATATTCTTATGTAAATACTACAGTAAACCTAATTTTTCAAGAAAAAATTGCTTAGAAATCTAAGAAGACGTAAAACAAATTATTATCGCTGGTGTAGGAAATCAAATCGAACTGTTATGTTATTAATATAAATTCAAACTGTTGCTAAAAAAGAACAATTTATATTATGCGCCTATGACTGTTAATATAGACAACACCATTTCTAATGTAATTCATCGGTATCAAAATACCATCCGTTCACGATCATTTAAAGGAGTTGTTTTACCTTTAAAATTTCAAATACAAAAGTATCTCGAGCTCCCTGATATGGGTGATATGTTTCTTCAGCAAATAAATGATTAGCAAAATTCCTCCAAACTAAGGAATTTTATAAACGGTGATCTCTGGTTGGGTAAGGTTGGATTGACGGAAAACGAATTCATAATTCCTTTCCACTTATACGTTGACGATTTTGAAATCAATAATCCTCTGGGTTCACATTCTGATGCTGTAACAATTTTCTATTATTGCTTTCCTCTTACTCCTCATTTTTTAAGGTCCAAGTTAGAATCAATATTTTTAGCCGCAGTTTTCAAATCAAAACATGTTAAAGCGAAAGGAAATAAAGCTTTGTTTCCAATCATTAGTTAGTGAAATAAACTTATTGCAAAAGGAAATTTTTACAATTCAAACAAAAACAGGGTCAAAAAGAGTTTCGTTTCAACTTGGTCTTGTTTTGGGAGATAATTTAGGAATTAACAATATTTTAGGGTTTTCCAAATCATTTTCAAGTAACAATTTTTGCAGATTTTGTACATCTTGTAAAACTGACACACATTATATGATACAAGAAAATACAAATTCACTTAGAAGTAAAAATAGTAATGGCCTAATTAACGAACAGGTTACCTTAGGCATTTCTGATAATTCTATTTTCAATTCTATTGATTCTGTCCATGTATTAGAAAATTACGCTGTTGACATCATGTATAACGTTTTTGAAGGCATTCTGCATTATGATTTGGCCCACATTTTAAATTCTTTGATTAATAAAAAATATTTTGATTTAGAAACATTAAATTTCCGAAAGCAAGCATTCAATTATAATGATCCTGAAATTAGCAACCTATCGTCCAAAATTTCCAAGCATCTAAAATTTAAAAAATTTAATATGTCGGCCAGGGAAATTTGGACTTTTGCACATTTTCTGCCCCTTGTTATTGGTGATCTAGTTGTGGAATCAGATGAAGTCTGGATTTTTTTTTTGAATTTACTTTTTATTGTTGATACATTAGTTTTATCTGAATTCGATGATGCAATTATTGCGAAATTACAACTCATGATTGCAGATCACCACACAAAATACACCGAACTATTTAATGATACTCTCAAACCAAAACATCATCATTTAATTCATTACGGTAATATTATACAGAAATCATGCCCCTTAGATTTTTTTGGTCATTTCGGTTCGAATCAATGCATCGAGAATTTAAAACTTATATGAGAAATATAAGTTCTAGAATTAATGTCTGTACAACGCTAGCAACAAAATATTCATTTAGGTTTGCCTATGACTTATTAACTTTCTCTAAGTCGATCTGGTTTCCCGTTTCAAAAAGTACACTATTAAGGCAATCTTCAAACATATCTCTCATTAAATTACTTTCCCAAGAAGAAATAAGTGACTTTACTTTAACATACGATAAAATTAATTACTGTGGCACTATTTACAGAAAGAATTACTATATATCAGATCCGTCACCAACAGGTGAGATAAGTTTGTATAAAATTACTGAAATGTTTGAATTTTCCGAACATATTTTCATATTAGGCAAGCAGGTGTTGACAAGCTTTAAACCACATTTTCTTGCTTATATTGTAGAAGATGAAACAAATTACTATCTGATCTTTAATATAAAGGATTTAAGTCACAGCCCAATACCAATTTATCAATTACCAAATGGTGCAAAAATGATAAGAATAAAACCGTTTTTTTAAATTTTCTAATTTTATGGAAAGCTTACTTAGAATTATTTTAATTTTTATAATTTGCTAGTATATTATATAAAATTTAAACCATATAGTAATCATACATGGTAATGAAGCCAACTTGTATTGTATAAATATGAATTATTTTGAATAATAAAATGAAATAAATTTATATTTTATATACAACAGAATTTGTAATGTTTTATTTTCCTTTTAACAGTTTAACGAATTAATAATGAAAGAAATTTAATAAAATTGAAAAAAAAAATACATTAATTATTAGCAAAGGTTGCACAGTTTCCAATAACACAGTTTTCCCTAACATAAATTTGTCAAAATAATATCATTATTTCAATGAGACCTTACTTCAAAGCTATGATACTTTTGTTCAGTTTTAATGATAAAAAATGTCATTGAATAAAAGACACTTGTTCATAAAAATAATAACACAATATATACTGATTTATTACTTTCGGTATTTAGAAAAATGTAAATATCTCATTGATTTAAACAAATAATTTTTTTATGTTTTAATGAAATTTTTTAAATTAAATTGATGGTCATATCACAGAATATATATAAACAGAACAATATCTTTTATGGCGCTTTAGTCCTAAGCTAGTGAACAAATATTTTCGTTATTGTTTTTTTCGACTGATTTTGATTTAGAAAAGATAGAAAAATCATTTTATATGCAATCAATGAAACAAAAAAAAATTACAAAAATGTTTGTACCCACCTCTTTCTATTGATAAAGAAAAATCAGTACAATTGTCTAACGAAAGAGAAATCTTTATACTTTATAATGTGCTTAAAAGAGATAGACATTCGTGAATAATTTTTGATTTTGGTCTAGTTAGCTTTGCGAAACTTTAAAATCAAATCAACAAATAAACAAAGGACCAATACAAATAAATTAGAAATGCTACACAAACTCATACACAACCTTATGGGAGTTGCAAGTTTTCTTTTTGTTATTTCTTTGATATGATTTTAAAGTTTCGCAAAGCAAACTAGACCAAAATCAAAAATTATTCACGAATGTCTGTCTCTTTTAAGCACATTATAAAGTGTAAAGATTTCTCTTTCGTTTTACAATATTGTACTGATTTTTATTTATCAATAGAAAGAGATGGGTACAAACATTTTTGTAATTTTTTTTTTGTTTCATTGATTGCATATAAAATGATTTTTCTATCTTTTCTAAATCAAAATCAGTCGAAAAAAACAATAACGAAAATATTTGTTCACCAGATTAGGACTAAAGCACTATAGAAGATATTGTTCTGTTTATATACATATATTCTGTGGTCATATATCATAGGCTCGAAAATAAGTACATACATTTCTTCATTAAATTTACGTAATTTTCATTAATTATGCTCATATTTTTTCTGAGTGATGACTCTAAATTCCCAATCAGCGAGAATTGCTAGATGATATTATTTGATTAACCGGAGGTCTCGCTAGTTTTGGCGCCATCTTAAATTATCTAAAAGGTCAGTCAAATTTCGAAAGCATATGTTTTTACGAGCAATTTAAGCCCAGAACGAATTTTTCATATTGAGTCAATTTTTAAACAGAGGAATGGCCCAGTTGACGTGAAATGTCCCATATACATATATGTATAGCTATAGGTATAGGTATTTTTTGGAGTTTGCGAAGGGTCGCGTATCAGATACTGATTGGCGTTGAATGGGAACAAATATACACTTCCTAAATAATATGAGTTCGTGCTGATTACCAGATTTTATGTTAACGGTGGTTGAGCAAGGACGAACCAATTATCACTGAGCGGCGGGACGAAAAAAAAAATCAGCTCATCAGACTCCGGTAACACATTATTGCTGAAAAAAAAGTCTGTGACGAAATCAGTTAAATGTCAGAAAAATACAAAAAATTTCGGTTATTAAAATACTTGGGATACTCTTTGGTTCGATTCTTTCCCAAGTATGTATAACAAAACTGAAAACCGATTCAAGTGTTCCGAATGTTGGTACAAAAAATCGGAAAATGATGAAATTTGGCTTCCAACTTTTAACACAGCAGTGAAGGGCGGCGTGGTTATGTACACATTTAATTTATGTGTTTATTTTTGTGAGAGACGCCATTATGGTTGTTTGTGGTTTTTTACGTTTCCCCAAGTATTTTTATATCCGAAAATTTTTGTATTTTCCTGACATTTAGCTGATTTCACCACCTAATACTTTTTTCAGTAATAATGCTCGATTTATTATAAGATTTACTAAGAAAGTTGGACAAAAAATCGGAAAATGATCAAAAAAAGTTAGTTAGTTAACTCTTACACAAAAAATGGGCGGAGCTTAAAATATGAAAATAAACAACAAAAATTTATTTGAATTTTAACTGTTTTATTAGCATATTTTATAATTCATTTAATAAGTTTATTAATGTTAACTGGTTAAAATCGAATTTCATCATAATCGGTTAAGAAACAACCAAATTCTTTTCTTACTGGCCATATTCTACCATTTCATCTAAAATTCATTTTAGTGTACCATTTCCATTCGTATAAATTTCACGTTTTATAAAGTTAAGCATGGTTTCCACGATGGCGAGGCGAAAAACTTAGGCAAACTAAAATGAGGAAGGAATAAAAAAAATAACATGAGAGTGAGTGAAACAGCAACAAGTCATTTATTTTTGACGTTTTGCGATTTCATCACCTATAACTTTGTTTGTGTTTGGATTGATATACATTTGGAGACATTTCATAATTTAACTGACATTTTTTAACTTTATTAACATCCATTACTGGATTAATGCTTTCCAAATTAACGGTTCTATTTTGAAATTTATTTTATTCCGAAATTTTTCTTCAAATTGACATATGAATTCCGAAAATCTGTGGCTAATTCGAAAAAAGATGATCCATTTCATCTTTTTTTCGGATTAGACGTCCAATTTCGGAGTGCTGAATTAAAATATTAAAAACTGGACGTCCCAATTTTTCTGTCAAAATGGTATTTTGTCTCTATCGTACTATTGGTGATTTTTTACTTTCTCTTTTTAGTTTGACTAATTTTTTCGCCTCGCCATCGTGGAAACCATGCTTTAAGCATAAAACAGGAAAAAAGGAAAATTTTGTGATATCCCGGTCACTTTGTTGTTACAAATAGCGGGATCTCAGAATTCCATTTGAGAAAGCCGAAATTCCCTGTGCAGTTATCGAGCTCGAAAAAAATACATTAAATAAATAAATCCCAGGATCTCATTTCAGAAATCTCAACGCCCAACTCAATCCCTGAATCAACATTGGGTCCCAGAAAATATAGATGCATTTATGAACTCAACTTGCTAGCTTCCAAATATACCCTTAACCTGATCTCAAATTCAACCAACCCCAAATCAACATGGTCTCAAAGACTACATGCCTATGTTAACTGAACTCAAACCATCTCAATCTTGCTCAACCCTAGCTCAGCTGCAACTCAACCATAGCTCAACACTCACCTCAATCCTCAAATAAGCATAAATAAAAAAATTGATCAAGGCCGACAACCCGTGGTACTAATATGTTAATAAGCATGAGGTTTTGTGTCAATTCATAAGGCACTAACCCGCACCTTTTGATGTACAGGTTCTGAAAGCTTTTCAGTTCTCAATGCCTTGCGCAAGGAAACAGATAGGCGAAACAAAATGGGACAGCCTTTCTAAAAAAAATAGTGGGTAAACAGCCAGACATCCTTACAGATGGATGAAAAAAAACGGTTTGGTCAGATTAGGGCATAGGATTTCAAATAATTTCCATATCTTTTTGGTCGAAGTTCAAGGTAATTTAAATTTGAAAAAAAGGAAAATTTAATTTTGAGAAACACCGAACGCATTGTGGAAAAGGGGAAACTTAAGTAAAATCTGGAAAAACAGGAAATTAATTTTGAAAAACTTAAAACGAATTGTGTTGATTTTTTGCCCCAAAAAATTAATTACAAGCCAAATAATAGATTTTATGATTTAACTTCCCTTACGCATAGAACGTTAGATTGTTAACAGGTTATATAACCTTCTATTTACTGGTACAATAACAAGGTTAATTTTAGAATCCTGGATGGTGCTTCCAGATGAAACTATTAGGGAATAACCATATTTAAATAAATACGTTACGCACATACTAAAGTTAGCTAGATCAACAACTGATGTGATCAATTACTTACACAAGCAAATGCAATGTTTTCGTTAAACGTTACAATAACACAAATTAGTGATGCAACAAATAATTTTTTTATCATTATTAAAAGTAGGTACATACAGCTGAAATGAAAAGACATCAATCCAAAAATTATTGTTTCGAAGTTCTGGCGAGAAATGTAACACTAAAAATGTAACACTCTTATTTGTTTAAGTCATTTAAAGTTCAACATTTAATACTGATTTAAAGATTTAGAATGACTTACGTTTTAAATTGCATACATAATATCCTTAAAATAGTTTCGCCAGACTTACCTGAAATTAAAAAAACAAAATATGGTATAAGTAATGGAAGAATATTATTTAAATTAAGGTGAATTAATTCATATATTAGAAAATAAGCTAATTGATCTAATTAATTAACTAACAAGGATTCATCAAACTATAAAAATTTTGTTGTCATTTGTACGCAAATTTATTATTTATATAAATTCAGCTCAGCAAGACATCCCATCCCAAGTTGTAAATATAAAGTAAAGATATTTATAAGTATATGAGTTGAGCGCAATATAAAACGTATGAAGATACAACTTCCATGCTGTTCTCGGTACACAAATTTAAAACACAAATTGTTTTCTATCTATTAATAAAGTATTTTTACACAGAAATTCTAAAAAGTAAATGTTTTACAAATAAAAATGTTTGCTTAACACGCAAGTTTTGGTATATACCGTATACTAAATGGAATAATAAAAAAAAAACACACAAACGAATGAAAAAGCTTTTATACTATAATCGAGCTTTTTGCTGAATTCCGCTTTTTTGTTATTTCCAGTCGTACATAAATTTTATTTTTATTGCAATCGAATGAATATATTTTTAGTATGAAGCATGGATATTTTTATTTTTATAGGTTATATCCGATTTTTATTTTTTATAATAATTAATTGAAAAACAATTAGGGATGTCTGTATATATGTACCTACATACATAAATATATGTATAGGAGAATACCAGATTTACGATATAAAATGGTGAATTTTGCTTGGATTTATAGAAAGAGGAGGGATAAATTGTTTTTTTCTTTGGTTTGAATTTGTAGTATGATTGTTCGCTTTCAATATTATTTTTGTATTGTACATTAATATTTATGATTTAATTAAATTTTAATATATGTAGCTCAAAGATTTTGACCAGCTCAAAAAATTAATTATTTAATTTATATTAAATCTAATATTGATATATTCTCAAGAGGTGCATACCTTATAAATATGAACCCGATTTGTTTTATTTAAATCTAGCAATATTAAAATTAATTTAGGATGATTTGATTGTACAATATTATAAGTATAATTGTTAGGCAGCATTCTTTCCTAAAAATTGTCCACCTCTAAAATGAAATTATACCGAACATTTTAATCTAGCGTATTTCAACAAAGATCAACTATTTCCAGTTGCCCGATTCTCACTTTTGTGACTTGTTCATTATAATTCATCAGTAATATCTTGGAACGACACACATTTTGGCCACATCTTAACCGATAATGATAAAATTAAGCATATAAGATTCAAAAATTATTTTTTTAAGGCCTTTAAGGACTTCTTCTAAAAATCAATATAAAATCCCGTATCCATCGCACTTGCTGACCTTCATCATAATATGTAGAAAAATTACCAAGTTCCTCCATAATTGATCAAATCACAGATTTTTTTTTTTTTTTCGTTTTATTCTATGCAATCTTTTCTGGGGCTCAAGGCACTCCCAACTCTATCGCAGTTAAGTTTTACTGTCCGACTTTTCGCAATATTTGCCAAATAGAGAACGTACGGCTATAGACTCGTTTTTGTATAAACTATCTGCGCATTGCATTGCTTCACGCCAACCTATAGTGCCGAGATGCAAGGTGGGTCGGCCCATAGATTCTGCACTCTCAACAGGGGGTCATAAATTTGTGTTCATCGTCTTCACATAAATGATGGTTGATTTTGTAAATTTGTTGGTCATATAGAATTAAAAGCGATATTGTGATTAATCTTTTCTATGGTCTTGTTAAATGCGTATTGTAATCCGTTGAGGTTGATATTAGATAGTGTTTTGAATTTCTTTTAGTCTGTCTATTATTTGATCATTGACCTGTATTTGGTGTTGATTTGTTTTTTAAGTTTATCTTGATTTTAGATTTTTGCATCTTCAATTTTTATAGGTATTACTCCTTTGTTGTTCTAAGTGATGTCAGTTTGATTTCTTGGAATGTTCCCCATTGGACACCTAAAATAATCGTTTGATTTTAGTTTTATACACTTTGCCTTCTGGGGTTTCGATTACTATTCCATTATCCTTTAGTACTTGTCGTTTCTTATAGGTAGCTCTTTATTTTCCTTTTTCTTTCTTTTTGTATAAATGAATAGTTTTGGGGATATAGGGCAAGCGGATTTTCTTTTCTTATTGATTTTCATAATAATTCTAGTTACTTCTGTTGATTGTTTATGGACTTCACTACATAATTGTTTGTAGCTTTCTTTATGTTATTGTAAATAATCGATTTTATTTGCAAAATCTAATTCTTTCTTGACGTAATGACCTCTTAACAGATTAAATAGATTAGTTGTTGAATGAACTGAATTATTATTCGATCGTATGGCGAGATTCATTATATCTCCTAAATATTTTTCTTTGTCTTTTAGGCGTATGATACTGCAAATTTCCTTTGGTGTAGAATGCAGTCTTTCGTCTGGAGAATTTCCAGTGGAATTGTATGGTCTGGTTACGTGCAATTCAATTTGAAATTTGTTTACTAATGTTTTTACTTCTCCCCGATTTCTTATTTTCCTGGTAATCCATGCTGACTGAAATATTGTACTAATGCAGTGGAGATTCTTTTGGTCGTTTTTTCTTCTAACAGGTAGGCTGCGGCTAATTTACTGAATTTATCTATGACCGTAAAGAATTTCACTGAATCTAGTTGAAATATGTCAGTGTGTATAATCTCCATAGGTTTCTTTAGAGTTCCGGTTAAAGATAATTGTAATTGTGGGGGTTGTCGATCATACTTAACTTATTGGCAAACGTTGCATTGGATGACATATTCTCAAATTATTTCTTTCATTCTCGGGAAGCAGTAGGTCTTTCTGAAATGCTCGTAGTTTTCTATGATACCGGAATGCTCATTTTGCCCGTGGGTAATTTTAATGACTTACTTTTGTTTGTTCTTGTCTTCGATATCAATTAGGAGTCACTCTTCTGGTGCGAATATACACGTTAAATCCTGGTACGTACAAATAATTGACGTAGTTTTTCAGTGATGATTGTTTTTATTCCACGTTTACGTGGTATCTGTACTGCTACTTTTTTTCGAGTTTTGAAGAATATTTCGGTTTTGATCAGAAGTTCTGTTAGGGTATTAAATAAGTAAATCACTAATTGTCTTTCGAACATATTATAATTGGAGTTCTTTGTTGTCGGGATTAAATCGTCTGGTGCCGATAACATGCTTACTGTATCTTCTACTGAAGATGAACTTTCGGTATGGTTTACTCAATATGGTTAGAATTGATTTGAATCTGGGATAGGGCGTCTGCGTTCGCATTCTGAATGCCTTTTCTGTAAACGATATCGTAGTCGAACACATCTTAAAGCCTCTCCTTACAAGTTTTAAGTTTGGTTCTTTCAGTGAAAATAACCAAGTAAGTGGTTTATGGTCTGTAATGATGGTGAATTTACGACCAAATAAATATGACCGGAAATACTTTGTTGCCCAAACTATTGCCAGCAGCTCTTTCTCTACTGTAGAATAGTTCTGCTCGGTTTTCGTCAGTGTACGCGAGGCGTAGCCTATTGGTGAATTCTGTCCGATTATTCCTTTCGGCTAAATAGCACCTATAGCAACGTTGTTTGCATCGGTTGTCATCAAGAATGGTTGTTCGAAATCGGGGTATTGTAATATTGGATTTTCGCAAAGTAATTTTTTGCATTTTTCGAAACATTTGATATATGCTTCATTAAAGTTGATAACAGAATCTTGACTTAGACACTCTGTCATTGACTTGGTTAGCAGAGCGAAGCTCTCGGGTCGGAAATCAGTAAAAAGTTATGCCACTAGAAAAGCTTCTAAAAAATACGTCATGATGATTATTGCTCTGTACTCTAGATAGAAGGCTCTGGGTATATTAATATTATAAAAATTATCCAGATATTAATTTGTATAACAAACACACAATAATCATAATACAAGAGAGTACATTAAAGCCTGTAGGATTATCCAGAACAACAATATAAGTTTTCATTGATTTTTTTTTTAAACACAATATTAAAATATCCTATAGCACTTTTCCTTTCACAACACTAAGATTGTCTCAGAATTACGTTGATAGATTATATTTTCAACCATCTTTCGTCCCACTCATTGTTTTTGCAACTAAGCAAACTTTAAAACCTTTTTTTTTGTTTTGCAAGTCGTTCAAGGACATTCCATCTTGGTATGTCTACCTACATACTTTGAAAAATAATCAAAGATATTTCAAAGCTTATAGCAAAAAATAATGTTTTAATATGCTACGTTTTTTTGATTAAAGCACAACAAAAAAGGAAACACAAAAATTCTTCATACATATTTTTAAATTCAAAGCTTTCATGGTACAATACAAACATCAACATAAAATATTAGAAAATCAAAAAATTTTTAATAAGAAAAGCTCCTTATAAAATAATAGTATGTCCTTTTTCATGTTTATCTCTATAGATGTGACTTACATATTTTTTGTTATGTTTGAATATTTATGTTATGTTGAGTTGTTATTCTCGAAAAAAATTTCAGCAAATTCCTTTAAGCAGAAATTTATTCTATTCGAGGAAAGTTTGGAGAGGAGTAAGTAATTGTTTGTTTATGTACATATGTGTGTGTATACAAAGAAAGTAACATCAAAGTGAAAAATATTATTAGTTGGAAAGATATTAAATTATATAATAAGTATATTAGGTATGAATCCTTTAATCATGAATATAGATAGATATGAGGGCAAATCCTTATTTGTTATAATTTGGTATCCTAAAATTTTATTTACAAAAAAATACAGGTAACCAAATTTAATTGACTATAAATTCATGAGAATTTTTTTATATAATAATTGGTTTATTTGCCTATTAATATATTATCCGATCTATTCTCCGTTCTATTTGTAAAATTATTATATGATAATGTACATAATATGTATTATGTGGTACAATATTTTACCATTTTCCTTTATTTTGAATCAAATTAAAGACAACATGGATAAATTAATTAATATTTTGTTTTGTTTTGTATTTTATCATACATAATTAAATTATAAAAAGAAATTAATTTTTAATATTTCGAATTTTTATCCAAAGTTTTATTACTTACAAAATTGTCTTAATTAAAATTGTAATCTAATTTAGAAATATGCATAGGGAGTGAGTTACTTGGGAGACTACTAAATATATATAAAAAAAAAAAACGAAAGGTTTTTGTGTGTTACTTTACTCGAATAAACGAAACATAAATATTTACAAAATTAGTTTTATTAAGTTTTGTTGTTGTTGGTGTTTATGTTAATTTTCAAGAAACTTTTTGTAAAAAAAAATTAATATTTTTTGAAATAAGAAATTATAAATTTTTAAATAGGGTCGTTGGTATTTCATTAATTAGTTGGTAGTTGTTTATTTTATTTTAAATTGGTATGGGACTTTGAGGTTTGGTTTATTTTTGGTTTTCTTTCTTTTTTGTATAATTAGTCTAATTTTATAGAAAGTATACAAATATAGGACGTAATAGGAAAGAACAATATTTAATCAATAATATTTTATGTTATTATCGCGAAAGTAAGATAAAATATTTTATTTGCCACTATAAATAAGACTTACAAAAATGTTAGCATAAATTCTTTTCGGATCGTAACGTTCTTTTAAACCATTTTTAAACATAATTAAAAAATTATTAAAATAAAAGTTTAAATTTTAAAGCCATAATAAAAAATTGCGGTCTATCCGACTTCTTCAACCATTCACATTTTACAAAAAATGTCCGTTATTTTGAGCAGAGGTAGTCAGTCTAAATGATTTCACGGGTTTTCTTAAATTTGTAGACCCCTTTGCCATTCAAAAATATAAAGAAATACAAAACACAAACAATACAAAATCATAATTAATGCTTGTCACATTGCCTTTCATTTTCTATATCTTTTACCGCCTTTTGCCCCAACTTCTTCCGCTCTAATAGCGTGTTATCATTTAAGGACGTCCCATAGTGATTTACCATTTAGATTTATATACGATCTTTAACACAAAGAGTATTTATTACTCAGAAATTTAAATGCGATTTTATTAAAGCAATTCACAAATATTGTGTCGATCAACATGTCGATGAAATTTCAATCAATAATTATGTCATAAAATATCAATGGCTTGTATTTTCGTGTTTTCATTCCACAGAAATAACAGAATGTTCAACATTGTGACAGTTTCCTTACTTCACGGTATTTTGGAAAATTGTATGCCTTGAAACCGTTAACAGATCTCTCGGTGATTTATGTGATGGAGCAGCATTTTTTCGGCTAGGTTGCAATCTGTATGGGTGGGGATCTTACCATCAATCACCGAGAGTTAGATAAGGTGCTTTCTACTTTTTATTTATATACACCCTGCGCAATTGAAATGTTCGGTTTGAATTTTTAATGTAAATTTTGGAAATACCGCCGTTTGCTTCAAAAGTGTATGGTAAAAATGATAGATTCGGCTTATTAACACAATTTTTACACTATTCAAAATATATTCAAATAAACAGAACGATCTGCCATTTTAGACCTACATAACTTCGGATAAGGAATATTTCCGCCCTACCTCGTAACAATTTGGTAGGTCTTTACAGTGTTTTTAACAAAGTTATTTCAGTTGAAAAATAGTTTGTTGTGGGCAATGGTAAAATAATTCATCTCAACCAAAATAATTTAAGAGAAATTGCACTTTTTAAATTCAACAATTAATGACCCCGCCCTTGGCTTTTATGATGGCCTTAATCCGGATCGGCATTGAATTGTAAGGTTTGGTTAAATAATATATTGTTATTTCTTTAAACCAGACTTTTTCTATAATTTGTTTCTGCTCTTTGGCACTTTTCAGCTTGTATTTTTTGATCTATTTTCCCATTAAAGACCAAATATTTCCAACAATATTGAGGCCAGGACTATTTCCTGTCCAGGGTAATGACTCAATCCCCAAGCTATTTTTAAATTCGACTACCTACAAATAGTATACGTTAAAATTAAGCATAACTTACAATGTGGGCCCTGTGGCATACGGAGCTGAATCGTCCTGGAGAAGTGGAATACTGATGTATTGAGTCGGATCCTCAATAGTCACGAAGCAGGTTTCGATAATTTTTTTTATATTTTTCTCCATTTACTGAACTATCCAGAAGGCGTAGTGATCAAACAAAGGCTGTTATGGCTACTCAGGCCATAAATATGGGGAATGTTTTACTGCCTGCGAAATACATACTGTTAAATACCTTTTGCCTTTTTGTCGACAAAGACTTCTTCCAAAAAAATAATGTAAATGTATATACATACACGGAAAAAAATAAACTGGTCCTCAGCTAAGAAACCGGACTTTTAATTCAAGAAAATAAACTTGTTCTTGATTTAAAAGCTAATTTTCTAATTTCTTTCGAGATTTTCTTTATGTAAGAATAGTGTTTCTTGAAATAAAGAAAAACTCGAAAGAAATAAGAAAATTAGCTTTTAAATCAAGAAAAAGTACATTTTCTTGAATTAAAAGACCGTTTTCTTAGCTGAGGACTAGTTTATTTTTTCCGTGTAAGTACCACAAATCACTTAAGTGATTTGTGCATAAGTACATTATTTAAATTTAACGTTTTATAGATCTATTCTGTCGCACGCTAAAAGGTAAAATGATAACGTGATTTTTACTTCTTTTTTTCAGTTCTTATATTTTTTACCGCGTTCAAAAAAAACAATTTCATTCTACCTTCCATTTGTGTCGCTAGGGTCAATTTTCTCATTTATATAAGAATTATTATTCTACAACTCGGCTATCGTGACATTAGCCGATGACCCAATCAGCTGAAAGCCTACCTGAGCTCTACAAAGAAGCTGAAATACCATATCAGGACCAATTCTATTTTTTTAAATTATCATAGGGGTTCGGAAAATATTGCATTTGGAGCAGAAGCAGCAGCGCCGTCTCACCACAGTTTGATATGTCGGGCCTCCATAATTCCATCCTAAGGTAGCTGCGTGATCTGACAATCCTCGGTATCCCTTATCACATAGCGATCGTTCGGCAAACTCTTATGTGCAAAATTAGGACCACGAAAAAGGGGAACAAACTTTTTATTAGTACCAGGGGTGGTATCTACATGACGAGTCACTACAAAATTTCCCGGTTTGTAATTTTGTGAGAGCCTACAATTTCGATGCATGTGAAGTTTATCCTAAAAATTTCTTAAAACAAAAAAAACAATAATTTAGGAATATTTTAAGAAAAAATTCACATGCTTATATACAGACGTAAAGTTTATACTACAATTTTCCTGAAACAACAACAACGTTATATTTTTTGAATGTATTTGGGTAATGTAAACATTCAGGCGGTTTAAATAAAATATCAAAATGCTTGATATAGAATACAATATTTTTTATTTATCAAAATAAATAATCATAACACTTTTTCTTGCAGAATTTTATCATGGATTTGCTTCGGTCTAAAATTTGGTTGGCCCAAAACCACTTTTTTCGACGTTTTGAAAACCTCTGAATCTGAAAAAGCAAAAAAAAAAATGTCCGTCCGTCTGTCTGGACATCTGGATGTCTGTACCCATGGTATCTCGAGAATGGCTTATCCATCTGTATCCGTCGCCAATCTGTATCTATGGTCAAGGCGGGAATTTGAAAAGCTTTTGGAGACTGTATACTTCAAGAGGGTAGGGTATCTGCCATACAAAAATATTTACCATTTTTTTATACCTATATGCTGGTTTGATTATTGAATTGGGCATTGAATTTGGAGTTGATTTGAAGATTAAGTTAGGGGCCAATTTGCGGGTTGAGTTGAAGTTGAGTTGGGTTGGATTAGGATGTAGTGAGCAGTTAACCAGTTTTTTATATATCCTGATTTGAGGATTGAGTTTGGCGTAGAGTTTGCGGTTGAGTTGAGGGTTGAGATCCGTTCCGTTTGCGGGTTGAATTAGAGCTGAGTTGGGGTTGGATTAGGGTTTAGTGAGCAGTTAAACTGAGGATTTGTGATTTGTTTTATAAAAATTTTATTGGGATTTTATATTTTATCCGATTTTGATGAAATTCAGTATTTCCAATGGAAATGAGATTCTCAAATTATTTTTAGATGCAGTTCTGAAATATGGCCAAGTATGATGTAATGGGTTTCTAATATGATTTTTGGACGAAGTTCTGGAATATTAGCTAATAGAGGTGGAAGTTGGCTACTTCTTAACAGGTATTAGTGAAATATGACGTCCACGATGAAAATGGGATTCTAAATTAATTTTCGGATAAAGTTCTGGAATATGGCCAAGTATGATGGAACTTGGCTATTCCTAACCGATTATTATAAAATTTGCTATATGCCTTGGAAATGGGATTTCAAAATGATTTTTAGATACAATTCTGGAATATGGCTAAGTATGATGGAAATCCCTAATGCTTAAACGATTTGGAGGAAATGCGACAAATGGGTTGGAAATTTCATTCTTAAATGATTTTAAGATTAAATCTTGGAATATGGGCAATTAGGAAATAGCTTAGCTGATTTAACCGATTATGATGAAATTTGACGCTTCCAACTATTAGAAGGAAATGTGATACAAAAATTATTGTTGGATGAGGTTGTAAGGGATATGTCAATATTGCTTTTAAATTGTTGTCTGTTGAGGTTTCGGTAAATCATGCAGCTATTGAAATTTCTTTGAGGCAGCATAAACGTCTATTTTAATTGCCTAACGATCGAGATTATCTTCGAAATAATATTCAAGTTCACCTAGAAACTTTCATCGCCAATCCTTCGCTTGAAACATTGGTGTATGTTTCCTGAGTATTTACTGTCAGAGCTGTAAGTTTGGCCATGCTTAAAAAAATGAAGTGTGTGGCGGACACGCGCTGAAGAATTAAAACTACTAACGGTAGTGTAGAGTTTCGGAATTAGCAGTATCATTTTAGAATCACATTTCTATGACAAATCTAGAATTTATCATAATAGATTAAGAAATAGCCAAATTCTATACTAATTGGCCATATTCCAGAACTTCATCCAAAAATCATTTTAGAATCACATTTCCAACGCACATGCCAAATTTCATAATAATTGGTTGAGAAATAGGCAAGTTCCATCGCACTTGGGCAAATTAAATTTATCCAAAAATCATTTTAGGATCCCATATCTATCGCGAATTTCAAATTTCACTAAAATCCATTACGAAATAGATAAGTTTTATCCTAATTGGCCATTGTAAAACCTGTATATGCGCAAGATATTTAAAGAAATCCACACGCCTTGACCAATTTGAAACAAACTTTACACAAATATAGTTTTGGAGGTTGAGCTGAAAACTGAATTAAGAGATTCAGTCTGGTTTTGGAAGTAGACTTAATTTTTAAGACCGAAGTTCTGATCACCTAATGAGGTTTCAGCCATTATATTTTGCATATTGAAATGTGGATTTATTTGCAAAAACACCATATTCGGTAGGGGGTGTCGAACATGACGTAATACTAAACCGGGTTATAGGTCGTTCTCATCGGTTTCCCTAATAGGGTAGTAAGATGCATACATAAGCCAACTTATCAGCGATTTGTAGAATTTTATCATGGATTTTGAATATAGAAATAAGCATTTTTGCGTGAAAACTTCTTATGTGGTAGGAGGTGTCGAACCGACGTAATACTAAACAGGGTTATAGGTCGTTCTCATCGGTTTCCCTAATAGAGTAGTAAGATGAATACATTTGCAAAAATGCTTATTTCTATATGCAAAATCCATGATAAAATTCTACAAATCGCTGATAAGTTGGCTTATGTATGCATCTTACTACCCTGTTAGGGAAACCGATGAGAACGAGCTATAACCCTGTTTAGTATTACGTCATGTTCGACACCCCCTACCACATAAGAAGTTTTTACGCAAAAATGCTTATTTCTATATGCAAAATCCATGATAAAATTCTACAAATCGCTGATAAGTTGGCTTATGTATGCATCTTACTACCCTATTAGGAAAACCGATGAGAACGACTTATAAACCTGTTTAGTATTACGTAATGTTCGACACTCCTACCAAATAGGGTGTTACACATAAAATCCTATTTAGAAATTTTAACTTAAACTTTGGTTAATAATTTTTAATTGAAATTTTTATATCAATTATATATTTAATCCTTAATTATAAAGTATTTAATAATTTACTTTTATTAGTGCAAACATTATTCAAAATTATTTATAATTTAAATACTTTGTGCAAGCGCCTAAATGTATGCATTTTACTAATACTATCAAGAATTTAGTTGGTGTTGTTGTTTTAGGAAAACTTTAGGATAAACTTCACATCGGTCAATTTCGTCGAACCACTTCTGGTTTTACTCCTGACTTTTTTTTATACTCGCAGCAGTAGGATCCCTTATAGCGATGAGATCACGACCGACAAGATTTAATTCTTTGTCGGATAAATATTCACCAAGATAGTCAATTTCTGGAACCCTCTGATCAACTTAAAATAACAATCGACTGGGTCGATTGTAGTCCCCACAGAACACTGTACCATATTATTCAATGCATATTCAACATGTTTAAGTTTCTTTGCCCAATCAGAATGTTGCAATGGTTCAGCCAACATTCCCAACATATTCTTAAGGACATGTTGACACGTTCCACTTGCCCATTAGCTCGAGCAGATGGTACCGCCACTTTAACATGTCGAATATTAAGTCTCTACGCATAAGAGGCAAATTCGGAAGATGTAAAACACGTATCTCTGTCGACAGAGGGCAACCACATGACTTAACTAAGTGCCATGACGATGTTTGATTTTGTAATTATACTTTTCGAACTCCCATATCCATCTAGCAATTCTAAAATTCACATCTCTTTTATTAAATGTAAGCACTAAAGAGTTACAATCGGTTACAATAGTAAACTGGATTCCCTCAAGGTAAACTCGGAAGCGGAGTAAGGCATAAACAATACCCGACGTTTCTAACTCGGAACTATGATAATTAATTTCATTAATAAGAGAAGTAGGCAACTGAGTTTCGCAAATTTCGTATGCTGATACCTGACGGTTGAAGCGCTTGATTAATACCTTGCGTAACTCATTTCGCAAGAAGTGACACGAATGGTGCGTACCTAGAAGTAGCCCTTAAGTAAATGGCGAGCCATACGATAACGATCACTGTCATCAGGGCCCAATGAAGTCATCACATCCTCGAAATCGATCATCCACTTCGAAACCAAATAGTCATATGTACCACTAAATGTAGAAACCGAACTATCCACATCGGAGGCCTTCATTTTCCTTTTGATTACATTACTGAAGTTACTGGTGGTGAAGCTGCTAGCTTCGGCTTCCATTTTGGCTACTTTGGCTCGTAGCTCTAACAATAACGTTCACGAGTTTCCAATCTGATAATTGCATTGGCCATACCATCTAATCTTTCTTTCTAATTTTTTTTCGGGTACTGAAGTTGCCGTAGTTTGCATCTCGGAAGTCGGAATGGTTAGTCTGTAAGTCTGTCAGTCTGTCCGTCTGTCAGTCTGTCAGTCTGTCAGTCTGTCAGTCTGTCAGTCTGTCAGTCTGTCAGTATCTCCATATGCCATTTTGTCAGTCTGTCAAGTCCGTTAGTCTATATGTGTCCTTCCTACAGCCCAGATGGTTTATACCCAATCGAACTGAAACCATAAATATAACTTTTTTCATAAATTAGGAGGTCTTAGTAGGTTTTAGCCCAAATCGAGCAATCGGAATTCACCGTTCGCTTGGGCCAGCAAAATGATTTTGCAAATACCTCATAAATATACAATATACAGAAAACATGAAAAAAATCTCAAGTTTGCACGAAATCTGCATAGTAATTTTCTCAAAATTCACTGTTCGTAAAAGAAAGTCGCGTCCACACCTCAATTTTTTTTAGGTGGTGCTTTATTGATTTGACACCACCTTCTGATAATCCACCGAAGGCAGCTACAAATTTTTTATACTTTTGGAATTAGCCTTTAGGATCGTAGAATTAATCCATGTATAAACGGCTACTTACGTACTGTTTTTATTAGTTTTGCCAGTAGTAGGGCCCCACATAATTCTAGTCGTTATAATAGACCGCTGGTATATACCTTTGATATTTGTGATTTTATAGTATACTTGTATGCTGCAAACGCCTTTTCGGAGGCATCGCTGAAACCATGGAGTTCACTTTCTCCTTTTTGTTTATGTTCAATCCACCTAGCTATTGTAACTTTTCAATGTATTTTAGACCGTCCTTAAATTGGATCCACTGTTGTTCTAATTCTGCATTGTGTATTTCATCCCATCCGATATTAGCTATCTAAAGATTTTGCATTAATAATTTTGATTTGATAATTATAATTGCAAACCATCCGAATGGATTAAAAAATTTGGCTATGTTTGCCAATATTTTCCTTTTCGTTGGGTCGCCATTTTTCAGATGACGAAATCTTGAATTCAAGCTGTCTGAATTGGGGTTCTAACCGATTCCTAAAGCTTTTATCATGTCGTCAAATTGTATAAGACATGATCCGATTTCGCGAATTTCTTCTGCAACGTGTTATTAGTTGTTGCGGTTGTTACTGGACCACTTTCTTAGATTAAATCCCTCCGATCTGAGAAGTTCTATAAGACTGGATTGGGCTTCTACTGCTTCAACTATTATGTCTGCTCCTAATGAAACATCGTCTACAAAAAATTTCTTAGAGCAATTGTTGACGCAACTGAATATTTGCTTCAAATGTGCCCATTTATGAGATGGAAAGGGTGCTTCGGGAAGGCTTCTACTTATTTTACTTAATACCAAGGCATCAATTTCAATTGCGTATGTCGAATGATATATTTGGTTGTAGATTGTTGTTCACGATACTATGTACCTTTCTAGCCATGTGTTTCCTTATTCAGTTCTGTTAGGTTCCATCATTGTTTAGCTTCAGCTGCTATAAATGATAACTGTGAACCGGTGTCGACCAGCAAACTGAGAAGGTCTTCTCTTCCATATTATGTATCTCGTTGTTATCACTATAGCGGTCGCCAGTAGTGTTGTCTCATTATCATTTGGTGCATTGTATGTTTAAATGTTTTTTTTGCGACATCCGTAATTGAGAGTTATTTTGCTTGCAGTAGGCTGTGATGCTGCTCATTGCATGTCTTACAACGTTTTTGTTAAGTGCAGTGGAATTGTGGAATATATCATTCCCAGCAGCCAAGCGTTTCCTACATCGTTCGCGAAAGTTGACAAACTGCATTCGTTCACTCAGTCGTTTGTATTTATTGCATTTCTCTAGGCTGTGGTCACATGAACATAATATGCACATCTGCTTTTTGATTATAATTGCAATTAGTTAATTTAAGGTGATTTACTATTAAACATTTTTATACAAAAATTTTGATAAAAATATAAATTTTTTTTTGCGATAAATTTTGAAAATTTTCGTTCATAAAAAGATGAAAAATTAAAATCAATTTCGACACAAACGGCCTATCGACATTCGGCCTTTCGACACAATCGACCTTTCTACATTCGGCCTTTCGACACATTCTGCCTTTCCACACATTCGGCCATTCGACATTCGGCCTTTCAATGCATTCGGCCTTTCGTCATTCGACCTATCGTCCTTTCGACCCATTCGGCTTTTCGACATTCGGCCTTTCGACACATTCGGCCATTCGACATTCGGCCTACCGACATTCGGCCTTTCGACGCATTCGGCCTTTCGACATTTGGCCTATCGACATTCGGTCTTTCGACACATTCGGCCTTTCGACACATTCGGCCTTTCGACATTCAGCCTTTCGAACCTATTCCGTTAGCACGGTTTCCTTTGACGCGATGCTTAATATCGATTGGTGTCAGCACCGTTAGAGTTGTTGGTGCAGTTTCTAGCCGTTGTTTAAATTCAGCAATTATGTTTTCACAGTCTTGTTATAACTGTAGACGTTCGTCTAGATTGTACAACTCCTTTATGGCATGTTTCTTCTTTTCCAAATGTTTCTTAGTTTTTCTGGTTTGTAAGTCCTTTTTATAGTTTGTTATGATATGAACTTATTTATTTGTCCGCTCAATTCGATCTGTTGTTTGGCATATCTTCCATATTGATGTACCTCGTTAATTATCATCGTATCAGCGAGCGTGTTGTTTGCCTCCACCACGTTAGTACTGAGTCGAATGCTTATTGACCAATATCAAATGACTTGTTCATCCAAAGGACTCGGAAGGCCAATGTTTCGTCCTTGTTGAAAGCTAGAGAACTTACCGTGGGTTGGGAAACTCTAGCTTGAGAAGATAATAACGCTTAAACTACTTAAAAGATAGTCTGTTTATTTGGCAAGTAACGTGAATTATACACAAACATTTTTGCTTATAAGAAGAGGAGAAATTGTTAAGAGTTTGGAATTCAGTTTCGATCTGCGAGCATTCGATCTTCTTAAATATTTATCAATCTGGAATACACCAGAATAATTCAAAAGTTTGAACATAGTAACCGCATGTATGCGTTAAATACACTAACATTGAAATTGTTAAAAGTTTAGAAAGGGGAATGTAAAAATTCGCTAATACTACAAGTGCACGGTTGATTCCTATATATAGGAAAAAATCAGTGTAATAAATTAGCAGTTCAGTCGCTATAGCCTGATGAGATGTACTGAAAAATGATTTATTTTTCACATGCTCGCAGATCGAAACTGAATTGCAAACTCTTAACAATTTCTCCTCTTCTTAAATATTTATCAATCTGGAATACACCAGAATAATTCAAAAGTTTGAACATTTTTGCTTATATAGCTATAAGCTGGCTCATGCTAGTGATATATATATATATATATAATTTTTTTTTGTTTGATTTTATAAATGTATAACCTTGGGACAATTATTAAGAAATCCATATGTAATGCTGATAGCATTAACAGTTACCATAACTTTTCATCTTAATTTTCCAATAATCATTCCCAGATTTACTTTGCTGTATTTATATAAATAAACAATTATTTTTTGAAGAACCTCTGTAAATATCAACAGTTCAAAGGTCATAGACAAAACAAATAAGTAAAAAATCTGAGCGCCTTGAGTAATTGGTTTTCAACAACAAAAAAAGGAAATTTTAAGTATTTGCCTTAAAACAAATTGATTTCTGTCTGAAACATTTTTAAATGGCTCGTTAAGTATTAACCATGAACATTAAAGCAGCTGCTATATCCGAAAGCTAATCGTGCATAAATTAAAAGTCAATTCATTTAAAGCCTTATTAAAGTTTTCTGTACAAAACATAACAGAAAAAATAAAATATTTAGCAAATTTTTACCATCTTATGATTCTTCATATTACATATATGTTATAATACCAAAACTTTGTGAATTTGATATAAAAACAGAAGACATATGTATGTTGAAAAATAATATTTTATCAAAATCGTCAACCTAAGAAGTACAAAATATTTTTATGAACTCCTTGAGAAGAAATAAAGGATATTCATATTATCTACATATCGTATCGAATAGTAAATCAATAAATGGAAGGCTATACCGAAATTGGAAACAAAACGAATATTTTTTTTTAACTACATATTTGCTCTGTAAATAATCGTATCTGAGGACATTTAGGACGACAACTTTTATGTTCTCTGTATAGAGATAACATATAATCGTAGCAGAAGGTACTCGATCAATAATTTCGAGTATAGTATCGGTTGGAAACTATGTATATGTAGTATTTCAATACATTCCCTTTTATTCATTTGATTTTTTTTTATTTCTTTTTTAAGAGGGTGGAAGATAAATCTGAATATGTAGCTAAAAAGATTTTTTTTTTTAACTGTGACATATTTTGTTTTATTAAATACATATACAAGAACTATAAAGATTTTTTTTAAGGGTTAACAAGATAGATGGAAATATGATGTGAAAATGTTATAATAAGTATATGCAAGTAGAGGGTAGAGCACCAACCATATACAAACTATAACGAGTTACAATATTCCGCTATACATAATTTACAAAAGCACTTTAGCCGTTTTATTATATTACGGTTAAACTATATCGGTATATACACACACACATTTTAGAGAGATAACAAAACAAACTCTTGACTTTGGTTGAATATTATACTGTTATAACCGCTTATATAGTAAAATGCGGCGAACGATATAATATAATAATCTTGGTATCCCAAACAATAGACAACGATATAAACATCGGTATAATAAACTTTTCCATTCAAAAATTATTTATCCGACTATATGATTTTCATTACTTTCCATTTTCTTTATATTCGATTTGAGAGCTTAAAGTATGTATATTTGAAGATGTTGAATTAAAGATGTAACAAAACCATTTTCATTTAATCCCATGCACAGTGTTTTGCCAGCCAAATTATTTTTCATCATTTATAGTTATATTTTTACGATCATAATAATATAAATTATTATGGTAGACTTATATATAAGAAGAAGACGTATGGTATGTTGGTAGAAGAAGGTTATTGAAATTTTATTCAACAAAATTGTAAGAATAAAAAATATTTTTTGGTATATAAAAGAGATCATAGTGGATTGAAATATGTATACAATTTTGTTGAAAAGTGCTCTTGCTATTTTTCTAATATGAGTTCTTTTATAAGTTGAAGTTTTTATGTCTGTTTTTTTTTTACGAAAACGATATGTATGAATGTAATCATCATTGCATGGTTGTTTTTGTTTCCGTGATTTATTGATATATGCCTGCGAGGATTTTTGTTTTAAATTAAGGTAGAAATATTTGGCGCATAAGCCTATGGATAAACAGATTTCGTAATATTATTGCGTGAAATACAATATATTACAACGTAAATGTTGTCATATAAATCTAGAATGTTTAAAGCGAGCGATCAAAAATAAAAATCTGTATTTGCAAAATCAGGTTAATTTTTGGTACCTAGGAATTATTATTGATTTTCTTGAGAAAATCCTAGGAAGCTGCCACATATAATTATTTATTACTTCAGTCTAAAAGAGCCAACGTATTGAAATCCTCTCAAAAATGAGCAAACATTTGGTTGGCCCAAAACCAATGTTCTTGACGTTTTGTCAATGAGTCTGAAAAAGCAACAAAAAAAATGTCCGTCCGTCTGTCTGGATCTCTGGATGCCTGTACCTATGGTATCCCGAGAACGGCTGGTCCGATTTCGATTGTTTTCGCTGTTCAGTTGATCTTAGATCAAGGCGGAGATTTCAAAAGCTTTTGGAACCTGTTCGTCAAGAGAATCGGGTACCTGCCATCAAATTGGTCCAACATACCTTGTTATATAAATATTTACCAAATTATGCTGAGAATTGAGTTGGGCATTTAGTTTGGGGTTGAGTTGAAGGTTGAGTTAGGGGTCAATTTGCGGTGGTGTGAAGTTTATGACAAATTGACAAAAAACCTTACAACAGCCAAATGTGTAGCAGCATATTACATTTTTCGCAAAATTTGATAATAATAATGATTTTGTCGTTTGTTATCTGGATAAGAATTGGTGCTCAGTAGGATTCATGAATATTTGTGCTAAAAGATATTTTTGCGCGACCCTCAGGGGCTGAGATTTTTATTTTAACAAACTTCCCTATATCAAAAAAATGTGTAGCTGGAGTTTGATGGCCATTGACAAGTAATCACAAAGATAGGTACGCAGATCTGTCAATGCCTCGGTGTTTAGTAGGATTTCAAGAATATTTGTGCCAAACGATATTTTTGCGCGACCCTCGTGGGCTGATATTTTTATTTTAACAAATTTCCCTATATAAAAAAAATGTGTAGCTGGAGTTTGATGGCCATTGACAGGTAATCGCAGAGATAGGTACGCAGATCTGACTTTGCCCTGGTGTTCAGTTGGATTTCATGAATATTTGTGCTAAACGATATTTTTGCGCGGCCCTCAGGGGCCGAGATTTTTATTTTAACAAATTTACCAGCCGTTGCTTGTAGAAAATTTAGTTTTCTTTTCATTAGCGGATTTTGCAGACGTTCGTAGTTTAAACCTTTTAATTTGTTCAAAAATTCTTAACGCTTTGAGTTTAATAGACTAATATCCACCGGATTCCGTTTTTTAGTATTATCCTCAAACGAAGTTACTAATAATTGTTCCATTTATTCTAATGTTGCATCTCTTGATCACGAAGATGTCTCAGAGTTCAGTTTAGAACCTGAATCAACCGTTAGTAATGAAACTTTTGTTTTTTAACACCATCTGATCAAATTTGACCCGGACCGGTCCATTTAAACCGCGCGCGTAAACCAAATCAGTAATTTTTTTTTTTTTCTAGGTTGATACAACTTTCTTTGACATTCGTGTGACGTTTGAGCAGAATACGTCTAACAGTGTGAGTTCGGCAGCCAATAGTTTACGACGCGAAAAGTTTGTCTGGCGATTTTTACTTTACTGTGGAAAAAAAACTGAATAACGAGTTTGCTTAAAATTTTGGGTTTCCAATGGAATTACGGCTACGGAATCATTGAAAATGTTGCAGAAGTGTTTTGGGGAGTTTACTCCGAGATAACTCCGCATAAAGCATTCAGTGAGGGTAGTGAGGTGAAATTGTGCTCGAAAATCGCAGTGTTGGCATTAGAGGCTCTCAGCATCTCTTATGGATCGACTCAACACATTGTGGTGGATGTTTTAAGTATGAAACGCATTGCTCGACTAGACTAGTGCTGAAAGACCTGAATTTTTTTCAAAAAGAACGTCGAGTAGAGGTCGCAAAAGAGATGCTTGCCAATGTAGCTGATGACTCTACATTATCAAACGAATTATTATTACTGATGAAGGGACGTGGGTTTATGAATATAACATCGAAACTGCCCAACAATCTAACAAATGGCGCGCCAAAAATGAGCTAAAACCGAAAAAACCACGCCAAAAACGGTCGAAAATCAAGGTAATGCTCATCGGTATCTTCGATTATCGTGGTGTGGATCACCATGAATTCATTCCAGAGGGTCAAACGGTCAATAAAGCATACTCCTTTGCTATTTTGGGGCATTTACGTGAAGCGATTCGTCGTAAACCGCCGCATTTATGGGCAAACTATTCATGGATTTTTCATCACGATAATGCGCCGTCACATTCCAGCCTGATTGTGACTAAATTTTTGGCCAAACACGAAACAAAAGTCATCGCTCAGACACCGTACTCGCCAGATTTGGCCCCCTGTGACTTTTTTCTGTTTCCGAAACTCAAATATTCGCTCCATGAGTCGATTGAAGCCATAAAAAGGGACCATCCCGGCCTATAAGATGTGTATGGAAAATGGATTAACCGTTGTCATGCTTGTATTGGATCAAAAGGAGCCTATTTTGAAGGCGATAATAAAGATTTGTATTAAAATACATAAAAATGTTGTTCATTTTACCATTCCGGGTCAAATTTGAACAGATGGTAGTCCTGATTGTAGCCTCATTGAAATTAAAACTTTTTCCAACCGATGACAAACTCGCATATGTACTTATAATAAGAAATGTACATAAACAATATTATTGAACGAAATTGCGAATGTTATTTTATATTGAATTAGATTTTAGTTTGTTACATATTTCAAAAAGCACCTTACTCGACGAAAGAACTACAAGGAATGTAAAACAAAACAGCCGAAATAATGAATTATTGAAAGTCGAATGAGATACCTTTAAAATAACAAACAAACTGCAAAAATTAATAAAAATAGATGCATTTACGGAAAAAAATTAAATAATTTTTTGTACGATGGAAGTGGGATTCTAAAATTATTTTTAGATGATGTTCTGGAATATGGTCAAGTAGGATGGAGCTTGGCTACTCCTTAACCGCTTTCAGTTAAATTTGATATATGCGTTGGAAATGGGATTCTTAGATGATTTTTAAGTGAACTTTATTGGAATGTGGCCAAGTAGGACAAAATTTGGCTATTTCTTAACCGATTTTTGGAGAATTTGATGTATGGGATAGAAACAGGATCATAAAATTATTTTTAGATACAGTTCTGTAATGTAACCAATTAGGAACTTGGCTATTTCTTTACCGATTCTGGTGAAATTTGACACATGCGATAGAAATGAGATTCTAAAATGATTGTTAGATGAAGTTCTGGAATATGATGAAAACAAATAAAAAGACTCGCAGAACGGAGACCATACGACAGTCGCGTAATCAAGTTGTGAACGAACAAATAAAGTGTACAGTGACTTGAAAGTTAATGTGTATTGAAAATCCTTCATATTTCGTTTAATAAACCCCAACATCGACAAGGATTTTTTAACAACCGCATCGATGTGAGAGTTAAACGTTAAATCCGACCTAAGATAACGCCCAAATCAGTAACTACATTAAAATGCTTTTCATACCGGCTGCGCTGACTTTGTACTTTTTTTCTGGAAAATTTACGTTTAATTTTTAATAATTATCACTTAAAAATAATTTATTTTATAACAGTTTCAAAATATTTCTCTAAAATTTGTCACTGTTAATCAAATAAAACTAAATTACAAAACTTTAAAGTTACAAAGCCACTTTACATTTTTAAAGTCCAAAGTCAACGGAGCCGGTATGAAAAGCACTTTACTCTCTTCAATCTAACGTCATTTAGAAAGTAGTCAAAAACTACTGGAGACTTAGACCTCGAATATTCATTCAGAAACATAAGGTTAGCAACACACCAGCCGCCAAATGTGTTCAGATCCCGCTAAAATTGATTACGGTCCAATTCACATAAGCCAATTTAAGGGAATAATGTCGCAATTAAGTTCACTGAGCATATTCAATCAAAGCCTGTGATTACGTTTATCGAATGCTTTAGCGAAGTCTGTATAAACCATACATCGACCTGAACTTTCGAGGCAACAGAGCTACTTAAATTATTTTGAAAGACTAAATTAGTGACCATTGAACGTGCTGACGTCTGCTAATATATTGCTTGGAGTAAAAGTACATCATATTAGGTCAAATAGTTTATAGGAATGAAAGATAGTATTGTAATTTCACGATAATTAGTTACATCACTGCGGGGGCCTTTTTTGTGGATCGGTATGATACTTGATACTTTCCAAAGATCAGGAAAATAGCTTTAACAAAATAAATGGCATAAAAGAGCGGCAAACCCACCTGCACGCAGCTTTAATAGAGACACTGGTAAACCATCTGGTCCAGAACCCTTACCCATGTTACCAATTTTTAAATGATTTGAATAGGATAATATAGGAGTGTATGAGCTATCCTTAACAAAAACACTTCCCACGGAATTCTAAACATGACGGTAAGTCGTTACATATTATGGTTCTTAATTTTGATAAATCTCCAGAAATTCTTCGGATTAGATCGCAAATCGTATTCAATGTCAATTAGGTAATTGTTATAAACACACAAAATCTACACCTCTTATAGAAAGCATGTTTATAAATGGCGGATATATTAGGGTTCTTATATATACAGCGGGCTCTGCTATATATAATAATTCAAAAGCTTCACCGAAAAAAACTTTACACGTATTATGACTAGTTGAGAGTTATCGCATCCGACAGTATGTGACAACTATCAACCAATAACAAGAAGAATACAATTTTTTTCAATTAAGCCTTTAAATATGTATGTATAGAGAGAGTTGGTGAACTTGGAGCGTAACTTCCCCGTAACACATAAATACGAAATAAATTAGATTTTCCTTTGTTTTCTATAAAAAATCAGAAAACGTTCAGATTGGAATACGGAGTAGACCTAGGCAGCTTTTTTTTACATGCACAAAACAAAAATGTCGCCTTTTCAGCAACATATTATATCGAACAAATATCTTTTCTCATACAAAATTTAAATAGGTACCTACATATGCGGACATTAAAAACACATCACAGTTATTTACATTATTTTAACTATAAAAGTTGCTATAAAAGATTTTTTTTTTAAATTATCGTGATTAAAATCAAAAATTTAACTACTTTTGTGTGTCGTTTGTTCTAAAAAATTTATTTTTTTATTTCAGTTTTGAAGCTTTTATATCCGATAGGTATGTACGTTTAGTTATTTATAAAAAGTTTTGTTTTTATTTATTTACAGTTTGATGTTTTTTTTTTATTGTTAATACGCGCGATAAAACTAAAAATTTGCTTTACATACATATAAAATAGAATTATGATAGTTTTATTATCATATTATAAAATTCAATGGAATTTTATGTTGTTTTAAACATAAAAGCTTCACAAAAGATTTTTTTTGTTTTTTTATAACCCAGATAATTATCCAGGTATAAACTATATTTGGTTAGGTATCCTACTTTAGCGTTATTTTGTATGTTTTGTAATCGACAGTTCCCCTCTATATAACTTGTAATAATAACACCAAAAGCTTTTTTTTTATCTATGTAGGTAATATTGTTTGTTTTTAACAAATACATGTACTTTATGAATCGAAAGCTTTTGCGTGTGGAACAAATTGTATTTGCTTTATATTATGATAAAGTAAAAAGAATTTTGATCATTAAACTCAATATTTAATTTATTTATTTAAAAATACAAAAATAAAATGCTTACAAAACGTGAATGTATACAATAAAATAAAAGAATAGCAATAGATAATGGAATTCAATTGAAAAATGAAGTTTATTTGTTTTCAAACTCTAAAATATTTAAAAAAATTTAGAACCAAATACAAGTGCAAAATTCATAGAGACAGTGGACCTTTCCTAGACAAAGTTTAGTATTACGGCTAATAATTTTGAATCGTGCGAGAGTTTAAAATGGCAAAGAACATAGAATTATCAAAATTAAACTTGCAAATTTCAATAAACGCACAAGAAGAAATTTTGAATTATTTTGACCCGAAACTATTTACCGATATAAAGAGATATTATTAAGATATATTGTCTAACAGAAGTGTTAACTTAATTTGTTTTAAAAGGAACTATGGATATAATTGTACCAAGACAAATTTCATAAAATATACGTATACATATATTCAAATTTAGTCAAAGACCCATCAGTATCATTACCATTTTCTATTAATCAGTGGATTCATCGTTATTCGTGGACTCCTAACATATCCGAAATGGAAATTGCTCCTGTATTTCACTGTCATGGAAATCAAGAAAATATTAAATTAAATTTTGCCGGTTAGCCATCAATTTCGTTATCATTTTGTTTTATTTAATGGGTTCAACATTATTTGTAGAAGTGCTTTTTGGATTTGGTAACCCCTAGAATGTCCGTAATAGAAATTACTCGGTTCGTTCAGTATCATGTAAATTCAAGCAAATATTAAATTAACAAATATTGTACTTAAATCGGAATTGAGAGAAGTTACGACTTCTGCCCGTTTATTATTGAGATCTGCAAGGCTAGCCATCGAATGAAATAGAAGAATGCAATGTGGCATCATCCGCAAAGCTTACATATGGTTCACAGTGCTATCCAGCAAATCGTTCATGTATAGCAAAAACAGGGTCGGTGACAGAGGTGATCCCTGAGGGACTCCGCATTTGAGGAGTGCGTCGATGATGATCTCCCATTAAGCTTGACGCTGATTTTTCGGTCATCGAGATAACTTTTAATCAACCTGATGGTCATCGAGTCCAGCCCGTATGCCACAAGTTTACAAATAAGGTTCTCATGCCATACCTTATCAATATTGGCTTGCAGTATAGCATTACAATCGCTGCTATACTCTCATTTATATTTTAGTATGAAAAAGTAAGGCTGATTAGGATTCTTGTTTTGAAGAAAATATGTGTCACTGAAAAATCGACGAAATAAAATTTGGGCTCGATTTTATTCTTCAGTAAGCTTAAATTTTTAAAAAAATCGGAAACATTTCATTGATTAGGATTTCACGCTTGAGAAGTAATTCCTATAGACCTTTCAATTAGTCGAAATTCGAACTACTAAACCTGTTCCAATGTGACGCTGCAATGACTATTGTAATACACGGCAATACTTCCTCATTTTTCAAAATAAGAAATTCGTCGGAAATTCAATAGATCTATTGTTGAACTATGACAAATATAACATACTAGCCGGTAAACTTGGTGTTACCCGGGAAAATATTAAATATATGTGTACTTACCACAATACGTTATAACTACACCGGATGAAAGTTTATGAATGATAAAGACATTTTAGCCATTTTCTGAAAATTTATTTACTTATGTAAGTCAGTGCTGTTTAGTAAACGTAATCTGTGGTCACAAATCATAATGACTTAAGTCTCAAATTCGCATTTTTTAGAAAACCGTTTTTAAATTTTAGAGTTATTCAAAATCGTATGAGTTTTTTTGTATTCTTGTTTTATAAACGAATTTTACGGTTATTTTTAGTACAAAAAATTGATATGATATGAGATCGAATATGGCGATTCCAAATTTGAAATAATAAGAGCATATTGCTACTTAAGCCATTATATTTATGTCAATACAGAATTGTATGTTATGTTATTTTTGATTATCAATGTTAATTCTAATGCAAGCGGGGAAATAACATAATATAGAGTGGCAGTATGTACTACATTATGTGTACCACATTTTGAAAGAACGTACCTCATTGTCAACTGTACCACAATTTGTCATACGATTAAATCGAATGTACCAAATGTAGCACTTTTCCCTCATTAATTTTACATATAATTTATATTTAATTCCTTAGCATTCTCATACACTAAATGTAATGCTACCAGTTAGAGGTTTACACGTTAAACTCCTACAACGTGGTTGAAAAATACTGTGTTGGAGGAAATCTCTTTATGGGAGGCATGAAATCGGAAAAATGAATTAAGGACTTATTTCCTTTTTCTTAGGAATTACGGTTTAATGGTATTAACTCCTTTCTGAAATGACATTAATGTACACCGTAGAAAGGAATTAAGATACACGGTAGAAAGGAAATAAGGCTCACGATCGTAATTACCTTTTCTGAAAATGAAAAATTATTTTTGAAATGTTCTTCTGAAAAATTCTCTTCAGAATATTTTAAAATTCTACTTTCCGTTGCCATAATAAAATTCGCAATTCGCTCCAATGTATTCGTCGATTCTATTCTAACTAAAGGGATTAAGCCATCCAAAACTAACTTGGGACATTTGGTACAACAATGAGTAGCAGCGAAACGAATTATCCAATTCCTACATCAGTGTCTGCAAGGTTGACGAAGCATTTACTAATTTAAAAATCTACAATCCGCTCAAATAAATTCATCTATTCTATATCAATAAGTTAACGGATTAAGACCACCGAAAATCACTTGAAATCAATACAAGGCTTTGGAGTGTTCTCTATTTTAATAAAAGACAAATTATTAAAAAAATTAATTTTTGAAAAATGTTTTAATTTCTGTGGGTGTTGAAATTTGAAAAAACCACGGCAGTTTCCTTCCTCTAAGGCTTAAGATGAATTAAAAGAACGTTGGAATTTTTATGATTTTTTAAATTTTAGGAAAACCCCATAATGGGTTTAGGAAAACCCCATAATTTTAGTACCCATAATGCACTGCTGCTAACTGCCAATAATAAAAATAATTAGCTTTTATATGTAGTTATACAAACTCGTGTACTTCAGAGCTGCCGTGGTTTCCATATTAAATTCGATAATTTTTCAGTTTCACAATCACCTTCCTGAAAGCACAAAATCTGAATCTGTATTTTCTGGTTTCAAGAAGGTGATTGTGAAACTGAAGAATTATCGAATTTATAGTTATTTCTACTTCAAAAGTTTGAATACAAATAGTTTTAGATTTCTGCAGAGCTCGCCGCTGTCGCTAATGCCAATGGTGGAAAGGAATCTAGTAGCTTTACCAACCGTTTAAGAGCTATTTTTGCCGTTTAAAATAACGCCAAAGTTAATCTCCATTTTTCCCGGTGATACCTCACAATTAAGATTGAAAGAGGCGGTAAGACGGGGAATAAAATTTCTAGCATACATAGTTGAGGTGCTAAAATTTCAACATGAATGGAAAAAATAAAATTAAGTCATTAACCATTAGTTGGAAACTGTTTTGTTTTTAGCATTTTTATGAGAAAGCACAAACTGATATTTTTTTGTATTTCAATTCATAACTTTATAAAAAAATATGAGTAGTTTAACACACATATATACACATTTTAGTTTTTAAAATCCCCATTCCCCTTGAAATACATTTACTCAAAAAACATCTATTTACCCTCACGTAATATAACATGGATTTATGATGCCATAATAAAGGGCATTGCATCGTTTCCAGTGCAATAAAATTTATTTTATGTTATTTTATTTTCCGGTTTCCTGTTTGAATTTGTCTTGAAAAAACAAAAATAAAATAACTTCACGTAACATAAAATTGTAAATTCCGGAATATAGCCTAATATTTTGGATTTTTTAAATTTTAAGCAAAGAGATTGTTAGTCCTTGAATATACAACCTTTTCTTAGAATTACTGCCTGCTTGCTCTTATTCTTCGTTGGAAATTACAAACGCTTAGATGCAAACGTATATTAGTGAGAATCTTCGACAAAAAGGTGCGTTCCATTTTATGTAGCCACATACTTAGAAGACCTAATGAGAAGGATAGAGTTCTATTAATCTATTGGATAGGGTACTGCGTAATGTTTCGTTGGCAGTGTTAATTGATAATTTATTTGTTGGAGGTTGTGTCCCTAAGAAATAAATATTGAATGTGAGCTTGTTAGGTAATTGAGTTCTATGTTAATAAAAATCTTTCCCTCAAGTTCTTCATTGTCTTTACCTTCTTGCTCTACATTGTGGAACAAATTGCTGTTAAAACTCTCTCGGTGAGGCGTAAATTTGCAGATGCATCTTTTGTAAGATGTGTTATTATTGAAATTTGTTTGAAATGCTTCAAAAAATTGATTTTATGAATGATACCTTTATTGATAATAATCATACATTCCATCATAGAGACCTTCGTACCATTATTTCAAACACCATCAGATTAACATACCACCATACTACCATAAAGTTATAAAATAGATTCATCAAACCATCACACACATAATATCATAAATTATACCAACATACAATCAACTATTATACCATCATAAATGTACAATCATATCATCACACCATCATAACAATTATAATGATATTCCTAACCATCGTACCATCGTGTCATTATGCCATCATGCCATCTTACCATAATACCATCTTACATCATCACCATCACCATCACTATCCATCACCATTTCAATTTTCATCATCAAACATCTTCAACATCATCCACGACCACCGTTAAAAAAAGAATGAAACACGTGTCGATTTATTTTTGATTTTGCACTAAATATCCAAAATCAGCTCATTCGGTGATGTTTTAGAAATTTCTCCATGGTTACTTTGGACCTGATATTCACCCCACAAGAAGGAGGTTGAGACGTGACATATTGACAGTGACGGTTTTAAGATCTTATACAATATTTGTGTGCAGTTTAGATCAAATCGGTCAACGCGTGTAGATTTGTATAACAATCACATATACAAATAATCACTTTTATAGAAGAAGGAGAAATTGTTAAGAGTTTGAAATTCAGTTTCGATCTGCGAGCATGTGAAAAATAAATCATCTTTCAGTACACCTCATCAGGCTATAGCAACTGAACTGCTAATTTATCTGAGCTAGAGTATTCTAGAAAATTAGAAATGTAAGACTGTTCGCCCATTTAGAGATTATTCGATCATTTCGAAATTTTTAGGCACTGAATGCGTTGTATTGATGAGTCAGCTGCCTCTGATTGATGTATATAATCAAAATGTATAAAATGATAGATACACCTGGGCATTGAATTTTTATTCTACCAGTAATCAATAAAAGGTCTAAAATGCTGCAATTTTCCCATACTAAGATAATTGGTAAGTCACCTATTGAGTCTAAGAGACTTATCGCATGCTTTTATGTTTGTTTTTTGAAAATTGGCTGGTTAGCAGATCTTAAATAATAATTATTAGAATACGTAAAGCTCAATTTTCATAAAAATTGTGTTTACGGTAATTTTTAGCTAATAAAATTAAAATAAGTCTACGAGACTCAACCCATGCAGATTAGAATTAAATTTTGCCAGTTAGCCGTCAAGCTCGCTATGATTTTCCTTTAGTCAATGGATTCAAAATTATTTGTGGAAATTAGAAGATTCTTTTGGATTCTGCATCGCTTTTGATTGTAAGGAGCCTTTGATCGGTCGCTGTTCAGCTTGATATTCCTTCGAACATGCTGATGGATTTTCGCCATTCTGTTTCTGAGGTCGCTTACGTAGTTCTCGGCTCATTTGGGAGATAATTCTGGTATTTGAAACGCAATGTCGCACGGCAGTCGCATTTCCTTTCCAAAGAGGACTGTTAATGGTTATAATCCCCTTGGTATCATGTACTGCACTACGGTACGCCATCATAAACAGGGGGATATGCCGATCCCAGTTCTCCTGTTTTGATCCAACTATTTTTGCCAGGTGTTTTTCAAAGGACCGGTTGAATCGATAAACCATTCCGTCGGATTGTGGAGGTAGCGTTATCGTCATTGTCTTGTTAAATCGCAACTTGCCAATATCCACTCTTCAAGTCAAGGGGACTGAATAACGCTGATTCTGACAGTGTGCATAGTATATCATCTATCCTGGGTAATGGGTCCCTTTTCGTGACGTCATTTAGTTTTCGATAGTCTACGCAAAACTTAATTGACCCGTCTTTCTTTTGCACTAGAATTACCGGTGAGCCCCATGGACTTTTGGATGGCTCAATGATTTTATGTTTTATCACTCGGTTCGCCTCCTCTTGTTTAGCCAATATCAGTGTTTAATTATTACGCTAATATTTTTCTGAAAAATTGTAAGCGAATTTAATCCAGTTTCGAATTGATGAGCCTCAAAAAATTAATCCTCTCATCGGCAATGGCTACTGGACTGATTATACAACAATTTTACGTTCTATATATAGGATGTATTGTGTACAGGTAGTATTAGCGAATTATACTAATACAGTTAAATTCCCGTATAATTCTTCTTTTTCACATTTACAACAGCTATATTCCTGTGTAAGCAAAATATTTGTAATTCCTAATTTATTTTTACTTTAATTTGAATTAATTAATTAATTAATTCGTGAAATTCTAAATTAATTAATTAATTGATTAAAATTAAAGTAAAATTAAATTGGAATTTAAAATTATCCGTCTTCTGGGTGCCTGTCGAATTGGTGGTGTACATCCCGTTTTGATTCTGTGCCGTACCACCTCTGTGTACTCTGACAACATTCGTACTGCCTTCGCGAACTGTATGCATTGTAACTGGTTCGGTTACATTCATTATTCGGACAGGAATGGTTGCTCCGAATGATGTTGGCGTTTTTCCATACAGTAATCCTGAATATCTCTCTTGTTGACTCTAATCCAATTCCAGGATGCATTCGTTTGTAATGTTCACCACAATAAACCTATGATGAAAATTGAGGCGTCCAATCTTTACGACAATATCGAACTCTCCTTGGCCGGCTATGCTCTCTTCATTAGCAACTTTCAGTTGATATCGAATCTCTTACTTAATAGCTTCTTTCGTTACAATGTCCGGTCTTATCATCGAATTTCATGCAACGGTCAAGCGTAATATTACTGCTGTTTATTATTCCTTCATCGACGAGACGATGGTGGTCCTGTGCTGTTTTGTTTCTCCGGCCAATTTTTGGCCCGCTAAGCTGGCGGATTTTAGTTTAACGTTTTCATGTCATTGCTCCCCGAAGGGTCTCTTTCATTGGCGGTTCTTTGCTAAACTGATATAATGGACGAGGATTTTGATCAGCTGGTTTAACTCTTGGAGTTCGGCACACTCTGGCAAAGTGTCCTCGTTTATTGCATCTGTAGCACATTAGTCCGGATACTGCTGCTGTAGTCCCCGAATTTTCTTCCTTAAATGCTTAGTCTTCGGACAGAGCGTCTGGCTCGCTAAGCCGCATCTTGTACCGTATTGAATGCATCTACAACCAAACTGTTTAAAATATTCGCGGAAGCTATGCCATATGTAAGCCATGTAAGCCATGTGATTTCTGTTTCCAGTTGTTGTAAACTTTCACCTTTGGCTTGCCTGCAGTTTTGTAGTTGTTCTTGTGAAGTTCTTGGATATTCCAGTATCGTAACTCCAACCCATTCATCATTTGCTCGTAGTTATTTTGCGATTCCGGCACACTCTGTATGGTATCTGCTGCTTTACTCCTTAAAGCCAAAATTTCCCCACTTGATAACTGCTCCGCACCCCATCTATTGGTTTTGGCCGCTGCTGTTAATTACACTTTGAAATTTGGCCAAGAAGATTCGCCATCGAATAATGGCGGTTTCATGTGGCTGGGGCTGCTGTTTATGTAGTGATCTGATTAGTTCGACTGCACGCTACCTTCTCCATGCTGCACAAGAAGTTCATTCCTACTTTTTTTAGCTTCATTACTTCATTTTGAAGTTTTTCCTCCACGTTGCTCATAACAGTATTTTTAAGCTGTCCTCGAGCGCGGTTATTACTTCGGCCTAAAAAGACCAAATTATTGAAATCCTGTTAAAAATGACCAAACATTTGGTTGCTCCAAAACCACTTTCCGCGACGTTTTGAAAGTCCCTAGAAAAAGCAAAAAAAAAAAAAATCCTTCCGTCTGTCAAAGCGGAGATTTGAAAAGCTTTTGGAACCTGTACGTCTAGAGGGTCGGGTACCTACCCTACGAAACAAAATACCTGGTTATAGAAATATTTACCAATTTTTTGTAATATGCTGGTTTGAATATTGAGGTGGGTATTGAGTTTGGGGTTGCGTTGAAGGTTAAGTTAGGGGTCAATTTGAAGGTTAAGTTGAAGTTGAGCTAAAGTTGAGTTGGGGTTGGGTTAAAATGTAGTGAGCAGTTGACCAATTTTTTATATATGCAGGTTTGAGGATTGAGTTCAAAGAGAGTTTACGGTTGGGTTGAGGTCGGTTTGCGGGTTGAATTGAGGTTGAGTTGGGGTTTGATTAGTTTTTAGTGAGCAGTTGAGCAATCTATATATGTATATAAAAATGAGAGTTTGTGAAGCATATGTGTGTAATATTTAAACAAATCCACACGCCTTGGATTGGAAGTTCTGGAATATGGCAAAGTATGATGGAACTTGGCTATTCCTTCCCCGATTATGATGAAGTTCGTTAGGTACATTGGAAATCGGATTCTAAAATGGTTTTTGTATGAAGTGCTGGAATATGACCAAGTATGAGGGAACTTGCCTTTTTCTCAACCGATTATGATGAGATTCGACATGTGCATTGGAATTGATGGAGTTTTGGAATATGACCAAGGATCAAGGAATTTGCCTATTTCTCACCCGATTTTCATGAAATTCAACATGAGTGTTGGAACTGGGATTCTAAAATTACTTTTGAATGAAGTTCTGGAATATGGTCAGTTAGGATGAAACTTGCCTAATTCTCAACGGATTACGATGAAATTTGGCATATACGTTGGAAATAGGATTTTAAAAGGATTTTTAGATGATGTCCTGAATTATGGCCAAGTATGAGGGAACTTGCCTATTTCTCAACCGATTATGATGAAATTCAATACGTACACTAGTATTGGGATACTAAAATTATGTTCAGATGAAATTCTGCAGTATGGGCAATTAGGATAAAACTTATCTATTCCTTCCCATTTCATTCCCATTTCGAACGCACATCACATGACAAATTTCTTCATAATCGGTTAAGGAATAGCCAAGCTCCATCCACATTGGCAATTTATATAATTAGCTAAAAATTCAATTTGAAGTGTAAAACCTGTATGATGGTACAATGGTATAATGGTATGAGCGGGTGATGATATTATGGTATGATGGTGCGATGGTATGATGGTATCTTGCTAAGTTGTTATATATAATGGTATGATAATGTGATTTATGATGATTTGATATTATTGTATGATGGTATGATATGGTAGCTATGATTCTATATGATGATACCTATTACTATATTATATACAGCGATTAACTTCCAGTTTACATGAGGTACAGTGTTTGCACAAAAATCAAGGCAGTCCTGATTTATTGTTTGATAGTATAGTGAAAAATCGTGGTTTTCTTTTCTCATCGTACCGGAAAATGGGGAGGAATTTTCTTCTACGATTTTTCCATCAATAATTTCAAACATATTGAGGGCGAAAATTATCGAATAATATAATAATATTAAATTTAGTTTGAGTGAAAGTCAAATTGAATTTGAATGAAAACTCGTTTTCAGTCTGTAACATAGTGTTATACAATTCAAGGTTTTTATCGAAAAAATAATAGAAGCTCAAAAACCAGTCTTTCAAAAATTACACTCATTTGCTTCATAAAATAAATTTGAGTGAAATTGGATGGAAAATTGAGAAACATTTAATTTTTTTTATCTCTAAATTTAAACAGCTTTGAATCGGATTTTGTTAGGTCAAAGCGAACCATTTAATTAAGTTTCACTCATATTAAGTGAAAATCATCAAGACTGCTTAATTAACATCAAACATGTTTTAAGTAATCTGTGCTGCACATCACAAACATTTGCGCCAATATTAACATTTCGTCGAGTTGGATAAGAAAAGCCAAATTGTATTATTACATACATACATTTTAGTTTATTTTCAATAATTTCTAATAAATATTAAACGAAATAGATTTGCAATTTGTTTCATTGGTACTTAGGAATATCGTAATTTCGAAACTAAGGCTCATTCAATAATTCCACTCATTTTCTTCATAAAATAAATTTGAGTGAAATTGGGTTGCACTCTACAACCTTTTCCGATTAAATTATCGTTTGCGGCATACACAATTGAGTGCAACGGAATATTTTCCAAAAGAATGATTTGATCAATCTTATGAGTGGAAAGTGGACTAAGTAGTCAATTTGGCACACATCAAGTAAAATATTAAAATTGGGTTCATAAAATATTTAAGTGAATTTTGCATGATTTGTCTCTTTGATAGGTCCTTAGGAATAAAATTTCACAAATTTTCTTCTCAACATAAGTTTGAGTGGAATTGGGTTAAAATGAGAGAAACTACATTTACTTTGACTTAAGATTTTCCTAGCATTTGAAGAGGATTTCGATAGATTAAGCTACGTAAAATAATGAGTTCGATTAAATCAAAGAGAAATAACTCTGTGTTTCAACTTTGAGTGAAACTTTAATATGTAGGATAAAAAACCATATTTTAACTTCGATAATAATTCAATCGAATTATAGAATGGCCACCACTATTTTACGAGGCAAATAAATTGTGTAGTACAAAATACTATTTTGAAGGAAATTCATGTGATTCTGTTTGATTTAATTGACAGATTGTTTTTACTCAGTTTTTTAATGAAATATGAGTGTAAAATATGTATTAAAATTCGCTTGAAGCTATTCAAATTTTAAGTCAATTTCAACGCAATTTCACTCAAATTATTATTATATTTTGTGAAAAATGAGTAAAATTTTTGAATGAATTTACCAAAATCGGATAAGAAATGGCCAAGTTTCTTGCTAATTAGCCATATTCCAGAACTTCATCTAAAAATCATTTAAGGCTACCACCCAATTTAAAATGGAGCTTCTCTTACCAAATTTATTGAAATTCTATTCGTAGGATTGGTCAAACTATTTTTGCACCCAAAATATTAAGTTTCACTCAAATGTTTGTACTGCAGACGATTATTAATGATTTCCGCTCAATATAATTAACGACACGCGAAAGTCGCGGCAAAGCTACTGAAATTTTGAGTCAAAGTAAATTAAATTTATCTCAAATTACCATCCAATTTCACTCAAATTAATTTTGTGAAATAAATGAGTGTAATTTTTGCAAGACTGATTAGCATGTAATTTTAATTCGTTTTCGAGCTTCCTTTATCTCGAGAAAAAAACTAGTCGGCCATCTCACGGCAAATGAAGTCCATCCAGTTTTGATTTAAAATCCGCTTAATTTTCACTCAAAAAAAATTTAATATTGGATAATTAATTTAATATTAGTTCATAAATATTTAATTCAAAATGACTAAATTAGCCCGTATTACGAGCTTTTTCTTATAGTGATTGTATCATATATGTATATACGATAGTACGTTCGATTGTCGGACGGTTTTTATTCTATAATAATGGTGTGATAGTATAATGGTACGATGGTTGGATGGTATGATGACATCATGGATTGACAGTATTATCGCATGATTAGATGATGGTATGATGGTACGATGGTACGGTACGATGTTACGATAGTATGATAGTGTGAAGGTTTGGTGGATTGATGGTAAAATATACCATCTAGCCATTGTATGATGGTGTGATGGTTTGCGGCGTTAGGTAAGTTGGTATGATTGTATGATGGTTTAATAGTATAGCATCATGATGGTATGATGAAATGATCGTTTAAAGTTATGATTGTATGTTGCTATTATGGTATGATGGTGAATAGGTTTTGAGTTAAAATTGAGTTGGTTTTTGGTGAGAAGTTCGGTTAGGGATTAATTTAGGGCTGAGTTTATAGTTTAGTGGGAAGTTAGGTTGAGTTGAGTCCATACACGCATGTTGATTTTGTGATTGGGTTGACCATTAAATGTTAAGTTGAGTAAACGGTTGAGATTTTATTCGAGCTAAGTTTAGCTAAAGTTGAGTTAGGGTTTAGTTAGTTTGCATTGGAGTTAAGTGAGCTATTTGGAAATTATTTAAGGGTTGATTTGGGGTTAGGCTAAGGGTAGATTTGGGGTTGATTTGGTGATTGAGTTTAGGGTTGGGTTGGCGGTTGCTCAGTTATAGGTTTAGCTGAAGATTGACTTAAGAGGTTCAGTTAGGGATTGATTTTGGAGTTGAATTGGCCGAAGTTCTGATCACCTCATGAAGTTTCAGCAATTTACATTTTTTTTAATTGTACTCCTTCGATTGATTGTTGAAGCTCTTTCTTTTGTAATGTCAGAGACTGCTGCAGGGAAGATAGTTGGGATGACATCTTCTCCTCTGGTGATTTCAACTAGGATGTTAACGTTTGGTATACCATATTTAATCCAATTCTGATATTCTACGAACAATATCCTTTTCCTTAGCTTTATAGTTTTATATTAACATAAAGATGAAAAAAAATTCCAGGTTAGGCGTTGAAAAACATTATAATAGTAGTCGTGCCGATGGCACCAAATAAATTAAATACAGCTTTGATGAAACATAGCTTAAAAAAATTGTCCGGGCCGGACACAAACGAAACAGTTTAAAAACATTTCTTCAATCAATTTTTTCTAACTACGCTGAGAAGCGTAGTTCAACGTTTCTCCGGCTCACCGTTTTTTTAAATATTTTTAATTGTAATGTTATCAATCACTATTATAACTTCCCGAGAATACAGCTATTCTTCATTGCTCTTCCACCTTTCATGTTTTATCAATATTTAATCGTTTAATCGCTATCCGTAACTCTAAGTTAATTACTGAGACTAAATTTTACAAGGATCTCAATATTTTAAATAGGCGTTTCTGGCACATATCATCAGATATAACCGATGCATAGTTGAATAATCGATACGCTGTATGTTGGATTCTATTCTAAAATCGTCTTTAGCAAGGCACGACCATGGTTTTGAAGTAAAAAAAAATGAATTTAAAACACAGATGAAAACTCGTACCAAACCGAGATATATATGTATCACCTGTTAGCTACCCATATTCCATATCAATTAAAACATAAAGTGTCATGTTGACCCGGTAAAAGTAATACCAACAACTCATAAAAAATGTAGAAATTCATTAGTACATCGTTTCATCATCACCATAAGCAACCTAACCTTATATTTTAACACCTACCTACTACAAGTAATTCTAAACTCACATTAAAATGTATACGAAGTCTACATACTTCGCTTGCACAAATTCAAACGACAATAACATCATAAAAGTTTCACCCGACCATACATTATGTATATATAATTCGCGACACATAAAATATTTAATTGGATCTGACAACATCTTGACTGGCACAAAACCAAAAGTTAGGATGTTATGATTGAATCGATGAAACTTTATTATATTGTTCTGAAGTTGATTCTTTGTATATAATACTCTAAAATATTTCTTGTTTTAACTCGGTAAATAACAAGCAATTACATAAGCTTCCCTATATACGTCTATATACATACATGCTTTATAGCTATCAATTTATTTATTTTATGATTCTGTTGGCAACATAAAAATATTAAAAAAAAAAATGTATGACGATGAAAAAGGTATACCATGGTATCGCAATATTATACAGTACTCTACATGCTATCCTGCTTTAATCATAAATAATAGGTGGAAAAATGAAAAATTCTGTGATAACACAAAATTCGATCCAATTATACAGAAACAAAAAATTGATTATATCAATTCAATGAAAAATGAATGCGGAAAAAGGTATCTCATACATACATATATTAACGAATAAATCTATAAGAATTATTATGCATAATAGTAATAAACCTATTTACATTAGATGTGCATTATATAAAATGTTCAGTACACGTTGAGAATATGCGCTCTCAACCTCCAATGCAACTCATTATTTTATGCTAATCACAAGTTATCTACTTCATACACGAGAGATTTTATTTTTGTTCATTAAAGGATATAATTAAATTTTGCTATTTTATGTACCCGCATCCTTGCCAAATTTGCCCTGCACAAATCGACTGACTCAGCTGTATAAATAGTTTTATATTTTTTGTCACTGGAAATCGTCGTTTGTTTGTTTTTGTTGCTGTATACTATATACATATAACACATATTCGTTCCACTTCCAAAGTATCCCAAAATATGTATAAAAAAATTTAATATTGTTATGTTCAATAAATAATAAGTTTTTTTATCTTTATGAGGCCATTAAAACTTTTTCATATCCTTTTCCAGTTTTTCTTTACTGTGTATATCCTATACTCGTATATGTTTGTAGCATAAGACGTATAAAACATAAAAGCTTTGTGTAATACATAATTTTATTTGATGCCATCAAAAGAATGACATAAAGATAATTAATATACATATAGACAAAAACAAAAACATTAAAATATGTTTATTATACGTTTAATAACATAAAATGTATGTAGAGTTGCAATATGTATAAGACTTTTCAGGAGCTCATATGTTAGGGGGGAATGAGAGTATGTACTTCAATAAAATTTAATTAAAAAAAAAACATTACGATTGGGTGCAGATATAATTAAATCGTGTAATTATTATTATAAGACATAATTTCAAGATTATACAGGTTTAGAACCGAGATTACTTTTAACCAAACATCTTAATTTTAAGTTGATTTATCCAAAAAACTATGATAGATAACGTAATTTTCTTTCATATTTTGTGATATTAGGATTGAAACTAGTAAACTGTCAAAAAATCCTTTTAAGTTTAAGTTATCTCTTCAGTTTCAATATTAGCAATAATCCTGAAAATTTCATATACTCTTACATAGTTTTTGGGTTGTAAAATTTGTCTGAATTTGTTAAGATCAATTTTTTATGTTTTTTATTTATTGGCAAGATGTATAAACATCATTCGTTTGCTCAATTTTAATCTGACCCGTTTGACTTATAATTCGAAAATGGAAAATTTCTTATTTTTTTTTAGTCGTTTTTAGATTCTTGCCATCTTTGGAGAATTGTTTTCTCTTTCATTTTATCATTTTTCGTTTATCATTTCGTCATTTTATCGTTTAAGCTTTTTCGTCTTACATTTTTCTTTTCATCAAGCAACCGCAGCAAATATTAATACTGTCCGAGAAACCTAATTTTTTGGACTACTATCAAAGCAACCTTGATTATACCAGAGCCAACTGTATAAATAAGAGCCTCCACTATCGACTGTATTTTTTACTAAGCTTAAAATAAGGTACAAACAATTTTTCTTTTATTATGAAACTACATACATATTTACGTTATAATGAACACCGTTCCTTATAACCAAACATTCGGTTATAATGAACGCTGTTCATTATAACCAAATATTTGGTTAAAATGAACACACGTTTATAATGAACAAAATTATTTGTCCCATGACCGTTCATTATAACGAATTCTACTGTATATGGTAAAACGGCTATTTTCATTTACAGATTTAGTTTATTAGAAATGTGAGCTTTTGTTTTGTTTTTATATGAAAATGTTCATGAAACATGTAATATTATTTGATTGAAAAATCGAGGCTTGGTACTTTTGAAATTTTAAATTTTGTTGTTTTTGTAATACACGTCATCAACATAACTCGAAATTTATAAACAGTACAATAATCATCTCTTTCATTGCCTCCATTCAATTGAATTAGAATATGTTTCTATAGTTATTTTGAATTTGCAAAGCATGCTAGATTGTTTTGATTTTTTGTTTCCTTCGCACTCATTTTATTGATTTATTTTTTTCTGTTTGCTCTTTCTGATTTATTTTAGTTTAATTGTTGAGCGGAGGCGTGTTGTCTTTTTTCTTACCATTGGTTTTAGATGTGGATATATGGTGACGTCATTAAACAGAATTGTCTCTTTTTAATACACATTGTTGTTGTTGTAGAATGTTTTTTAATTTAATATCCCTTATTTTCTTTTGATTATTGCTGGAAAATTGGCAAATTTGACAATCTGTGTTTCAAATGAGTAAGACATTGAGTTGTTTGTTAGCGATTTCATAAAAAAATAATTAACTGGGTTTAACTTTTAATTCATGTTTTATCTTCAATCGGAATCGCGTTTTTTCATACAAACACTATGAAAATAAATGAATTTTTAGTGTTTCTATATCCCTTATTGTAAGTTCATTTTTCACATGCCGGCTCTATTAACATCAAGATGGTTCTGATTATACAAAGCCATAGTCTAAAAAAACGAAGCTTTTGTAAGGGAATTAGAAACGAGGAAAAACCCAAAATTTTCTTTGTAAAGCACATAAAACATATGGAAAATCACTTTTTCTCCTAAGACCAATTTTTAAATGAAAACTTTTCAAATTCTTAATTATGATTTTTAAAATATTTTCCCAAATGTTTGAATTTAAACATATATGAATGTCGTTTAAGTAAATTGATTTATTTAAACAAAAATTAAACAAAAAATTCATAACAACAGCATTCTGGTCAAATTTAAATAAAAGCTTACTACAATTCGTGTGGTTATTAAGTCAATGTACATTACATAGATGGCAGTAATGGCAGTGCAAATTTGGTAAAATTGTACCAATTATTGCCACCTGGGGAAATTTCAAGTTAAAAAATTATAGGAAAAGCAAAACCAACACACAATAGATATTACGTCACAAGGGCGGTAAATGAGTTGTTACAGTACGAGTTCGACGTTTATGAGAATTTTCAACGAGTACTGTAACGATCACTGTACGTGTAACGTACAATGTTTTATTTCATACTATTGTATATGGGGCATTAATTCGATTTTTTTCATTTAAAATTAAATTTTAAAGTAAAAACATGAGTATGAAATTTATAGAAAATCAATCCAAATGATTTTCAAATTATCAAGTTACTCTGGTTATTTTTTTTTTTTGTTTGGTTTTATATTTTTCTGTACTGTAATAGCTCGTTTTCCGGACACTTTTTTCTGTACCGTAATGAGTCATTTTCCGGACTGAAATCAATCACGTAAACATTGATTTTCGGTATAGTATGAAATAAAATATTAAGAACGTGTCGTAATTTTCTCATTAAATAATTTTTCTTCGTATTTTTCTGTAAACATCTTAGACATCTGACGTACACAGGTAAAACTAAAGATAAATTTAGCAAGTATTATTTTAATTCGCCAGAGCCAACTTTGATATATTTTCCAAAACGAAAGTTTGAAAAATATATTTTAGAGATATGTAATTTAATTTTATTATTCCTGCATTTAATATTTACTTAATACCATTATATCCGACGATATGGTTTTTAACACATCGACTATTTTCTAATAGTTCCTAATAGTGAGTTAAGGGTTTAAATCAAATTCTAAATATGTATGTACTTATTTTAAACGTCCTATGATACTTAGGTTGTTTTGCCTTAATTATGTGTTTGTTATTTTAAATCTCAAGTGAAAATAAGTTATTGTTCGCTAGTCAATTGCTATATTAATAGACAATACGTGTAATTTAATTTCTAGAAAATAATATGTGTAGAAGTGTTTTAGAGTGAACTGATAGTGCAATAATAGTTTTCCATGTGTTTTCAATAAAAATAATCCAAAGAATGTCGGCCCTTACTAAAAAAATAATGGAAAAAGCATTGGCAATATGCAAATTAAGTGGAAGTAATTTTCAAAATCTATTCATGTTTAAAAACCATATATAATGTGTGATTATGTGTAAGTATAAGGTTCAATAGTAAATACTTTGCTTTTTCGGCCTTAGTGGTATAGTCAAACCATTAATCAAGGATAATGAAAACCAAACCTCATTCGATATTCAAGAAAATACTCATCTGGATGATGCTAATAATTGATCGAGCACTTCGAATATTGAAGAAATGGCACTGCAAATTGTAAATAATTTAGAAAATAAAAATTAACCGACACCTAAAAAGCGATATGTTAGAAAATTTTCACAAAATCAGAGTTGAGGGAAGCCGTGCGAAATAAAAATTAAAAAATAGATTTCGGAGAGAACTTGCAAACCACTTCAAAAATGCCGATAGCTCTGTCAAACGAAAATTTCGTTCGAAAAACAAAAATTAATTTTTGACCAATATTTGTAGGCTCGTATAAACAGCGAATTCTTTTATCTCTAGCCTTCTAAAAGTGGAAGACAAAAAGCCTCCAAGAATGATAAAAAGTACGACTGCTTCAAGAAACCGTTCTCACTCAATCTATTATCGTTTCGAATTAGACAACAAACTGGTTGTAGTATGTCAGAAATGCTTTCGATGTTGTCTGGGTGAAACCGAAACTTTTTTAAAAAGCGTCGTTAAGAACACACTAAATTCACCAGAAATGTCATTTGTGGGTAATCAGGGTAAAGCTGATTCAAAAAATAAAATTACATTGGATAACATAACTGATTTTAAAACTCATATAGGTAGTTTTCCGGCTTATGAAAGCCACTATAAAAGAAGGGATACGAGTAAAAAATATTTCCACGACGATTTAACTTTGGGCAAAATGTACGAATTGTTCGTTCAAAATATGAAAATACCGTAAGTCTCTCAAAGTTTACAGATATATTTAAAGGTAAGGTTTATTTTTTATCTATAAATGGACATTAAATTTAAAGCACCAAAAACTGGTACGTGTAATTATTGCTAAGGTATGTTTGTTATTGCTAAGGTTGTAAGGTTGTGGGGGTGAGGGGTGGGGGTGAGGGGTGGGGGTGAGGGGTGGGGTGAGGGGTGGGGTGAGGGGTGGAGGTGAGGGGTGCGAGTGAGGGGTGGGGTGAGGGGTGGGGGTGAGGGGTGGGGTGAGGGGTGGGGTGAGGGGTGGGGGTGAGGGGTGGGGTGAGGGGTGGGGTGGGGGTGAGGGGTGACGTGAGGGGTGGGGATGAGGGGTGGCGTGAGGGGTGGGGATGAGGGGTGGGGTGAGGGGTGGGGTGAGGGGTGGGGTGAGGGGGAGGGGTGAGGGGGAGGGGTGAGGGGGAGGGGTGACGGGGGGGGAGGTGAACGGGGGTGAGGGGGGAATGGATATTTAAAATAAAATATTCTGAATGCCACCATTATTAACATATTTTGTGTTTAAAGGTTATTAGGCTTATATTTGTGTTGATAAAATTTTATATTAGTTATCTGGTATGTAGGTTATTATTTAAAACAATTTTATTTTATTGTGCTAACGTTTCGAATAACAATATTATATTTTACTAGAAAAAGAATCGAGCCACACTACTAGACGAGTATTAGAGATGATTCATATAAAAACGAACCCCAATAGGCTTAATAAACAATCTGATTGTGCTTATCTCCAAAATATGTACAATCATCTGATTTAGAGAAAACAAGTCACTCAGATTAAGTTGTTTTTTACGGTTTTGGTCTAGTTAGGTATATTCATGATATACGCAACCTATGATTAATATATTTTTTAAATACACTGTTTACGAATCTGGTTGTGCTTATCACTTCCATAAATACAATCATTTGATTCAATAACAAGGATTTCAACATTTCAGTCTGGTTGTGAGTATACACACGGTCATTTGATTGCATCGGTTGTTATATTCTTTAACAAGTGTGTATGAGGTTTTCCATTTTTCTTAAAAATTCATGTTTCATTGCTATATTAGTACAATTAATTTTCGATAATATTGTGGTCTGTTTCTGTGATACTTTATACTTTTTAATTAAAGAAGAAATTCAGTTTTATTTGTTATGTTTGCTATTCTGTTTTCACGATCTTCCATTACATTGTCTTGTTCGTGCATTCGTTTTTTGCAACGTCACTACTGACAATAAAGTCACGGGATAACATAACAAAATTTTTTTTTTTTAACTTAACACTTTTTTAACAAGGATTTTGTATTTTTCTCTTGGTTTTTTATATGTGTGGGTTTTTAAAAATTTTTTTTTTATGTTATACTAGTGGAACAACAGTAGAAAGTAAAATGAAAGAAAATAATGGGTTTTCTCTTATTAAGTTTTTAGCAACCAATGATTGCACAGTAAATTTTAGGGTAGCCTTCAAAATTTGATTAAATTTCCTACAAGACCCTTTAAAGATTAGTTTAGGACAATTTTTTTTCACCCTCAATACTGATTTGAAAAAAGTACCAAAAAACGACTTTTTAAGTTGTCTTAGTAAATCTACCGTTACTTTACAAATATTGATGAAAAGATTAATGTTGCTAGGTCATGTTACAGTTAAATGTACCACTAATATCCCTGTATTATTTGTATATTGATCCATCCAATCGTTTTTCCGGATAGATTGATCAAAGTTTCACAAAACAATTAAAGAAACAAATGATCTTCAAAATAACAAAACGACCTTTTTCACATTTTGCGTTAATTACTTGTTAACCCTTAACGGTCGTATGATTTTTTGTAATACTCGCCTATAAGAGACGACAGAAAATTAAATAAAGCTCTGCAATATGACCAATTATTATGGAAATTCGCCATTTCTTATCCGATTTTAATGAAATTTGGTGTGGACGATGGAAATGGGAGTCTAAAATGATTTTTGGATAAAGTTCTGGAATATGGCCAGCTGGGATATAACTTGGCTATTCCTGAACCGATTTTAATGAAATTTGGTATGCACGATGGAAATGGGATCCTAAAATGATTCTTGGATAAAGTTCCGGAATTTGGCCAAATAATATGGAACTTGACCATTTTTTATCCGATTTTGATGAAATTCAACATGCACGATGGAAATGAGATTCTAAAATAATTTATAAAACAAATCATTAAATACATCGAATAACCATTTTAGTGGCAAGCGCCTTCCAACTTAACCATATAAATTTAACCAAAAATAATTTTAGAGTTTCATTCAAAATCGGATAAAAAATGGCCAAGTTCCATCCTAATACGGCTTATTCCAGAACTTCATCTAAACATAATTTTAAAATCTATTTTTCATTATATATCCTGAATTTCATTATAATCAGATGTGAAATGGCCAAGTTCCTTCCTAATTGGCCATATTTCATAACTTCATTTAAAAATTATTTTAGAATCCCTATATCAGTTATAAAGTTTAGGCATTTAAATTCGAAATATAAGAAAATACATAGCGTTACGCTACACACTGTGAATTATATAATGTAGAAGATTATTATTAGAATTATTATTGTTGTAGGGCCATGTGGGCGTTTAGCCACCTCGCAATGCCACCTAAAAGTTGTTTTGTGCTTAGACCCTGCTTAATTATCCATTCAGCCAATATTCAGGCTTTTAATGAATCTGAAAATACTGGCGGCCGGTATACGATACATACTATCTGGGTCTCATTGTTCTCCTTTCTCGATATTTACTGTAGGAAGTACTTCTTATTGGTTCCCAAGAACTTCGAGAGGGCAGTCCCACTACCGCAGATTCCTAGCCCTGCTCCGACTTTCGTTATGATTTTACCAAAAATCCAAGACGTTACTGTTATTGAAATGCGTAGAGATTTTAAAACAATTAATTTTTAACAATGCCAGACAAGCCATTAGATTATTCAAAAAATCAGCTGTAAATAAGTGTGTGCTACAAAAAATTGCTAAGATTGAGCTTGGAAAGAACTAAATCTCATGCTTGATTCTCCAACGCGATGGAATAATATTCTTTCGATGCTCGAACGATTTTTGTTGATGAAAAACAGTATCAAAGAGGTTTTAAAGAATCTAACTTCAACTTTAAAGCTGGTAGAGAAGAAAATTTTCAAGATAAAAGCATTGCTTCACGTTTTGAAATTACTGCAAATAACAGTTGAAGCTTTGAGCGAAAGAAATTGTAATCCAGTTATTTCTGAGGGAATTATTAAATTTTTGTTAAATTCACATTGTGAAATACAATGTGGTATTGCCTAAAACTTAATCCCGACTTCCGGGATTTTAAAAACATCGGGAAGTAGTGGGGAACCCACTACTGCAATAGCAAGCCCAAATCCTGCACACTACGGAAATAATATATTTGTCTCTTCCAGTGGTCTCACCGTATCAACCGGCAACTGATTATAAAGAAAACCAGAACAAAAGTATGTACAAAATGTTAATAACAATTCCAAAACAAAAATTAATTAAGTCTTTAATATAGTCCTTTAAGTATAAGAAGTTCATGATTCTATACAAAAAAGACTAAAGCCGAAAAATCAATTTAATTAACAGACAATTTTTAATTTCTTAAAAAAAGTACAAGAAGAACCCGCAAGAAATTTGTGCACAGAAAAAAACTTCACCGACATAAATGCGCACAAGCAAAAAGCGCACATGGAAATTGCTCACACAGAAAAATGCTCAGATAGAAACGCGCTTTCAAAATATTTTTTATTCGTTATTTATTTTTTTTTATTAATAATAAATTAATAATAATAAAACAGCAAGTTTATTAAACATGGTGGGTAACAAGTGGAAAAAACCTAAGCTTCAAATTTTCATTTTATAATTAAAAACTTTTAATTGTTTTTTGGGCTTTGCACTATTTTAATTTTACGTGAGCTTTCGAACTCACTTCAGCCCCATTTTCAAAAGCTTTCTAAAATTTCTCAATGCAATTTTTCTTTATGTATAAACCAAAAGCAACAACAAAACTATGCGTTTGCCCTATATAATGCCGTGCTAAGAAACAAAAATCGGGTTGGGCTGTGTCGTCTACAAGGCCGTAGGTGTTTTATATGATAAGGTTTATAAGATGTTGAAATTAATTGTTTTAATTTAATATAAATTATCTGCCACAGTTTCTTTACGCATAAGTAAATTAGGCGTTCTCTCGCTACAGTGCTTTAAAGCATTGTAAATCGCTATTTTGTAGATTTTAATTTTAATTAAAATTTATGTGGAGAATAATATTTGAAATTACAATAAATTATCTGCCATAGATTCTTTACGCATTAGAAAATCCCTTTTTCATCCCGTCCCTATAGGAATTCGAACCCAGTACCTCCCGATCCAACTACCGCATCTTTAACACTACGCCGTTTGCTCTGTCCGGATTTATGTCGGTTTTACGATAATTGTATTGAATAATTGTATTTACTATTTTGGGATAAGTTATTTTTTTATCCGCATTATTTTCCAATTAAAGGGTAGATGTGAAACAATAAAATATATCCTAACTATTGGTGGATATGGTCGTATGAAGACGAGAGCTTTCAAATAGTCCATCTCAACTCTGTAAGTATAAAATATCTTTGTTATAAATTTACAAAGAAAATGTTTTGTAAATCAATTATTTTAAGTACAAAAATCTGTCTGCGTGTGGTGAAATAACTAAAACCATCCTCCAGCCATGGAAATAACAACATTATTATGGTCCAGCAAATACCAACATTTCTATAATTAAAATAAATTACGAAAAATATATTGGAAGAAATGTCCATGATTCTGAAGGAAACCAAATTCTATAATATTAAGTAAGCAAACCAAAACCAAATGAAACCGACAAAAGAAAAACTTGTTACTTGATATTATACGAATCAATAAAAGTCTTGTTTATATAAATGTTTGTGGTGTATTTGTGTTTCTTCTCATACCAGCCAAGTTTGTATAATAGGATACAGTAGCAAAACACTCAAACGCCAATAGAATTTCATGGAATTTTATCTCATTATTAATTATTTATTTATTAAATAACAAGATATTGAAAGCTTTGTTTAAAAATGTATATTGGAAGGAAACAAATTAAATTACAATTAATTAATTTGTTTTGGTCCCGATAAAAATGATAACAATAAAAAATGTTGCCTCGAAATTTTCATCGAATTTCAATTAATTTTGCCGTCGTAACGCCTTTCCACAAATTCTTTTCTAATATTTATTTTATTATTCGGGTCACCTTATTCTTCTTCGTGAAGCGCGCGCGGTTATACAATAAAAATAATATTAAAAGTTCAATATGCCGCAAAGCTCTCTTTCTTTATAAAATACCATAAGCATATACATTTGATTAAAAAGTTCAAAATGTATGCGTAAAAAATACCCGTAAATGGCAAAATATCATTTTTAACATTTTACCATATTTCCACTTTTAAATTTTAGTTTTCCTTTTCGATGTTTATATGTTTGGGGGTATGTTTTTTTTGTTTGGTTGTTTGAAAAGGGTACAAAATATCAAGATGAAGAAGAATTTTTTTTTTTTGGTCCTTGTATTTGTATTATCTACCTTCTTCATAATGTATTCTTAAATTTGAATATAATACTCTTAGATGAAAATTTGTAAACTTTTTAAAAAGCTTTGAAATATAATAATAAGATAAAATCGTTATAAATAAGATTTTTTGTTTATCGGTCATAAATTTTGTCTATATCCATATAATCAGTGTTTTTCTGTAAAAAGTTGTGAAACATACTCGCACAAATGAATCTTAATCATAATTTCTAATGGGAATTTAGAAAGGGACTACAACTATATAACATATTTTGCTTAGTTTCGATTCCTTGATTACTTGGAGATCAATTCAAATGAAATTTTTAATTAGTTTTGCTACTTTCTATTACAATTTGTTATATGTGTGTAGGGTTCTTTTTAAAAATGTAATAAACTGTCTGAAATGAAATGTTGAAATGTTTATTTCTTTTTTGGTTTTGATATACGCTTGGGATTACCATATAGACAGCTTGTCTAAAATTGAGTATAAGTAACAAGAAACGAATTGTAGAAAAGATAACATTGTGAATATGACCAATATTGGACATGTTTGTAGAAAATATATATACTCGTATGTGTGAGTTTCAACATCTGAAATTGTAACATTTTAGTTTTCTGACATGTAAACTATTATTTATAATGCATGTAGTGTAATTCCCAAAAGGCCTTAAATTGTATACACCGATGTCAAAACATTATTCAAATTATTTGTCAATTTACTATTTGCATGTTTATTGACATAGATTCTAGGTAGACGATTAAACAATCATATGTGTTATTTATTTTTTATTCCCAGAGTATTAATTTGTATTTATAAATTACTTTATTTATGAATTCGAACCATTAATTTTAAATAGTGACCTAATTTCAGACTTTCAGTTATTAGTTAGAACTTCAGTACACCGTCCTCTTTTTATTCTTAAAAGTGGATTTAAGTTCGACCGATAATAACCACTTCTATGTACACAAATTTTTCGAAATCGACCTAAACAGAAAATATCGTTTTGTATTTTAATTCAAATCTTCATTCATGGATATGGTAGTTTAAAGATACATTACTGCAAAAGGCTGAACTGCAAATTATATTTTCTATAACGGACATCTCAATATTTTTTCCCCGATTTGGGCTCGTCCTACAAATGTCTCAGATAGACTAGCAAATTGAAAAAACACAAACCACTATTTACCGTAGTTTGTTTTTATCATGGTCAGGTCATTGGTCCAAATAATTCTTGTAAAATTCACAGTACCTCACATATTGGTCCCTAAGAAACCCGATGGCCTAAAAGTGGAAACTATCTCTCACAAGGATCTACGTTACTTTACCGTGGAAAAGACCTCGGCAGTCTTATTGTTGGGTTTCTTCTTAGGCCGTAGGTAAAAAATGCTGGATTACACCAGTTAGTTAACAACATTGGTTTAAGGCTAATTTAACAATAATTTAAATGATCTGATCGAACTAACACCTAAGCACGACGTCAGACAGAAGATTGGAGACTTTAATACTAGAGACCTTGCAGAAATTAAACCGAATTATGTGAAAAAAAGGTCTATACTTCCGGAACGAAACTGCGACCAACGAAAGTAAAATAATGATGTACTTTTCTATCACGCACTATATCAGTATGGCTAGCACATTCTTTAAACAAAATAAGAACCATTTCCAAATTGACTATACATGCATTAATTCCGAAAGGACGGATCCGTAGGCAGAAACCATCTTTTGTCACTGCAACGTCACTGTGAAAGTCTAATAAATGATGATATAGAAAACAACAATTTTAAAATCTTGTCACAATAGCATTGGAGAGTTCATTACCGATGTGACGAAGTACGAAAAATGTAGGTACTCCACTAAAAGATTAAAGAGTATTGGCGTCTGAGAGAGACAGAAAGAGCATTTCCTAGATGAAAATTAGAATTTTTATTAAAAGTGAATTATTCGTAGCGAAAAATACATTGGTCACTGACTGATCGATCCGGAAGAAATCCTCCTAGGTAGTTAGCGATCATTTTTTCCGCTAACGGAATGGTTTTTTCAACAATTAAACAAAGAAATTTGATTGCTGCGCAAAATAGAGCTATACCCTCCAACCAGGCCTTAGTTTGCTTAGACATAAAAATCGAATCAGATTGAAAATAGATTCATTTACAGTTCGTGACACATGTTGAATATTAAGCAGATCGAAAAAATATATATTCCATGTATCGAGTTACGCATCGATATCAACACGGAGGTTTGAACCCCGGCCCCGAATAGCAGTTGACATTGACCTGAAAGAAAGTATGGTATTGATCTGTTATTCCTTTGAAGAAATTGCTCAAATGATGGTCCATGTTATACCAATGACTTTTAGGTTGATTTTACTACATCTGTAGAGCATCTCTGACTACCTTAGTTTTCAGAACCTTCCAAACAGTATTTAATTCGAATTATTTGCTTAATTGGACTACATGGCAACGGGGCGAGGAAGTTCGCTTGTACACATTTCAGCTTCCGCTTGTTTCAAAATTAACAATTTATATCAAAATATCTGATCTCTGATCTCTCGTTTTCAGACTAAGCCACAATTAGCAGAGGTTTGCTTTTCACATATTACTATGTTTTAAGTATGAGTCAGTTTTGCACTGTTAAATTGAATTCTAATAGGCAAAAATGAAGATTTCCCCAAGGAAATAAGTCTATTATTTTCTCAAACTCAGCCCTTCAGTGGTTCAAGTCAAAATTTGAGGAATACAATTTGGAACAAAGAGGAAATTGTTGAAAAAATTAAAATTCGAAACAAATTTATTTCTGGAGATAGGGGATACTGTTCTGGTTTGATGGCTGGAAAATGTAATCTGCCATTTTTGGTACTACATATAAGAATCTGAGTCCAAATATCAGCGAGTTGACGATTAGAATTCGAAATATGTAAATGTATTTCTGGGGATAACGATAGTACGTTTCCAGGTTGGTGGATGGAGCAGCTAAATGGTTATTTTGTTTACTTTCGTTTAGAATCCGAAACAAACTTATTAGTGGGCAGAGGGTATACCTTCTAGCCAGACGACTAGGGAATTTAATTAGCTCTTTAGCTTGCTTTCAGAAACTGGATCCAAAACTCTAGGAAGGAGTGTTAATGCCACTTTGCCGATTTCAGAGATAACTCCAATTTCGTAGCTGTACAAATTATCTTTGTCTAAGTACCACTTTTCGACAAATTGAGTTATAAACATGAAACCACTAAATGACGACGAGGAATTTGACTCCGGAGTTAGAAATGATCAATCTTCTTCGTTTTTGAGGCAATGAATGTCTTTTTTGTATAAAACACCATACAGGTATTTTCTGACCATTTGCAGCGGCTAGTAAATTATCCGTAGATAAAATCAACGACAATTCCGACATGCCTCTTTATATGCCTCCAACCCACCAGCAGTCTTACCACTGAAAAAGAAACAGATTCAGAGTGACTAAACGCATTATAAACAGAGGCGGCTGGTAGATTAGAAGAAGATAAGAAGAATATCTGATCTTGTAATTGAAAATAAATGCGCGAATCAAAAATATTTTTATGTAATTTCAATTTTGGTAGATACCCATAATTCATTATTCTGCTACGTTCTAAAATAACCACCAAAATTATGGGCGCATTTTAAATTGAGGAAATGATGTTGTGTGTGCCTCTTCAACCAAAATCTTGTTGTAGCGATATTTGCGATATACATATGCTCTCTTTTGTGAACATGGGGTCAAGAACAATTTTTTTTGTTCCAACACATCTTTGATTTTTCGGATTTTAATCTTTTATATGCAAATTTTAAAGAGCTTAAAACTTTAAACGCGGTTTTCTCGAAATGACATTTTTGAACTTGGCGTTGTGAGGATCTCCAGTTCTACTAGGTTAAATGACTTGAAATGTTGAGATAATGTTCAGGACACTTGATTCTTTGGAAGTACCTTGATTTTTTTGATATTTCCAAAATTCGATTTTTTAGATCGTTTTAATCTCAAACTTTTTACCGAAAAACGAGACTCTTTTTTAAAATATTCGCCATTCGTTGTAAAATGTATATATCGAAAAATCCCTAGGTACTTCCACAGTATATGGGTAATAGAATAATACTACTTTCTAGTCACGCCCTTATTATGATCAAAAATAAAAAAAATAAACATTTTTTGTAATCTTGAATGATTAATTAATAAAAGTGTATAAACATTTTTTTTGTAAAATTGATTGTTTACTAGAAAAAATTCATGAAATCGACCTAGAATTTCGGGCTTCAAGGTGGCTTCCCCCCTTAATGAACAAGTTTTTAAAATCCGTCGCATTATTTAAAAAAAGCTAAATTAATTAACTAAGAGGAAATATTACTGAACCAGTAATTACTGGTACAAGTAACTCAACAACCCAACACAAATACAGTAACTATCAAGTAACTTCGAACAATTTTCAATATTATTGAAATATTATTCAATATCGAATAATCTCGAAACCAAGCAGTAAAATATCGTTCCAATTCGCAAAATAAATTAGTTCAAAATTATTTCGATAATCTTGGAAAATTGCAGATATTATAGAACAATGGAAACTATCTAACTAAACATCCTACAAATTCATCTTGTTCTGAATTTATATGTAGCCCATACTATACGCATATCCTATAAAGATTAACCTCCTCTCAGGCCCATCTCAGGCTAAATACTAAATTAAAAATTTTTGGGCCAACAATATTACAAAAATACTTGTGTTGGAATGTTTTCAAAAGTTTAAAACAATAACTGGATCAAAAATTGTTGTCCTGAAAGTTTTTAGTTCTAAAACGGTTAGGTAACGATCAAGCTGACCTAACATTTTTCCATATAATATTTATGTAAAAAAAGGAAAAATGGTGCTAAACAGGCTTATGCCTCAAGACTTTAAAATAAAATTCGTAGAGGTTTTGTGTCAAAAGGTAACACAAATCTCGAAAGATTGACTCGCATAGTCACTATATAGAATAGAAAGAGGATACTTTAGGTTAAGGTCCAACCGTAAATTATGAAATAACACGTACAGATTTGGAAAGCTTAAAGTATCCTCTTTCTATTCTATATAGTGACTATGCGAGCCAATCTGTGAGATTTGTGTTATTTAGCATATGGTAGGGTCTTGTTTCTCATATGTTAATTTTTTCTTGAATTACTCTGTCAAACAATTGTACACTTGCGTAAAATATGTTAAAAAAAAGTGTTAAAAACTTCACATCGCGGTTTATTCGTCTCCAAAATAAAATGTTTGCTTTAAAAAATGTTATAAGGAAAAAATATTAACAAAAACCACTAAATAGGACAAATAATTTTGAATAACGTTAGAGCAAAAATTCCGAAATAAATCAGTAATTCTGTAACAAGATGCAACTAAACCCTTTGTAAATTTCCAGGGATATCGAGAAAAACGAGTCATCATAATCTCGATATTCTCTTAAAATTTCGAATATTCCCTATTTAACCCTAATTACATCTGGAATTAAATTCAAAAATCCTAAATTTCGAGAATCTCTTCTCTGTAAAATAGTTTAATTTGTTGAGTGCTATGCTTAATCGTAATTCAATTCCAAGATAAACTCGAATATTATCGAAAATCTCGAATAATATCAAAAATCGTGAATACCTAATGTCGAAGTCTATAAATTGTCTAATAATAAAGTTAAACACCTCGGAAAGACCCAGAAAATGACGAAAATATCAATACATCAATAGGTAAACTACATAACGTCTTGTAAATTTGAAGAATGAGCGAGAAACTCAAATAGATATCTATCGAAACTTTATACATTATGAAAAGCTGGAATAATCTTAAATTTCTAGAACAATCTTGAAAATTCTCAATGCTCAAAACAAAAAAATTACTTTTGAGCAATCTCGAAAATATTGATTAATGTTGATAATTTCGAATAAGTTACATATCAAGTACGCGAATACAAACTAACTCGAATAATCTCGAAAAATCTATAAAATCTCGAATAAAGTCTAAAGGCCAAACAAAACTCGAGTACATAGGCTTAAAAACCTTAAAAAATTACATAAAATCTTGAAAATCGCGATGTAACTAAGTCGGTAATATGACGCAGCACGCAACATAACAACAAAATTAACAGAACTCGCTACATAACAATTCTAATATAGTATTAAATTAAATTTTATTTAAAAACAAACTGTTATCCACCCAAATTCAGAAATCGTGACACCTCTAAGTCGATTATGTAAGCTTACACGATATTTCGATTTTTTATAAATTGCTACTAAATCTGGTTATGTGAGACATTTTGAGATCTCGTGCGGCTTACATATAATCGTCCCTCGCAACTGCAACAGTGAAATTTGTAATATCAGAGGTATATAATCAACAACCAAAGGTAACCCTAGAAGGTGAAATTGAAATTTGTATGGAATTTAATTAATTACAACTTGCTGGGCAATATAGGCTAACAATTAGTTTGAGAACCTAATTCTTCCATGTAAATTCTATTCAGAAAATTTAATATATATTTTTCACAAATTTTATACTCGGTAAAAATCGGTTAATATCAGATTGATTAACCGAAAAATGTAAATTTGGTTATCCTTAATCTGCTTTGATTTCCGTTCCAGTAATGTCTCCAGCAGTTATGCGGTGGGATTTAATCTGTTTGTGTACGGTTTTGTGTTTGAAATTGAAAAACGTTTCAAATCAATTTCTATCAGAAGCTACTACTAATTATAAATGTTGCATCATTACTATTTTTATTTTCTCAATGATCAAAAGTGGAATGAAAGATGATCAATTCTAATTTAATAAATATCTTCCGTATCAACAAATTAATTTTAATTAGTTTTGGTACCTTTAAGTGCAAAAAGTATTTTTTGGGATAGAGGATACATTTTCAGCTTGTAAGATGAAGCAATAAGCAACTAGTTCGTGTACTATCAGAACCTGAATCCAAATCTCTGAGAACGAGTGTTAGTAGCGCTTTCACAATTTCCGCCAAAATCACAGTTACTTCGGTCTGAAAAGACCAAAGTATTGAAATCCTGTCAAAAATGACGAAAAATTTGGTTGGTCCAAAACCACTTTTCTCGACGTTTTGAAAGTCCCTGAGTCTGAAAAAGCAAAAAAAAAATGTCCGTCCGTCTCTCTGGATGTCTGTACCAGTGGTATCTCGAGAACGGCTTGTCCGATTTTGAATTTTTTTCGCCAATCTGTTTCTATGGTCAAGGCGGAGATTTGAAAAGTTTTGGAGACTGTACGTCAAGAAGGTGGGGTACCTGCCACACGAATTGACCCAAAATATCTGCTTTTATAAATATTTACGAATTTTTTTATATAATATGCTGGTTTGATTATCGAATTGGGTATTTAATTGGGAATTGATTTGAAGGTTAAGTTAGGGGTAAATTTAAGGGTTGAGTTGAAGTTGAGTTGGAGTTGAGTTGGGGTTGGATTAGGATGTAGTGAGTAGTTAACAAATTTTGTATATGATGGAATTTGCCTATTTATCAACCGATTATGATGAAATTTGACATGTGTGTCGGAAATGGGAATCTAAAATGATTTTTGGATAAAGTTTTGGAATACGGCTAAGTATGATGGAAGTTGCCTATTTTCAACCGGTTAAGATGAAATTCGACATGTGCGTTGGAAATAGGATTCTAAAATTATTTTTGGATGAAATTCTGGAATATGGCCAAGTATGATGGAACTGGACTATTTCTCATCATATGTGCGTTGAAAATGGGATTTTAAAAATTTGGATAAAGTTCTGCAATATGGTCAAGTATGATGGAACTTGCCCATTTCTCAACCGATTACGATGAAATTCGACATGTGTATTGGAAATGGGATTCTAAAATGTTTTTTGGATGAAGTTCTGGGATTCCAAAATGATTTCTGGATGAAGTTCTGGAATATGGTCAAGTATGACTTAACTTGCCTATTTCTCAACCGATTATTATGAAATTTGACATGGGTGTCAGAAATGGGATTCTAAAATGAGTTTTGAATGAATTTCTGGAATATGGCCATGTATGATGGAACTTGCCCATTTATCAACCGATTATTATGAAATTTGACATGTGTATTGGAAATGGGATTCTAAAATGTTGTTTGGATGACGTTCTGGAATATGGCCAAGAAGGATGGAACTTGGCTGTTCTTTAACCGATTATAATGAAATTTGATATGTGTGTTGGAAATGGAATTCTAAAATGATTTAGATAAAGTTCTGGAATATGGTCAGTTACACGGTTAGAAATATCAGTATAATTTTATATACTACTTTCAGAATAAAGTTCTAAAATACGATTTTTCGTGTTAAATTGGATGTCTATACCCATGTTACAGAAGCTCTTAACCTGTTTGGGTGTGGTTGTATAAGTAAATATATGTATATTGGTTAAAATAGAAATCAATACTGTCAAAACTGTCACACAAACATTCCAACTTTATGACACAGGTGAATGCTATCCCCATTGAAGATACCAAAGACCGAAGTTCTGATCCCCTCGTGAGGTTTCAGCGCTTTATATTTTGAAGATACAAATTCGAACCACAAAACAAACAACAATAACAAGCTCGCCTTCCATGAAATTAAGTAAAGGTTGTTCAAGTTTTGTAGGCGCGTAATATTAAAAACGTTACTGTACATTGTAGTTTCTAGGTTGTCCAACTTGTATTGATTTTGGTTCCTTATTTTCATATCAACCGTTTTATCCGGTAGCTGTACTTTATTAAATTTTTGCTATTTGACTGAGTATTTTCCCTAATATTGCATTGTTGACAACAATCTCACATTGATTTTCCTTAGACCGATATGTCAATCGGTGTTATTTACTTTTCGCAACTCAACCGCTTATTTTCGCAAGTCTAGCATTGTTTACCCCTTAAGTAAACTTCTCACAATTACCTCACCCTATACACACAAGATTCACCCTAAACTATACAGCAACCCAATAAACCCAAGAACATATTTCTCAAACGGTCACAGGATAGTTCCTCGCACACATTTACTCGCGCACATTTCCTTGCGCACATTTCCTCGCACACATTTCCTCGCAGCAATATTTCCTCGCAGGAATATTTTCCCTCGGGTACATTTTCTCGCTTGATATAAGGGAGCGTTTCCAGAATTTATAGTTTTTCAATTTCCCTTTTCCAGAATTTATAGCGACTTTAAATCCCCATTTTCCAGAATTTATAATTTTTGTTTATTTTCGTTTTAAAATTCAAATCCCTATTTTGCAGATTTTTCAGCGAGGAAATGTTCCCGCGAGGAAATGTGGGCGAAGAAATGTGCGCGAGAATATGTACGCGAAGTAAAGTGCGCGAGGAAATGTCCTGGAATCGTCTCAAACACTCTATTTCAATAGTCCCTCCTGTTTGAGATTTATATTATCCCCTATGAAGTTAAATTGACCTCCAGCCAATGGTTTCGTAAAGATGTCCGCTAATTTTTGTTCAGTATGCACGTATTCAATACTGAATTCTTTACCCAATAGACTCTTAATAAAATGGTAACGCACATCTATGTGTTTTGTCCTTATGTATGCCGTTTCACCTTCAAACATTTTGATTGTACTTTGTCCAATTTTTAAGTTGATGGTTTTTAACACAAGTTCAGTTCCTCACACAGTCTTCCTATTATTGTTAGTTGTTTAACTACTTCAGATGCAGCGATATATTCAGCTTCTGATGTTAACAAAGCTAGGACGGACTGGCATCTTGTGTACCAATCTACTGCTGTTCCATTCACCACCATTAAGTATCCTGAAATTGATTTCCTTGTTCTTTTAACACCCGCGAAATCTGCATTTCAGTAACATTTGACACCGCCTCCCTCCGAATCTGACTTGAGTCTTAAGCCGTACTCTTTCGTTCCATTTAAATACAGCAAAATCCTTTTTATTGCTTCCCAGTTAATTAATTTAGGTGTTTCCATATATCGACTTAGCTTTATTGCTGCAAATAAGTTATATCTGGTCTGCAAACAGATGACAGAAACAATAAACTACCGGTTGCCTTATGATATGGACCAGTAAATGGAACACACTCCTCATCGTCCATATCTTTCGTCGGTTCAGGTGTACACACTGATTTACTTTCACTCATATTTAACCTTTCCAACATCTTAATAATGTAATTTTCTTGTTTAACAAAAATATCACCTGATGGTTCTTTTGTAATTTACATTCCCAAAAATTGATTTAGATTATCTCTTTTAATATCAAAATTATTTTCCAGATGCTTCAATAATTTATCAATTTCAGTGACACTTGAGGATACAATTAAACCATCATCCACATATATTATCAACTATAGTTTCTCTGTACCACTTCCTATAAAAATGCAAGGATCATTTTCTGATTGATTTAAACTAAATCTGTTTAAAACTTCAATGAATTTGAAATTCCAGTTCTTTGGAGCTTGTTTCAATCCATACATATATGCACTTGGTTAAATAACATAATCGTCCAGTATCATCTTCCAATTCCTTTTATCAGAGCATTTATCTCTTCATCCATTGCCTGCTTCCAATTATGACCTTTAACTTCTTCTGAATATTCAATTTCCGTGCATGCAATCAAACTGATATAATCATTATACTTATTGGTAGCTTCAAGAGACTTCTGTATCGCAACACTCGACAATGTTGATTTTCAATAGTTTCATTTTCTTTTGTTACAGTATTATTCTCTTCATTAACATCCTCAATTTTAAATGAATCTTTTGTTGCCTCTTTTAGTATTGCATCTGTGCTCTTTTCAACAACAACATTTTGCGATTGACTAATTGTTTGGTTAAATACATATAACATCTCGGCAAATATAAATTTTATTTTCCCCAGGGAAGTACACTCGATATCCTTTCGTCTCCTCCGAATTAGAGATGTGCGATAAATATTGATTATTTTAAATATCGATAGTTTACGTTAAAAATATCGGTTATTTTTATCGATAGTTTTACTGCCTAATATCAATAAATTTCGTTAAATAGAGAACTATCGATAATTCCAATTTTTTATATTAAAATGCCTATTTTGTGTACGTAATTGGTACAATATACAATAAAAATACTGTGAATCCCATTAAACATTTTTCAGTATTGAATTCCAGTAAAGCCATTGCGACATGATAAATGAGAAATAGACGTTTTCCTAAGAACAGATTTTCCATTTAAGAACAGATTCTTGATTTATATGAATGTGAAATAATATTAAATAACTCAATTTAATTATCAAAATAATAAATTTACAATACATAATTTGACTATTTTAATTGAAAAAATTTCAATAAAAAATGCCAAGTTTTGCAGTTTGAATTTTAAAACTAGCCGTTTTGCCTAGAAAGAGCACATCGATATGTATTTATCGATATTTCAGTTATCGATAGTTTTGAGGTCGATTATTTTTGTTATCGATAGTTTGGCCTGCGATATTTATCGATATCTATTATCGATAGTTTTCAAGAAAATGAACATCCCTACTCCGAATATCCAACAAATATTCCATTTTAATGCACCATCCACTTCTTGATTCTGCTGCCGATTATTTATTCGCTCTTCTTCCTTTATAAATCTAGATGTTAGTGTATTTAACGTTTTTATATTTGAGCTGTCCCACGCCGAATAGAAATGTTTGAATTCCTCTGGAAAGTCATTAAAATTTCGTTAATTAGCATATTCTCACTAATTTCCTCCTCACACGTTTTAAGCTCAAGACTTAGATTTTCAAGAACAGCCACATATGCCACATATAATGCCTGAAAACGTAACTACATTTCTGACGTTGTTTTACACGCTATTAAATGCGCCATAATTGTTTTCGACACTGATGTTATTAAAATTGTCTGCGCTTTTAAATCGTCATCATTCCATTTCAAGTTTTCTGTAGTTCCTTCCTCACGTGTTTTCTCAGAACCATCTTGATGTGAATAGACTATAATAAAAATTGTTGCCGGCATGTGAAAAATGAACTTAAAATAAAGGATATGGAAACACTAAAAATTCATTTATTTTCATAGTGTTTGTATGAAAAAACGCGATTTCGATTGACGATAAAATATGAATTAAAAGTTAAACCCTGTTAAATAATTTTTTAAGAAATCGCTAACAAACAACTCAATGTCTTACTCATTTAAAACACAAATTCTCAAATTTCCCTATTTTCCAGCAATAATCAAAAGAAAATAAGGGAAATTAAATTAGACAACATTCTACAACAACAACAATGTGTATTAAAAAGAGAAAATTCAGTTTAATGACGACATCATATCTCCACATCTAAACCCAATGGTAAGAAAAAAGACAACACGTCTCCGCTCAACAATCAAAATTTTAAAAAAATCAAAAAGAGCCAAACAGAATAAATTAAATCAATACAATGAGTGCTTTGCAAATTCAAAATAACTATAGAAACATATTCGAATTCAAATTGGAATGAAGGCAATGAAAGAGATGATTATTGTTTTGTTTATAAATTTCGAGTTATGTTGATGACGTATATATTACAAAAACAACAATATTTAAAATTTCAAAAGTACCTTATTTTTCATGGCGATTTTCACTAAGAAATAAACATTTTCAAGACTTGATTTTTCAATCAAATATTATTACATGTTTCATGAACATTTTCATATAAAAACAAAACAAAAGCTCATATTTCTAATAAACTAAAACTGTAAATGAAAATAACTGTTTTCCCATATAAGTTCATAGTAAAGAAAAAATTGTATGTACCTTATATTAAGCTTAGTCAAAAATACAGTCGATACTGGAGGCTCTTATTTATACAGAAGGCTCTGGTTTTCTCCACTACATCAAATATACCGTTAGTATTTAGCATGATGCTAACTTGAAATTTCCACGCTTGGTAATTTGTCCCATTTACATCCAGACTGACATCATATTTAACCCAGATGTTTTTCATGATAATTTCATTTTTGGGCTGAGATATTTCGGCTGAGATAAACTTTGATATTATGATAGGTTTTTTTCTGCTGAAACATCTGTGTAATGCCAACCACAAGAAATTTTACTCAGATCAGATTCATCAATCTTAAGTTCAGTGAACAAACTTTTTATGTTTATGTCTCGCTCCCGTTGTTTTATTTTAATAATACTCCCGTATAAAAGATTATTAATTTAGTATTAGCTTTTCAAAATTTTCTCTTGATTCAGCAAGAAAGAAACCAAAAAAAATTTTCACGTTTTACCTAAATGATGATATAAGAATTAAATATTTAACATGGTTAATAATTAAGCATAGGCAAATTTCTAAAATGTTTTACGTCATCATCAAATTTTGCCCTCCCATCATAACATTCGATATTGACCCTCATCTCATCTACATTCCGTGTAACCTCTCATTTGGATAAATCTTGTAAATTACATAAATAGTACGTACGCCGTACGTTTATCCAAAAAAAAAAAAAAAATTATTCTTCCAGCTGTTACGCAGAGCTAAATTTAATTTCATTTTTGGCGCGCTCATCAGTTATTCAAAGAATATAATCTCGTTTTATTTTTGGAATAAGTAGCAAAAATGTATAAAATTAAAATAATTCATAAAACAAATAAAATGTAGGCGAAAAAAAGCTTCCTAATTCGTATTTAATACAAATAAAACGATCAGGATATAAAACGTATATAAAAAACAAAAAACGCATTAATTCCTACAAAAACACAAACATTCCATTCCTAATGTGTATATTTTTTTATTACAATTTCATTATACAACATAAAATAAAATACACCTATAATATTATGCATAAATACATAGAAATGAAGCATTAAAACATGGAAATTTATTTACACGTAGATGAGAAAATTTGTTTCCACTTTTCAACCTCCCATCCACCGCTCGCAATAATGTAAGGAACGGAATGAAATTTCGATCAAACGACAACGATAGAATTTTTTTATTGGGGCACCGTTTATTGCTTTCCTTCCTTATGGGGATATTTTTTTTTTATGTTTTAATGTTTTTTTTTTTTTAAATTATGATCACGATTTATTTAAAAATTAATTTATTATAGATTTTGTATATACAGGTAGATTTTTAAATGTCGTGCTTTAAAGATGTCAAGATGTTACAGAATATTTAGAAATAAAACAATTTATTTATTACAATAACAAATGATTAATTCATTTTGATTTTTGATTTTTTTTTAGCTCCTTAGCAAATAGTGTTAATAATAGGGTAATCAAATCACTCTGCTTGTATGCCAATAGACTCCGGAGCATCTTGTTGTGAGTAACATATCACAATCGTTATTTACTTATAACGATTTGGTGGATCCCTAAATTTTAACTTTGACATGTATTTTGAAAAAATGCATCGTTGCGGCCATTGGGCTACCATGCAATCCGTATTAGGTTATGTAATCCAAAATAATAGTTAAAGCTTCCAAGAATTATTAACACATATGGAGTTACCTTCATTAACCAGTCATAATAATTATTAACAAAAGTCATTTACTCCGCTATTTTGACCAAATCCTTAAAGCTAATTATGAATTTCTTCTGTTGGGCATAATTAACTTTAGTATAGAATTGTTGGATAGTACGAAAAGCTGCAGCGTCACCATGCCTATCCACCATCGATCAAAGTGCAAGCAATTTTTGTTTATATATAAAAGAGAAATATAAGCTAACGTTTTAATAATGTCTGAGATAATTTAATCATTAGCTGCTGCCAAAAATCGTCTGGCAGTAATTAAAGGTAAGATGACCAAACCATATGACTTACGTGAACGAAAAAGTTACAAGAACGACAACAATTGAGGAGCTAACCGTCCGATTAGTTAGCGCTTCAGTTCTACTAAAAGATTTCACGTCTACAAAAACTTCATTTTTCAAATTGTGTGAAACTGAGAACCTCGATATGGCAGACTTTGAAGAAATTGACTACCATGTGGTAGCAAACTTGAGTGAATGCATTCGAGAGCGCAGTATGGATCATCCGCAGGCAAATTTAAATGATAGCACCATACAGACAGGTATATACGCAGCCAATGTAAAGCTTCTTAAAATAAATATACCGACATTCTCAGGAGATTATACTGTACAGAGTGGCAGTCTTTTTCGGATCTATACAAGACTACCGTTCACGAGAACCATTCCTTGACACATGTACACAAGTTTCAGTAACATAAGAGGTTTTTGCGAGGCGAGGCAGCAAATTTGTAAAAGCATTTTAATGTAACAGCCGATAATTATATAGATGCGTTCCAGATGTTTCGCAAGCGGTATGATAAAAAAACATAATGTGATAAAATGTATTGTATGTTTTGGGCATAAATCCAATTAGACAAGCAGATCAAACGAATGTTCGGAAAGTGATAGATATAGCAGTTGAGGTGGTCAGAGGTTTGAAAGCGCTAGGTTCTGCTGTCGAATCAAGGGACCCATAGCTAATATGCATCCTGGAAGAAAAGTTGGGTGACGAAACCAAAGTATTTTAGGCCAGATACTCAGCGGAAATTGATTTTCCTGCGCATGATGATTTCTTCGATTTTGTACAATCGCGAGCCAATTCCGTAGAAACAGTGAAATTAAGTTCTACAGTCTTCAAAGCCAAAGCAAAGTAGAAACTTGCATGCAGTATACAAGGTGGAGGAACAGCTGTTGATAACCTGCAACCAATTCAAAAGAATGTCCGTGACACAGCGACGTGATTTTATTAAAGATGGCAGTAGTTGTTACAATTGTTTGAATTTTTCACATTAAACGTATAATTGTAAGAGTAAAAAGATGTGTTAAATGTCATAAGAAACATCATGCTTTTCTGCACATTAATTATCCTGAACTCAACAATACCTTGATAGTTGCTGGAGCTAGGGATCCAAATATGTCAGTTACCGACGTGAATTGTTCAGCAACTAGTTGCCCCATTACTTACTAGTAACAAAGACTAGTAAATTGCAACTACCGAGGGAAAATGCACGTCTGTGATTAAACTGCTTGCAAGTGGGAAATATTTGAGTAATCTACAACTGGCGGATCCTATAGTTATAACATACCTGGAAGTATTGATTTTTTGTTTGGAGTCGATCATTTCTTCGTTGTTCAAGTTATTAGCGATGGGAAGATAACAGGCACTAGCAATCAGCCAGTAGCTCTTAATACAATTTTTGGGTGGACTGTTGCTGGTGGAATTGAAGTAAAAAATGCTGTCCGTTCTTATCAAGCATCTATATCTTATCAAGTCGAAGCAGATATTGATTTGTCGTTGCGAAAACTATGTGAACTAGAAGAGCTACCACTGCAGAGACATTTTACGCCAGGCGAAGAAAAATGTGAGCGGTTCTTCGTGAAGACTACTATCACCAGCGCTGCTTAGGTAATCCTACACAATTGCAATGCAGCGATTGAAGGCTGTAGAAAAAAAGGCATCGAAAATCCTTTATTTTACGAACTCTACTGCAGTTATATGGAAGAGCTTTGGGCCTTAGGGCATATGGAAGAAGCAGCAAATATGAATGAGCCTAACCTCTGCTTGTTGCTCATGGAGTGACCAAGGACTCAAATTCATCGACGAAGCTAAGAGTAGTGTTCGACGCCTCCGCTAAAACCAGCAGTGGCTACTCGCTCAACGATAAAAAAAACATAATATTTATTTAACGATATTCTGTTTGTTGGTACTATTGTTGAAAATAGGTTACACCAGATACTGTTGAGATTCCGTAAGTATCAGGTAATGTTTACTGAAGATATTGAAAACATGTTTAGGCAGATCGTGGTGGCGCAAGAAGATCAAAGATACCAAGTGATTTTATGGAGAAGCAACCCAGCTGATGAAATTAAAGCATACAAATTGAGAACAGTAACCGTCGGAATGGGTCCAGCATAATTTTTAGCAACCAGGGCATTAAAGCAAGTAGCAAAAGAGAGTAATGTCCAGTTTCCTGAAGCAGCTAAGCGGATTAAAGGCGACATTTATGTGGATGACATCATGACCGATGTCCGGTGCAGATACGATAACAGAGGCAAAAATTATCAGATCAATAACTGTACAACTTTTAGCAGATGTTGATTTTCCTTTATGCACATGGACTTCCAACAATGAACAACTACTTAAAGATGTAGCAGAAAAATAGCGGCAGGTAATGTCTAAAGAGATAGAAAGGGACACCAAACCGGTTAAGTTATTAGGCCTTCTGTGGAATTCATTCACCGACCACTTTAATTTTCATGTAACATTAGAAAGTGAACCAATAGAAACCAAACGACAGATATTATCGGAAGCTTTGCGAGTCTTCGATAAACTGGGTTGAGTGTCTCCAGTCATCGTTCAGACTAAAAGCCTTTTTCAAAATCTATGGCTGCAGAAATTATGCTGGGATGAACAACTTCCGAATGAGCTAAAAAATGAATGGCTTTCACTTCGCAGCGAGCTACCACATCTACGAAATATGAAAATACCCCGCTGGCTGTCAACCATGAAAAGGCGGCGAACGCTGCAGCAATATATTGTACATAGATGTGTGCCGATAACAATACGATAAAAGTTTCTTTACTTTCAGCTAAAACCAAGGTTGCACTACTTAGCAAAACTACTATACCACGACTAGAGCTGTGCGCAGCAAAGATGCTAACAAACCTTATGAAATTAGTTAAAGATGAATTGGAGATGAACATAAGTGGAATATACGCTTGGTCTGACTCGAAGATCGTGCTGGATTGGCTTTCATCGCATCCATCTCGGTGGCCGACGTTCGTGGCAAATAACTGATAAAATTCTTAGAACCATCGAAAGAGAGCATTGGTATCATGTCACATCACAAGAAAATTCCATCGATTATGCTTTGCGCGGACTGTCACCAAGGGACTTAGCTGAGTTTACGATTTGGTGGAATAAACCAAGCTGGTTGTCACAAACATCGGAGTATTGGCCAACGCAAGAATCTGTAATTATTTCGCGAAATCTATATATGTCTAACTGCGTATTGCTACCTATACCTACCTTTATTGAGGAACTGGGTACAGGATTTTCTAGCTGGTTCAAGTATCTTAGGACACTTGCCATTTTAAAGCGTTGTATACGTAAAGCCAAATGTCCCAAGCAAGTTAAGGAAAGAAGTAACAACCAAAACCAGCTGTATCCAATGATCAAATTTGCGGATATTGAGTTAGACCGAAAATCAACTGAGTATAATCCAGCATTATTATTTTGCTAGTAACCAACCAAAACAACACAATAGTTGCTTTCCAATCGACCAACCGCAAGCACCCACTAGTGAACCGCTAGTAGAATGGTTTTTGTCTTTGCTATGGTCGATTGGCAAGCTCAGATTTAGATGTTATGAGTAAATCATAATCTCAAAATCGTAATTGTGTGCGCTATTACGGCAAAGTTGTTATTTTTTTTATATCAAAATGATGGATTTCTATGAGTGTACTATTTTATATATGTATTTTAATTCGTGCGTTCTTGTATCGTTAACTAAATAAAACATAAATAAATTTATTCAATAAATTATTACAGACGGGAACAAGGACATGTCCCTAGTTCCCGTCTATACTGTTTATTCACACGTTATTTGTATAAATAATAGAAATAAATCATTCATAAAAAATTAAAATAACTCATGTGTTGTTATTGCTTTATGTACTTTAGGTTCGAATTTATAATGTGTTGTACGAAAAACTTAATTGTGCGTGTTTATGTAAATTTGAAAATATGTAAAAAATAGTTTTGCTCAGATTGATATTATGAAAAGGGCGTAAAAGGTAAAACGAACAAATATATGAATATTTCTTTATTCATATTCACTAATTTAGCTATTAATTTCTCTAAATAGTACTTATTGATCATAATAAATTAATTATTTTTAAAAATGAAGGTAAGATTAATATCTGAATTCTTGCAAATCCTTCACTTCTTTAACTTGATCTCGCTATATCTGTGCGGTGGCGTTACTACAAATGGTGTCCCCTAACCCCACAAAAATTTGTATCGAGCCTTTAACGTTTTTTTAATAGATACTAATGTGACACTACATAATATAAGAAATGGATTGGCGTCGAACTTTAATTAAAATATATCTTTTTTAAATTTCTGCTTAAATAAAAATTTAAAATGCTTAACATTAGAAATGAAAAGACTCAGTTTTGGCATCTTTTATATCGTTTTATTTGTACGAGTATAATATCGCGTCTTCATTTTTTATCGCATTAGAAAACCCTTAAATAAATAAAAAGATGTTTTTACTTTTATTTACTTATAACTTTAATCTATTAATGACTCAAAATTGCTTACTTTCTTTTTTGCCTCAATACCCGACTTCTGCGGGCCCCGCAAAACTACATTTTTCTTATTTTTTTTATGACTAAGTATCTAATTAATTTTCGTGTTTACATTGTGTGTAGAAAAAAATAAAAAATGTGTTAATAATTTAATATTAATGTATAAAGATAAAGATGACATTGATTTAAGTAATTTGGAAGATGAGTTGGAACAGTCCTAGGCGTGAATGTTCTTTTAATACTGTTTTTAATATTAAAAGTAATTACGTCTTAACTTGGTAAAATATAGAAACGAAAAAATGTCAAGAGCTGTAAAAAATGTTTCAATAAAATTTTCAATCTGTAACGACGGTTCTTAGTACTGCGTTACAATTGAGAATTAAGAAATTCTAATTTCAATCGATGATTGTGTTAAATTCAATTACAATTATGTGTGCTTAAAATAATTAAAATCTGGCATGGGGAAATGTTGTGGAATGACGAAAATTTATTGTTGTTCCAAAATATGATTCTTCCGAGTGAATAAAAATGAACAAAAGTATTTGTTGAGCAAAATTTAAAGCGGTCGACAGTAAAAAAAAAATTATTCTCATAAAATATTGCTATTAAAAATTTAAGAGCATTTTCGTGATTCCGGTTCGGAATAAAAGCACGCAGTTAATTAACTCGGGCAAGTTATAATTCATAACTGGTTGCTAAATCATATTAGTTTTAAAACTATAATTAAGTAATATAGTGCGTGAAATTCATTTTTAAATTATCGAACAATATAACGAGAATTTTATTAATTATTAAATTTAAGTGATTAACTAGTGTAATTCACGAAAACGGTATTAAGATTTCTTAATAAAACAGTTTACGGTGTGTTTAAATATTTTGAAACGTAAAACCATAGACAATCATAATAGATCTCTCATTTGACTAAAAACAGAAAATAAAAACAAAAATTTTCCATTCAAATATTATCGGTGTATTGCATATACGTATTATATTTGCAACGCATTCTAAAATTATTGCCTTATAAAATACACAACACAACGATACATTGGAATTATCAGAAGTTTTTGTTTTTTTCCTTTAGTTACTATGAAATGAGAAATCTAGTATGAATGTCTATGGTAAAACTAAGTTATAAATTGAAAATTGATGATAAATATTTATTCATTAATAATTAAATAGTTAACTATAAATATAATTATAGTCATTATTAAGTCATTTTATATAAATTAAATGTGGTTAGGCTAGAAAATTGGGCTAGAACGGTTCAATGTCACGAAAAATGTGACCATATTAGTAAGTATAACCCAAAATGTTATATCTTTAAAAAAATATAAATAAATAAAACCATCAATCATTAAATAAAAAGACAATAAAACAATAATACGTAAATATAAAGCTAATAATTAGTGTGTGTGTGTGACTAGATTTAAAAGACCATGAAAGCAACGTTAATAATCTGCAAATTCTATTAAAATACCTTGAAAATATTAAAATAGTCGGTTATGATAATTTCCAAGTTATGAATAAATCCCTAATAAACAATTTGATAAAAAAAATAATCCTGTGAAAATTTCTGAGTTATATCATTAAACATTAAAATTAAAAGTTAACTCTAATTTAAACTTCTAAACGAATATTAGCAGAGCCTTCTAGACTATAGAGCCATAATCATTATGACGTATTTTTTCGAAGCTTTTTTAGTGGCATAACTTTTCACTAATTTCCATAGGAATCCATAGTAAAAATGGTGTTTTTTAGCTTCAAGTTTTACAATGAAAAAAGCAAAAATGTTACAAAAATTTTATACAAAAGTGTTCTACATATATTTAGCAGCAATATACAAGAAGGGTATATTGGTGTTAAGTAAATATTAATTGCAGAAATATTAAAATTAAATTATTTCTAAAATATATTTTTCGAACTTTCATTTTGAAAAATACACCAAAGTTGGCGAATTAAAATAATACTTGCTAAATTTATCTTTAGTTTTACTAGTGTACGTTAGATGTCTCAGATTTATACAGAAAAATACGAAAAAGATTGTTTAATCCCAAAATTATGACACGTTCATAAATATTTTGTGAATTTGTTTTGCTTTTCCTACAACTTTTGAACTCAAATTTCCCCAAGTGGCAATTTTTGGTACGATTTTTCAAAATGTTTACTGCCCACTGCCATCTATGTGTATTGACTTAATGCACACGATTTGTAGTAAGCTTTTCTTTTTAATTTGACCAGAACGCTGTTGTTATGAACTTTTTTTTATATTTTGTTTTAAATAAATCAATTATTACAAGAAAATGAAAACGATTTACTTAAACGATATTCATATATGTTGAAATTCAAACATTTATGAAAATATTTCAGAAATCATAATTAAGAATTTGCAATGTTTTCATTTACAAATTTGTCTTAGGAAAAAAAGTGATTTCCCATAATTTTTATGTGTTTTACTATGGAAATTTTGGTTTTTTCGTCGTTTCTAATTCCCTTATAAAAGCTTCGTTTTTTAGATTATAGCTTGTATAATCAAGGTTGCTTTGATATTAGTGGCAAACACTAATAAATTACTTTAATCAAACCACCAATAAAAAAAGGCGAATTGTGGTTGTTGATTAAAATAAATTAAAAATAAACCCGAAGTACCTGAGAAGTGATACATTTACGTTTTTTTATGCGCATACTATGTTTTACCTCTAATATCCTGGTGGTGTTTATTTTAGTACCCTATATTTGTCAAATAGTTCCACCAAGTGATCTTTGATGAAAATGAAAATAAACGGATTAAATTGTTTCGTGGATATGGACGATATTGTTATTTATGGCAAAACATTGTTGTACCACAATCAGAAATCAGAATACTATAAGTGTTCAAAAAATGTCAAAAAATGGAATTGTATACTTATCGGACATATTGTTAAACAGAACGGCGTTTCTCCAGAATCTGCGAAATTACAAGCTATCGATGAATATCCTACATCCAAAAACGTTATGGAAATTAAATCTTTTCTTGGCCCCTTGGGATATTATAGAAAATATATAAAAAAATTTGCAGCAATAGCCAAACCTCTTACTAATTTATTAAAAAAGGATATACATAGTATTTAATTGGGACGCATTCTGTGATGAATCATACTAATCACTTAAATCGTTTATAGTTGAAAAATGTATTTTTTTGCAAGCTGGACATCATCGAAAGCTGAAGAAAATTACCAAACCGTAGACAAGGAACTACTTGCAATCTTTTGGGCTATTGAAAATTTTCGTCCTTACATTTATGGTTGAAAATTCATCGTCATAACAGACTATAAACCAAAAACTTCGTTAAAAATAAACAACGATACGTCATCTCGAGTCTTACGATGGAAGCTTAAGCTAGATGAGTATGACTTTGAAATTAAATATAAACCGGGAGCTTTAAATAAAAATGTAAATGCTTTAAGCAGACTAAAAAAAATTAACGATAATGACAAGCATATATCAGATTCAAATCTTTCTAATAATCTTGAAAAGAACTTCTTTAAAGACACAAAAATTTATTCGATAAACAATTCTTTGAAAAGTATCTGACAAATTATGCTTTCGAGCCTCTTGAATATAATAATTCTGATTTAAACCATGATGCAATCAATGTATTAATGCGATCTCAAATTAAGAATAAGTTAGCTTTAAATTCAAAATCTTTTTCTCATACTTTAGAAAGTCCAGATGAGAATATTAATAATGAACCTGATGAAACATCCAACAACTTAATCCATAATCCATAATATTATTTTCGAAAATGTATTCAAAAATTGAAAAATCAGCTTGTCATATTAGAAAAATAAGGTTAGTGCCCCCATGAAAATTACCACCAGTTCTAACGAACCATTTGAAAAAAATTATTGTGGTTTCCTACTGCTTTAAATTAAATATTTGTTAAACTTATTAAAATCTAGGCACAATCCATCTACATTTAAAATTTTTCTAGAAATAGACATCAACCTGAAATTTTCTTATAACAGTGCCTGCAATATATGTGCAGATGTAGAATTTTTCAGTGCACCCTGTAATAACAACATCGACCGCATCGACTAATAGTTGCCATAAATATTACTTAATACTTTAATGCTCAAGCTGTTAACTATATTAGCACCGTTTGGCCAAACAACTCATGTTTCACATATTTAAAGTATTTTAGTATGTAATATAAAATTTCAAATTACAAGCACCTTTGGAAAATACTAAACCAATATAGAAAAAATGAGTGGCTTACCTTGTAATTTGGTTGGGCATAACACAAACAAGGAAAGTTTTTTTTAAAGCTATGAATTTTATTTATTATCACATCACTACATAGGCACTACGTTTATTCACTTAGGTGAATCACTTTTGTATAAGTATTAGAAACTTGTGGATTGTCACACTAACAGAAAAAACTTAACACTTTAATTAAACACAAAATTATTCCCACAATTTATACAGTATACCTACTATCGATACAAATGTTGACTTACTACTAAACGCACTGATTGACGAAGGCTTAACAGTATGTCAACATTATTTGCTCTTTTGATTTGACTCTCTCGCTCCAGCTGCTACGGTAATGATTATAAACAAACAAAAACAAGTTCACGACGCATGTTAACTGTAATCTGATTAAACAAATAAATTGATAAAAAGTGTAGCAGGAACAAAAGTTCATAACTACGCGAAAGACAAGGAAAGACTACGATGATTTGGGCGCAGACAATTTACACACAAATTCAATTCTATTATTTTGTAATAAATATAGGCAAAAACTAAATCTTTGACAATTTTTTTCCGAAAGCTAAAACAACTAACGGATATTTACCATTAAGTTTTGAAGCTTGAGAGGTAAGCTAAAGCTATTTAATAAATACATGTTATGTAGTTTAATCTATCAATAAAAAGCTAAATGCTAAACATATTTTTTATATTTCAAATTATCGGATTATTTGTTGAAAGCTTTGAATTTTAAAATATGTGAAAACCTAAATATTTTAAATCACATGGAGCTTTTTAAACAAATGCTGCTTAAATAAAATTTCCCTACAATTTTGTCATTGAAATTACAGACATGCTTTAGCCGAATGCTTAGCCAACCCGAAACAATTGAAACAATTGAGATTAGTGAGAGATAAAATGATAATACAAAAGCTGAATTTTAAATATCTTAGGCTTTCGATGGGGATCAATGTGGTCGGACTCGTGTAAACAAGTTGGCGATTGTATCATTTAGTGTCAAATCACAACTATTACCTTACAAATCACAAAGCTTATTTGTTTAACTACTCTCTAGAGCTTTATAAATACATTAAAATTAGAAGCTAGAAGCTTAACAGCTCAAATAGTTCTTTAAACTTTAAGCTCTCTAAATATTTGCTAGGGGTTTTTAATATGACTTGCTGTTAAAAAAGTTTAATGTTTCATGTGGTTTCCTTTTTCAATTGCTAAAATTGTTACAAAATTTGAGAGATTTTATCTAAGAGATTATCTAAAATTTTGTAACCATTTTATTTCCAAGGACTTGTACTAAGATTTTTCCTAAATAAGCATATTTTTTCAGATTGAAATGTCAAAGCTTGGTTTTTCAATTTGCTAAGATTTTGTAATTATTAAAGCCATCAAAAGATTGGTAAGTAATATCAAAACGTGATGCGATGCCGAGGAACACTTTCGAATCAATGTTTTATTCTGAATTGTTGATTCTGGAATATCTGAATTGTTAAGGCGGTTTGAATCATTGCATCAAATTTGTAATTTATTTCAAATTCTTTGGATGTTTAAAGATCTTTCTGAGAAGGAAATAAAAGCTTCAGCAGATCGATTGTTGGCAAAATGCTCAAAAGAAATTTCTACTATAATAATCGATGAGTTTATATACAGAACAAATGTGAAATTTTAATGCAGCTAAGTGTTTCCAAATTTAACAATTATTATAAGAATATTTTTGAGTGTACCGGTTTCTGTTGCTTCCGCTGAAAGAAGTTTTTTCTACGATAATGCAGTAACCTATACTTTCGATGATGATTTTTGAATTTAAATTATATAAGAAAAGGAGACTTTACGTCGTATACTAAAATCGTGTGGAAATATTCTCATTACACAACGATTTCTTAATATTGCTACACGATTTGTTAAAACCCAAATGTTTTAATTGTTAAATAAATTTGTGTTGATCCGTACAAGTTTGTAATTTTTTATGTTTCTACTTATTTATAAATGTTACCGGGCTATTGTATCGTAGAAAAAATACCGTGTATAACTCGTGTGAAAATGAGCCATTGCAATACTCAAGTGATTGCAGCCCTCGCTATCGCTCAGTCTGCAAATTTCACTTTCGTATTGCAATGACTCGTTTTCTTCACTTGTTATACAATTTTCTATTAGTATATTCAATGTATAAAAAATTGTAAAAGATCGACTACGTCGATCGAGCCAAACAGGCTCTTAAAGCAATTTATTAGCTTGCTCCCCGCACCCCCAGTAAACTTTTGTTTTCTTCTAAAATATGACCATTAAGTAAATTGATAATATTTGAATACCTTGTATTGTAGCATAACCATTTGTTAGATGTAAATATTGCAATAACGACTAGAAATACAAGAAATCCCCTTAACTATCGTTTGCCTGAATTCCTATACAGCATAACGCAAAATAGTGTATTTTACTTAGGACTCAAGCTGTTTAATGATTTGCCAACTGAAATAAAGTGTGAAAAGTTTTCAACATTCAAAACTTATGTGAAAGAAAAGCTTCTTATACAATATATTGATGAATATCATTCAACACATCAATGCTGATTCAATCTGTTTATGATAAGGTCAAAGAGAGAATTTTAAATTTGTAATAAAACGATGTTTATGAATTATTATTAAGATATTATACTGTAATTATATGTAATTTTCTTTAATTTTTTTTTTACTTTAACTATAGCTTTTATGTATGTATAAGGTCCATCTTCTTTCTTTAATTAAAATGTATTTTGATTGTAAAATATTTTCCTGTATTGTATATTTTTGAAAAATAAATAAATAAAATTTAAACCCCAAAAAAAAATTTATTTCATTTAGAGCCTTCAGGATCCAAGAGGAAATTTATTTCTAAAGCCAGCCTAATGTTCGAAATTCGAAATTTTTTTCAGTTCAAACTAAAGAAACAAAAACTGCAAAATAAAAAAAAATTGAAAAGTTATGCAGAAAATAAATTCTCAAACATAAGGTATTTAAACATACGCACAAGAATTCAGAATCATTACCTGAATTTATTTATATTAATTGGGTGGAACTAACAAAAGTCTTGTTTCTTGTAGAGGTTGAAACATAATAGTTAGTAGTTAAATAAAATTTTAATTATGGTGATTTTAATATGTTCCGAGGATAGTAACTTAAGTAGCATTTTGCGACCAAATGTTTCCTGTGTCATTCAATAGCATTTTACACCCTCACTCAGTAACAGTCTCTCAATAGGAATATTCCTATGTAGCAACCAGCAAAATACAGAAATTAGTATTTGCGTCAACACAAATTCTAAAATTCCGCTTTTTATACACAGTGTTGTTTATCATGTCTTGTTAACTCTATGTGCACGCAATTCCCAAGTCTTCACAATGGAGTGTTGCCTGTTACACCCAGCGACAGTATTGCATCAACCAATGTAGAAACATAGAATCTTATTATCATTTGTCACATTTGCGTCTTTCATTATAAAAATCACCTCAGAGATTATAGATTAATGTTTCTTTAATAATGGCAAAAAATTTCCACGGCCGTTTAAAACGACAACATCGTTTTACTGGAACGTAAAAAAATAAATTTTGTTGTAAAAGTTCAACAAAAGTAGAAATCGATGCACTAAAGCATATGATGTGAACGATTCCGAAGCAGTAAATAATTTTCAAGCTTCAACTGTTTTTGTCAATCATGCAAGTAAGCCTACATTTGATTTAACTTTTATTTTTCAATTATCTGTAAATTTACGTTCAAATATAAATTATTTACGCTTCGATAATTGAAGACTCTGAATCAGATACTAAAAACTTATAACTTTGAAGACCAAGGGGACGAACAGGCCCAATTGGGTGAAAAGCTGGTGTTAATTGAAGAATTAAAAATATGGGCCTTAAAACATCGCATTGCGCATCGCAATCATTCGACCTGCAATATAAAATATTTACCAAGAGACAGTAAAACATTATTGGCGGCCACGCCAATCGACGTAGATATTATAAAAATGGAAGATGGAAGCTATTGGCTTGGAGGGTTAAAAAATTCTCTAGAAAATGAACTGTGGAATATTTAGAAACCAGTTAGCATTTGTGTAATTATAAATATTGATGGGCTGCCCATTTGCCGTAGTTCAAAAAATGAATTTTGGCCAATACTGTGCGCTATTGATGAAATGCCCAAGATTCCCGTTATGGTAATTGAAGTTTATTTAGAATAATGTAAACCCATTTTGGAGCCTTTCCTCAATTTTTTCGTGCATGAATACTTAGCAATTACAAAAACCGGCTTGCTTGTGCAAAATCAGTATTAAGATGTTTTGTTTGCGACACACCTGCCAGAGCATTTGTATAGGTTTGTTATGCATTAAGAGTATAATTTTACACTAATGATTAGGTGTAGTTGGGTTCAATCTTCAATGTATACCATGGTTGCATAAGATGTACATCAATTGGTGAATATGAAAATAATCGTATGAACTTTCCTAGAAAAGATGTTAGTTTCCGCAACAGGTCAGACTCTAATCATCACAAAGAATACACACCACTTGAAAAATTGCCGATAGATTTAATTACAGATTTCGCAGTGGCCGATTAATTGCGTTTAGAAATGAAAATAGAACAATAAACATCAACTATCAAATTGTAAAAACGTAGGTATTTTAAGATGGTTTATAACCAACCAAGCAAAATGAAATTGTTGGCCTGATAAATGCTATTTATTTCGAAGAAAAATTATGTAGGTATTACGGCACAAGTTTAAAAAGAAAGAAGGATTTTTTCATCAAGTGACGAGCTGAATAATCCTAAACTACTTGACTTAAACAATATTAAGTGCAAATTGATATCATTACCATACCAAAAGAATTTAGTCTTCTTACCACTAATTCATACATTATAGGCGCTACATAACTAATATTTTATCAAATTGGGAAAATATTTTATTAAACAAGAAATTAAACGTTTTGCCTGTGTAACATAAACAAACAATTTATTTCAATATTATAAAAATAAAGCTTTTCACAGAAATTCATAAAAACATAAATTAAAGCACTTTTTGTATCAACAAACTTATTCAGCTAGGCCCAGAGCTAACATCTATTTCGCTCTCTTTTCAGGCAAAGATGCTTCAACGTCATGTTTATAAACAAAATCAAATTAAGATGAGGCGTAACAAGAATAATGATTTTACCAGGTAGCAATATAATATTTATGGCGAAATAGTGAAAAGAAAAGCTTGCAACAAAAAAAATTCCAGCATTACAAAAAAAAAACTTGAGAATGACAGTGATGCAAGGATGGAATTGGCTGTTCTGAAAGATTTAATCAAATGAGATGCAACGCCTCAACCTAATAAATTTTTCGAAAATCTATCAACGCTTGATGAGAAGAAAACAAAATTGTGCAATTTTACTAGTTAGTTATTATTCAACGATTGGTGGAGTGTTGGCAAATAAACTGCAATCAAATACCTATCTTCCCGATAATGGTCAAACAGAATGTTTTACTTTTCAAGACATATCAATAACAAACCTAGTTCAAATTGTTCATGATCTGAACAATTCTCTTTCGGCAGGATCTGATGGTGTTGTAACATCCTATATAAAGGACAATACTGATCTTCTTGCACCAACTCTGACATCAATAATAAACAAATCTATTCATTTGGGAATTGTGCCATTAGGAGATGAAAATAACAAAGGTTATTCCTGGTTATACAAATGGCGACAAGAATGATATTACCAATTTTCGGCCGATAAGTATTCCTCCGGTTACCCAGAAAATCTTGGAAAAAACCGTGAACACTCAACTTGCCTTTTTCTTTAACAAATCTGATATCTTATATAAGAGACAATATGGATTTCGAGAAACATCAGGAACTCTAAATGCCTTGTTTGACTCAAATAAAATGGTAGCGGCGGTATTTATCGATTTACAGAAAGCCTTTGACACCGTAGATCGATCAATTTTGCTGAGAAAATTATATAGCATCGGGATACGTGGAAATGAGTATCTGTGGTTCAATAACTACTTCTCTAATCGGTTTAAATACTCTAAATTAAATAACATAAAAGCACTCTTCATCAGACCACACATGGGGTCCCACAAGCCACAAGGTAGTATTTTGGGCCCAGCGTTATTCAACCTGTACGTCAACTTAGTATATTAGAATTGTCGGGCCACCTTTATCGATTTGCAGATTATATTGTCCTCATATATTACACCGATGATCTGAGCTTTACCGAACAACAAATAAATAATGATTTGAACAATTAACACTAAGAAAACAAATTATATGCTTTTCCACATTAACCCATGGATAAACCTTGACATAAATTACAATAATCAGCGCATAAATCGGGTATTAATTGAAAAATACCTTGGCACCAATTTTGATTATGAACTTAAATGGGAAAAACACTTTGAATTCATCATGTCAAAAATACTACCGTTACTGGAATTTTTCTACGAATTAGTCACTATGTACCTAGTGGCTTAAAAAGAGAATTGTTTTTCTCTTTATTTTTTTTTCTCGCTGGCGCTACATCCCATAGAAGGATTTGGCCGCTTCATGATAAAGTATCGTAATAATTTTGTTAAAAAATAATGAATGATTAATTCATTAATCCTACATTAATCAGCCGTGATTTTTTCATTACCAGCCGGGAATCGAACCCGGAACCTCCGGAGCTTAAAGCAAGTATGTTAACCACTGTGCCACCGGCGCGGGTTCCATTTTCTCTTTATTTCATCTGTATATTATGAATGCTATTGCAATCTGGGGAAATACACACAATGAACGACTCTTATCTCTACAACGATTGCAAGATAGAGCAATTAAGAACCTGTTTCAGTTACCGTTTCCAACTTCTACCAATTTAATTCACAAAAATAATCGGATTCTTCCAATCAAGAGCCAATATGAGTCTAATTCAGCTCTTCACATATATGATATCATCAACAATTGTGTATTGATGAACACATCTCTACTGGTCAACAATTAAGAAAGAATGGCTACCTGCAGCAATAATTTGAGAAACGTCAGGAGATACACATCACAGTACGGTTCCTATTCGGCGCTTTATGGTGCAATTAGGAAATTTAATGGTATGCTAGCCGAAATGAAAACAATGACAAGAGGTCAATTTAAATCATCATTATTTCAAGGAAAGTTGTTAATTTAAAAATGTAGTTGATTTGTAGTGTTACTAAAATCTCTTTTTGTTTTACTTTCTACTCACCCCTCTTAATTATTTTATTTGCGCCAATTTTAAAATTTGTGTTAATTATATTTATTCTGTCAAATATATATAACTAAATAGTTCCCAAGGATTTCCTTTTTTAAATCTATGGGCATTTAATAAAAAAAAAATCTTCGGAACATATTAACCCTCTCAAACGCCTTGTACAATACATATATTGTACATCAGCTTTCATCGCTTCGACCAACCGTAATTTTTAATTTTTGTCTCATTTCTCTTGTGCGACCGTTCTCTTATATATTTATGTTCACACTACAGTTTTATGAACAAGCCCATATCATAGCAGTGCATAATTGTGCTACGTATTTTATTTTTGGAAGAAAGTCAATTTTAAATGGCGTTTGAAAGGGTTAAAATGATATAAATTAAAATTAAATACCAATGCGATAAAAACGATTGTTCGTAAATACTAACATATTTCTACGTGTTAATTTGCAAAACACATTAACAATGGTCTAAGAACCAGTTGCAAATTAGATATTACATGAATTAATTAATTAACATTCAAAATTATAGTTAAATAAAATCGTAAATTGATTTTGAACTTTGAACGGAAAAGTTCAATAATTTTTAAATCTGCTTGTTATACTATAGGTTTGTAACTAATTTATTAGATCGTTACACGAGGCAAAGCTATTCTAATAATTAGTATTGTTTTCCAAATATAATCACAGTAATTTCTAAAGTAAATAACTCCACAATAAATAACCAAAAGCATAAAACCCCACAACAATAACTAAACCACATAAATAATCCAAAAAAATTATTTATTTATTATAATTTGGTTTTAAAAATTATAATAAAAGCAAAAAAATTAAATTGTAAATCACATAAACAAAAACCTTTCGTTATTTATCCATTGAATTTTTCATTTTTATTTATACACAAATAACAAAATAGGAACGGAAAGCTTTTGACAAAATGATTTTAATTTAAATGTTAATCTGGTGAAAAAAATCATGTTTACCGTATTTAATTTATTTGAAAAATTGTACATTTTCATAATTAGTTTTATTTTAAATATTAATCAAAAATACATCCCCCCCTTTGACTAACCAATTAATTTTAATTCATCGTTATTAAAAATTAACTTTTCTTAAAAGCGCCATTTTTTTGCATGTCGAAATGATTAACCAATATTTTTGAAAATATGGATTAATTAATTATTAATAATAACCTCAAAAACTGATGTTTGGTTTATGTGTGGCTGATTTGGTTGGGTCGACAAACCAAAAAAAAAACGCTTCAATTTAAAATAAACAACCGCATTGCGCATAACTATTGTACATACATAAAATATTCAATCTATTTGTACACTTTAAAGTTTGAACTTAAAAATAAAAATAAATAAAAATTATATTTTTATGATTTTCTAACAATTTTATGTTGCTTGTGTGCTTGCAAAAATTCATTGTGCTTATTAAATTATTAAAGCTTTCGTATTTTTATTTTTCTGTATATAGCTAGTTTGTTCGTTTGCTTCATTTTTTTTCTTTATTTTCATCACAAAACCATTTACAATTTTAGTATGTTACTAGTATGAAAAAGGACGAGCCGCAAAAAAAAAAATACAAAAGCTTGTATCTAACTATTACTAGTTTTGTAAACTTACTATACATCTTATTAAAAATCATGTAGTTGATTGTTAAAACTGCAAAAACTATAAACAGAACTATATACAATTTACATGCTTGTATAGCTCTCGGTTAAATATGTGTGCTGTATATACATGTATCGTTTAGAAGACATACATATTAAAAGCTTTGCATGTTTCAAAGTAGTTATGAAGTTTTTATTTTTTGAGTTTTAAGTAAGAAGGGCAACAAAAAAAAAAGCTTTCCTTGACGGATTTAAATGTTTCTTGTTTATTAGTTTCGTTTATGTACAAGTATTTTGTGTTTGCATATTTAAAAATTGACTTTGTTACATTTATCAATGGAAATTATTTACCCAACAAACAAAAATATGTGTTTAGTTGTTATAAATTTGGAAATTAGGTAGGTATGTAATATATAATAGTATTAAAGCTTTTTTGTGGAGTAGAGGCAGGGTATTTATGGTATGTCAACAGTAAATTAATTTGATGAGCTTATGTGTTTTGTTGTAAATTATCGACGAATACATTAATAATTTTATTTTTAGTTTCCAAGGTTTTTGAAGCAGCCACATATATTTTCATTGCTCTATATAACAAATGTAACCGTTTTTGGGAGGGAGGGGAGGGGATAGGTATGTATGTAAAACAACAAGAACAACGCGGTCATGTTTTTGTCAACAAACATACTGATCACGTGGTTTACGTTTTTTTGAAAATATTTATTTGTTATTTTTATGTGTGTATTAACCAACCGGTTTTCTGATTATTTTCCCTAAACACTTCCTTATTTGAATCTTTAGATTTGTTGGCCACGTTTATCACAGAAGCTTGTCTTCTGGTTTACTATTTTTGGCTGTAAGAGTTTCAGCATATGGTTCATAGGTTTTTCTGTGATAAATAAGTCCTCCTTAACCATTGGGCTAAAACAGCTTATCCCTAGGACGCCACCGATTTGAGGCCACCGAAAGAAAATCAAACGTTAGCAATGAAATCCTTAACGATTTCAAAAGTTAAAAACATATGGTTCTTCCGGTACATAACCAGATAACTAGTTTCACGAAGAGCGAAATTATTAAGAATTTTTCAAGTTCTAACCGAATTCGTATTTATGCGTTAAATAAAATAAAATTAAAATTATTAAGAGTTTAATATGTGTTGGGTATAATTCGCTAATACTTAACTACAAGGTTGCGTTCTATACATATATAGAAAGTAATCAAAAGTGTTATTAGCAACTCTAGTCACCATAGCTTGATGAGATTGACTGAAAAAAAAATAATTTTTTCATAATTCTTAATAATTTCGCTCTTCGTATTTTCAAAAGTATATGTATATAATATCAACAGATCCAGGTAGTAATAAGAGCGTTAACTGAACATGGTGAATTTATTGACATGGTCCTCCAACTGACAACACATAATACGCTCTTTAAAGAAATGCAGGAGGCTATGATCGATGTAATGATAGAATTAAATCAAGCGCATATCAACACAAAGTTGTTGACACCAGGTCAATTTGAGGAACAACTAAAACAAGTGGAGAAATAGACATAACCTGAAGTACAGATACACGATTATAAAAAACATAGGGTTCAACTTTGATCAACTTCTGAAGGGCAACGCAAGACTAGTAGGGAACTACCTCATTTTTGTACTGAGTGCCTCTATTTGAAATCGAGACATTTCAAGTTTTCGTGAACCACCACCCAACCGAAGAAGTGTTACTATCAAACCTCTAACGAACTTATTACTACTCAATGATGTCCAGAGAGTTACAAATGTGTCTAAAGTGAGACCAAGATGTATATCATTGGATCGCAATAAAGTAAGCATAATTCAAAAATCGAAATGGTGTACAGTTTTATTCTTGAAAAGAGAGACATGAACAATATGGAACATTGAAAATAGTGATGGTTAGAATAACCCACCACTATATGTATTGAACAATGCAAGCCGATTAATAAATTCAGCCGTTTTCTTGGGAGCCAAGTAAGCTTGCCCATGGCACAATCTCACGATCTCACAATTGCATGGCTCTCGGAACCATCAACCATGATGAACCTTTGATAAATTTACAGGGAATACGATATTGACTTCCGAGCAGTTAAAATGGCAAGCGCTTCACATAGCTAGAGTGATTCATGCTTTGCGGTCTTTCTGTTATAATAGAAAATTGGATGAAATTCCTGGTGTTCGTCACATCTTTCTATAAGGATAGCACCCAGCCGAAGTTTACAGGCATCTGTATGTAGTTTCGCCTCGACTTTTTATAAATTTAGCTTCAGTACTGGTTATGATAAGACAATTTTTCCTTCAAACGCTCGAATGCCTCAAGCTCTCTCTTCCCTATAGCAAACTTTGTTTCCTTTCGTAGCAAGTCTGATAACGGCTTCGCTATGATCGAAAAAACAAATTTTTGAAAATAACTATTGAGTTCAAGAAACGATTGTAACTTCTTGCCTTTGTGTGGCATAACGGCACGACTTTTGACATTTTCTACTTCGTATCCTAGGTATTCAATTTTGGTTTTAAAAAATTGGCATTTACTCTATTTAATTTCCAGTCCATTATTGACATTGCTTCTTCTTCATCTTTCAAAGGTATAGTCAAATCAATCAAACAGATGCAAACAGATGTCGAGTTACAAATACCAAATGGACATTTTAAAAATTCATAACAATCGTCTGGTGTAACAAAGAAGGCATATTTTATGGAGTCTGGAGCAAAGCACCGTGAAAACCCTTATTACGGAGATTGAGTGTTGTAAAACTTTTTGCTTCCCGCAACCTATCTTTTTTTATTCATTCAGTGGTAAAGGGTATCTTCCCTTGATGACTTTTTGATTAAAGTTTCTGTTCTTTTAACCAATCGTATATCTGTTTCTTCACTATTTTCGTCTCTTGGGGCGATACTCTTCTTGGCCTTTAAACAATTGGCTTTTCATAAGACATGATTATATGCATTAAAATATTGGAAATATCCGTTAACTTTTAATTAGGGTTTTGATTTAAAACGTTTATTGTTAATTTTTGCTGAATTTGTTTATTTATAATGTGATTCAATTTGATTTTTAACTCACCTTGTTCGGTGACCATTACATGGTTGTCTGGGAGCCAACACCTTTGAATGTAGTAGATTTTTTATTTGGGTCTCATATACTTTGATACTCCGCCATACTTATGAGATTAATGTCGCTTCCTGCATTGCATAAAGTATCCTACCGCCGATTGAAAATTATTTCACTCCTTTTGAATTCGTTTATTTTCTTCCTTCACAAAGGTACATGCAATGCTTTTTTGCAATTCTACACGTTCTGCACACTTCTTTGTGTCCCAACTTATGAAAACGATACCATTTTAGTCCTTTTCCTTTGTTAGCACATTCTTTAATTCTAGTCCTCGCCACACTCAAGGCATCGCATTCGATTATTCTTCCGCCAACCTTTTAATTTATTTTCTTTTGTGGCCGGTTGTTGTTGAGCTCTACCATTCCGCATCTGCTCATAAATCGTTAGTTCCTTCTTAAACATATCCATATCTGATGAACCTTAAAAATAGATTTGTTTGTATGATGCGTTTGATTGTTTTGTTCGCAGGCGTATCTTTTCATGCACTTGAGAACTGTTTACATTAACCTTGAATCCATTGATTAAATGAGAAATACTAAAAATATGAATTCCTAAATATGGGTGTCTTTTGCGAACTTAAAATTTTGTTTTGCAGTATCAGTTAACAATCACGGTGCAAGACACTTAAATAGGATTGGTAACTATCACGAATGAGGAATTAGCTCGTAACATTTCGTTTTCTGTCTTTAAAAGCTCTACCTCTTTTGGTTTCTATTCTATTTCGCGCCCTTGTTGAATCATCGCTTTGCTTCCGAAGATGTCGTTTCTCAGTTTCCGCCGGTTTCTCATCTGTAGCCTTAACATTATTTTTAACCTCTGCATCAAGTCTTTGACGAAATTGCTTAAATAAAGGTTCTTAAGACGTATTTCCCCCTAAAACCATAGGGTTCCCTTGAATTGGTTGTGAATCTTGTGTTTATTGTGTGGTGGTTCATTTAGTGGCCGGTTTTGTTCAGTGCGCATTGTTGTGATTGCAGAAGATCATCTTTTCTAGACATTTAGAGCTAGGTCCATACTTAACATGTGTAAAAACTTTAATTTATACACAAAAATAAAATGATTATTCACTATTTATTTACTCAATCACTTTCTATTAACTAAAACATTATTTACTCAGTATTCCCCTATTATTCACCGTTGAATGCTGATTTCACTCATTATTCATAGATTACATTCACTCATCATTTATTTTTTAATCACTTTTATTGTGTTAGAACTCAATAATAACTCCTTCTCGTTCACTCATTATTAACCAATAATTTACTTATTATTCACTGAATATTCAAGAGTTGGTCAATCAGCAGTTGGTCAAGAGTTAGTCAATATCCATTCCTAATCATGTTATTCGCCCAGTTCACACAGTATATTCTTATTATCACTTCTTTTTTACTCATTATCCGCTAGTAAAATTCACTGATTATTTAATGAATGAAGAATGTTAAATAATGATTGTGATAAATGAATTAACAGTGAATAATGAAACGTTATTGAGGAATGATAACAGAATAATGATAATATTGGATAAGCGAAAACTGAGTTAATTTTAAGTGCTTAATGAATGATTAATTAGTGATAATTGAGTCATAATGAGTGAACAATAGATATGTGAATATTCAGAGAAAAAGTGGTTAATGACTGAATAAAGAGTGAATAATCATTCACCATTCCCTTTATTTTTTGCACGATTTTCTCGGTTTATTCTACTTTTACAATCGTCAATAGAGAACTTATTTTAGGTTTGCCGGGTAAAGTTTCATTATATTTTACAGAGCTTAATGAGCTCTTTTAGTTTCAACAAGCTAAATACAGATTATTATTAAATTTTCATAAGTAACACTTTAACAAATTCGATTACAGATTATCGCATTTCTTAAAACATATTTAACATAAAATTATTAATAAAATCAGTTTGCGTTGTTATTGCTAAAATTATATAAAAGTTTTTGTTGCTGTCAAATCTATTAAAATCTCATTAACTTGATTTATGGAGTTCAGTTTCAATGTTGTACCGAAATACAAGACGGCTTTATAATTAATATTACATTTTATAATAATTTAAATTGGGCATTATGAGCTTTTTTAGTTTAGAACAAACCAAATACAAATTTTTATTAAATTTTCTTAAGTTCTAATTCGATTATAGATCATATTATTTCTTAAAATATCTATTTTACATAAAATTATTAATAAAATCCATTTGATGGGTTGTGGATGTCAAAATCTTGTATGAGATAGTTTTATTATGAAATATATAAAAAAAAAATTTGCTTGAGTATTTCGAAGTTGAATCTCAATATTGTGCCATAATGTAAGGTGACGTTATCGATAATATCATAATTTTATAATAAATTATCTAGAGCTTTATGAGCTTTTACAAGCTACCCATAAAATATAATTAAATTATAATAAGCAATGCTTTAACAATTCAATTAAAAATTCTAGCATTTCTTTAAATACGTATTTTAAATCAAACTATTAATAAAATCAGTTTGTTGTGTTGTTGTTGTCAAAATCCTATATGATATTTTGTTGTTGTCAAATCAAATAAAATCTCATTTAATTGTGATTATTCTCGTTGAATTTCTTATGCCGGAAAGTAATCAGTTATATCTTGTTTTTGTAATAAATTATACAGAGCTTTATGAGCTTTTTAATTTGAACAAGCTAAGCACACTAGTAAATTATATTAAGTAACACATTAACTCATTCTATTTCAGATTTTAGCATTCCTTTTATCTTTTTACATGAAATAATTATTCAAATTAGTCTGTTGTGTTGTTATTGTTGTCAAAATTATATATGAGACATATTTGCAGTCAAATCTATTAAAATGTCATTTACTTGTGTTGTTTGCAGTTCAGTTTCAATATTGTACCGTATAAGACGTCGTTATATTTAATGTTACATTTTAAAGTTAATTATACCGAGTTTTATGAGCTTTTCAGTTAAGAACAAGCCACATACAGATTATTGTTAAATTTTCTTACGTAACACTTTAACCTATGTAGTTTACATAAAATTATTAATAAAATAATTTATTATTTGGTTGTTGTCAAAATCCTATAATAGTTTTATGTAGCGATTAGGAATTATTTGCCATAATGTGGGGTCATCATTATGTAATAATTAATACAGAGCTTTGTGAGCTTTTAAATTTACAAATAAAGTTTAACACAGACTTAACACAAATTCCTAGTAAATTATCTTAAATAAAATCCGATTTCAGATTTTAAAAATAAAAGTTGTTTGTTTTGTTGTTGTCAAAATCCTGTACTAGTATGATTTTTTGTTTTGGTTAAATAGTCGGATTATTGTAATCTGAAAGTTAAATCGATTTTTGACAAAATGTGGTACATTTATTTTTCAAATTCTCTTCAGTTATTTTATTTCAATCTGTGATTAGCATTATTGAAACAAATTTATTTTTCGATTAGATATTATAACATTTGTGCGATTTTTAAACCTGTGTAGTATACGATTTGGCATTTTTCTTTAGTTTCGTGTCTTTTTTAATTTCTAATAATTTTAACGCCTAACTGGCGAATGATACGTAAATTTTGTTCGCAAACCGAGAATTGAGAGTAGAATAACCGCAAATTTTTAGTAGTGGAAGATGTCTGTATATTAGTGGCCACGTGAGTGTTGTTTAGTTTTTTATGAAATTGACGTCATTTAATTTTCTTTTGTCTATCAAAAGTGCCTGTATGTTAAAAATTATTAAAGAACCGAAAATATTTTATTTACAAGTTTTTTTTAATAAGAGTATAAAAAAAATTGTTAGCTTCTCCGGGTTGGCCATGACTTTCGAGTCAAATGGTTGTGTTTTTTAAGTTATTTTTCTTTCCTTAAAATTTTAATTTTATTAAAAATAATTAATTTATCTGAATTGGAAATTAAAATAACTGCAATTAAAGTAACTTAATTTAAAATGATGTGAAAAGTGAATACAGTGAAAAATTTAATTAGGGATAAAAATGTAATCCATCGGGATGCATTTGCAGGTTTTGGTTTAATTTTAAAGCTGTAGAAATAAACTTTTGATTTAGCGCTTAATAATGCGTGTATTTAATTTAATAATTGTGTAGCTTGTGCATAAAGATTGAATACAAATTTTCAACAAACAAATTTACAAGTTTGGATTGTATTATAATTGAGTCAATTTATTCTTATATTGGGGAGAGGAGGGATTGTTGGGGGTTGGCGGTTCGGTTTCGATGTGCGAGCGTGTGAGGGGTGAATCGTCTTTCGGTGCATCTCGTCGGGCTGTAGCGACTGAGCTGCTAATTTATTACACTAAAAATCAGTGTAGTGTGTTGATGGTTTGGTCGCTGTAGCCTGGTGGGATGGGCTGAGGGATACTTTGTTTTTCGCATGCACGCGGATTGGGGCTGAGTTGCGGACTCTTAACAAATTTTCTCCTCTTACAATATTTATCAATCTGGAATATACCAGAATAATTTAAAAAAGTTTGATTATTCATATACTTATGTACGCAACAAATTCAAACTTCTTTTTTCAGACGTGTTTGTTTCTTTTCGCATACTTGGACATTTTGGATTTTGTTTCATGTGATAACAACACAAGTATAATTTGAGTTGACATTGGAAATACTCTGCTCTTTCTGACATTTTCAGGTTTCATATTATATTTCTATTTCTCGGTGTTTGGGCTATTTTCTGTTTGGGCAATTTCTTATGTAATGTGTTAGGTTCCACAGAGAGGTTTTCATTTGGAAAGCAGCCTTAATACTGGATGTTAGTATTGATTTAAGGAGCTTTGGGTTTTTGAATTTGATTTTGTATTTTTGTTTGGCATTCTGAATTTTAAATTTTTTGTTCTTTGGGTTGATGGATTCTTGCATTTATATTGTTTTATGATTGTAACTAGGTTTGCAAATACCTGTATACTGATACGAATAGGTACCTATATAATTAGGTAATTGAGTTTAGTTTAAAATTAAAAGTCGAAACAATTTTTGGATAGTTTAAATCCCGTGATGAATATTGCTTAATCTAAAATGATAATTTCTGCTGGGCGGTGGTTTTGGGTTGAATCAGTGGCCAGTATGGCGAAGGTAATATGGATGGATGTACGATTCTAGTTATATTTATTGAGCCAGGTCGTTTCTGCGCTACTGTTTTGCTGGTTTCAAGTGAAATTTGGGGTGGCAATGTTGGTGATGCTGAGAGGTGAGCTGAGGTCCGAGCTAGCTAACTAATGGATGTCTTCCAGAATACAGGTGTCGGCGACGCTGGATAAAAATTGTTTGCCACTGACTAGTTGGATTGATGTTAATATTAATGGACTGTATGTTTTCACTTTTCTTATGATAAAACTCTTTATTTCTTTCAAAGAGCGAACTAATGCGGAACACTAAACTCCTTAAAACCAACTCGATTTACACTTCCAATTTACGGTTTAGAATAAAACACATAAATAAGTGGCAAACTACATTTTTATTTTATGAAGCATCGCATCGAACGATGGCTTCATCACCAAAGTTAAAAACATGCACGAATACAAGACTCGTACACGATATATACGTTGGTAGCTGTCAAAAATGTGAAATACAATAGAACTACTACATTTTGTTATTCATTATAAAGAAACATATCAATTAAAACGAATATTGATTATAATGAAACATATTAATTATAATGGACTTATGAACGAATTGTATATAAATATAAAAGTTAATTCATATTAATCAAGTAGTACTTATTTACTAATAATAGATTAATATTGATTTTGTTTCAGAGATCACGAGAAATTGGATTCAATTTATGGAAATTATATTAAGCTTAAATTTAAAATTAATTAATTAAGAGGATGAGATTAGTTAATTAAATTAATGCGTTTTGAATTTTAGAAATTATTATGCAGTTTAATCTTAATTTAATTAAAGCACGCACGGGGGTAGATTGGAGATGTGTTGTCATGGTTGGTTGAGAGTATCAATCAATGAAAAGCGGCCGGAGGCAGTGGAGTGTGGAAGGTATATAAGAAGTAATTGATAACTAATTAGTATTGACTTTAGGATGCCAAGGATGGAAAGCAGTTTGTAGAAAAAATGTAGTAAAGTAATTATTAGAAAAATGTAAATACTAACAATTGACCGTCAAGGTATTTGTAACCGGGTCGATCTCAATCCTATACTAACAATCCTACACTATCCTTCCAGATAAATGTAAAAAAGGGTGTACGGTGGGCCCGGCGTCAACAAGGAGATCTTGCTAAATGCTTGGTCGTACATTCAAAATCAATCAATCAATCAATCAAAAAAATTGTTAGCTTCTCCATAATCAAAAACAATAACAAATCAAGTATCTCAAAAATTATTTTGTTTGTAGGATGACAAATCTCAACTCAAAAGCAAGAGAGAAGTATAAAAAATAAAACACGAGAAGAGAAACGAACATAAGCACCAAAAAATTCAACCGATTTCGCCCGATTTAGTTATTAAAAAACGCACAAATACAACAAACAAAAATAATACAACACAACCATAAAAATGTATACTATACACATCGTGTACGAATACAAAATTCTCAATTCTCGTGTCTCGGTTTGCGAACATAATTTACGTACAGGTAGTTTAGCGGACCAAAGTGAAAGATGTGTACCTAGGCCTACTCTCTAAAAAAAAAATGATTATATTCATTGCTTCATATGGAATTTATACGGAAATAGTCTCTATCTAATTTCAATTTGTATATTTTGTTAAAATTGTATTGATTGTTTAAGGTGTGATATCAAATTTGATTTATTGGAAGCAGTTTTCTCATTTTAATTAACAGAAAATTGTGCTTAAAAATTGCAGAAATTAAATGTTTAATTCACTATATCTTTGCAGAACTAAACATTATTAAAACTGTATTAGATAAGATTTATTACGTTTAAACTGATGAATTCAATCTAAAATTGAATAAAACATTATACACTATTTCGATATAACCTCATAAAAATAAATAGTAAAATTTGTTGTATGGTATATTATGTATGTGTGTATAAGTGTATATTTTACTTTTGTAAACATGTATCACTTTTGAGTGGTTTAAGGCGCTTTTTCTACTTATCAATTCGTCATTGAGGCATTTTCCGATTTTTTTTTGTGTTTCGATCATTACTCGATCATCTCTCTTTTATTCCCTTCGATCTGCCTAAGTGATGAGACCCATTGTAAGGTCACATCACAAAGACAGAAACGAACATATTCAAAAATCAAATCAACATACACATTACCACGCCTTCCTCCTTTAACCAAACAAAAACCACTCTAGGAATCGGAAATATTGCTACCTATATATTTCCTTCATTTACAGCCGGTTTGATACCATCAAATATTCCAATCAATTCGGTGTTCATTATAAAGATCCTTTTATCCACTCTAAAATACTTTTCCACATTTGTACTAGGCGTACAAATACCAACACCTACACCATTATCATTCACACTAGCATCTTTATACACGATACCACGTTCCAAATATTGCTCATATAACCTCATAAATTATACAAATCTTTATGAGCTTTTAAGCTTACATCAAGCTAAACAAACTGCTGTTGAAATATTTCAAGACCCAATTTAACTAATTTAAATACATTAAATTTCATCGAATAGTCGAAACTAATTTACCTCACGTACTGTATAAATTCTTTGGTAAGTGTCTGAAGGGTTAAATTCACTGGTACATTAGTTATGAAATAAATCGAACGAACCGAAGGCCAATGGAATGACTTGGTATAAATAATCCTATTGGATTATAAAATTGTGAAATTTTTCTTAAGCAGTTATATCAATCACGAGAGGTAAAATCTTATTATGCTTCTCATACATTTGAATTTGAAATTTTATTTTAATTTTAAACTGCTACTGTGTGGGCTATAAACCCCCAATAATTATTAATATATTCAGTATAGATTTTATTGCCACAAGGCATTTTTTATTGTTTTGGTTAGCTTGCGAAACCACCTACGGGTTTGAAGGGCGATGACTATACCGAAATCAACCTAAACGTTTAAAAACCGACACTTGCAGGTTTGGATGAAGTTGGTTCGAAAATTGTATATAGGGCAAGTCCAAGCACATATTATAAAATATCAACTACGATTTATGCTAATTTATATGATTTTGTATGAAAATTTAGAAATTTGTAAAAGTGCCGGTGCAATTGACGGGTGTCACATTATGGTTAAATGTCCTCCTATAATCAGGGGGATCAGTACATTAACCGTAAAATGGATTATTCCATCCAGTTGTAGGCAGTTTGCGATCGAAACTATCGCATAATAAATATGTGAGTTTGCTTTTCAGGCTCCGTGCACGTGTATTGATATAAAGTACCTTCACCGGAAATTAGCATTTCCTGCGAAAGGTTATTTTTTATTGGGTGAAGCAGACTATAAGTGGTTATAAATAACCAATCATCAAACGGAATTTATATTTTTTAAATTAATTTTGCTGACGCTCTTCACTCCTTTTGAAAAAACCGGCTTCTATCATCTAAAAAGTTACATTTGAACTATTATCGAAATACTTACTGCCAAAATAGATTGGGAGTGGTGTTATTTAAGTTATTTACTTTTATAATCCCAAATATAACTAGGTGAGTATTTAGTAAAAATCTCTTAACATAAACACAAATTTATTTGTGAATTCCGCAATGACGTATACATTCTTTAATTTACCGTAAATTTGTAACACTCTTTGAGTATATAACTCAATGAAAATTACAAATTCTTACCTTTCGAAAATGTTGTTTTAATTTATTAATGCAAAAACAAAAAAATAAACAAAATTTTTAATTTTAATAAAATTTAGGGTTATCCTTATAAAAATTCCTTTAAAATTAAAGCAATCAAAAATATTTTTAAACAAGAAGGTAAATCGTTACAAGAACATTAAAACCTCAACAGCAAGGACAAAATAAAGGTGAAAATGAGTAAAAAAATAAAAAATTATTATGTACTATTTATGAAAACTCTTAAAAATATTTTCGGGGGTGTGTGGGTTTTAACCCGTCCAAACTTTTTCATTATCTAAATTTATATTATACATATTTATATAAATTTATATAACAAATGATGACATCGACCAACTAAAATCTCAGAACAACAGACCAAACGTTCCAATTTAAAAAGTTTATCTTGCACTAGCACAATTATATGACACGATGTAATCCCGTTTCTTGAAAAAAAAAAAACAAATCTAATTTCTAAATTAAATTATAAATTTTAATAATTGGCTTTTAAAAAGAAAATTAGATTTTACTTGGAAGAACGAAACGAATGAAAAATAAAATCGATATGTTGTTATGAATACTGATGCACAACGTCTACATACATAAGCGAAGAGTCAAAATTATCTGGGATCGAGATTTATGACATATAAATGTTTTTTTTTTTTTTTGGATTCTGCAGAAATTTAATTCGCTTTAAATTAAATTATGTAATGTGACTTGCTCAATAATTGCTTGAAATACGAGTATTATATGTATATGGTTCGTTTTTCTTATGGGCGATAAATTTTATCTCTGTCATAATGAATTACATAATTTGAAATTCAAGTATTGCGTTCAGTAATAGCTTTACTTAATAAGCGAATGTCATTTAGACAGTTTTAGGGAATTTTTGGAATGATCCTATTATGTCGTTTCCCTAATGTTACTGTCCAAATTGTAATTATATTCAGTATTCCTAATTTACCAATCTGCGATTATTTAAGGGTTTTGCGTAAGGCAGTCTTAGTGGATATACGGATTAGCTTCCTATTATTGACGATTGGAGGCATCACGGATTCCACGTAGCGGAAAATTTTTCAATTGAGGCGTAGATTTTTACAGATACAGTTTTGTTAGTGTTAATTGTGTATTTTTACTTGTTTTAGATTTTTCTCTCTTATAATTTAGGTAGATTTTCATAAATAATTTGGTTAGCTCTTGTATAATCTCGAAGTTAATTCGATTTTTGTCACATTTTGCTTTTAATTTATGTGCATCTGATCACTATTGAAGTGAATTGGTTAAGATTTTAGTTTAGTTTAGTATTACCATGGGTTGTAGCCATAACGTTGATTAATTGATTCTCTGAGCGATTTACTGGTATCTACTGTAAAATATTGTGAGCTTCTGCTTATCAGTTTCTGCCGTCTTCGTTCAGAAACTTGTATAATTCAATTCATCTAACAAATAATTACGTGCTTACGGAATTAAAAGTTAAATAGTTTGTTGGAACTTGTATATGAACTTCAAACTCAATTGGATCATACAGGTCAAATAGTAATAATATTGTAGATTAGACATCCTCTCTACATTGGAGGATACTATTTTCTAAAGAGCATTTATATACTATATGAATGGGATGTAATTTTGACTGTGAACATTTTAGCAGCCTAGTTAAAGTTTTGAATCCGTTGGCAACTGCCTTCTATGCTGTAACTGATTTACATAAGTATTCCTCCTAGGCAATATATAGGATGGTTTGAATTTAATGATAGGAGGACAACTAATAAGAAAGAGGGTTGCGGCATCCTGGTCATCGTAAGCCTATGTCAGGGGAATAAGTATGGTGGAGAGTTTAATACAGCTTGAACATTAACAACTAGCATAATATAATTCACCGAAATTGGAAGCAGATGGAGGTTAAAATTATACCAAGTAATACTATGGTTCTAGTAAAACTTCGTGTCATATAGGTGCAAACCATATCTTTAATTCATTTATACATAGAAGCACCTGTCGTCAACACACGACTCCAATTCTAAATGCACAGTCTTCACTGAATACTACATGTGGAAATTATAGCCACAATAACCAACAATGACTTTAATAAAATAAGGTGCAATTTAGGTTCTGTAGGTTGCCAGATGACATACTTGATGGCGCTGTATTGCGAAAGTGGCCATACGGCAAAAGTATGTTTAAACAAAGGAGCGAAGTTCTTTAAATTTGGAGAATTTGTCTTTATTTCAATAAATTTTCGAGAAGAGCAACGTGTGAAAATCCGTGGCAGCTATCCATTAGCCGGCCGTTCATATGATTTAAAGGAATTTTAATTAACAATCATAGCTAGAACGCTTTGATATAATTAGTGACTGTGATGCCAATATGATTTCTAAAACCAAATTTAAATCTTTATTTTTAATATTAGTAATCGTGTCGTTATTTGATGATGTCAGATTAAATTGGTTTAACACGTAATCAGCCCAAGTTCAATCACAATGAAAAAATACATTCCAGCAGGCGAAATTTTCACAGGATATAATGTGAGGAATCAATAAACCTGAAAGGGTGAGGAGGCGAAATTTACTATCTAAGCTGTGATAGTGAATCATAGGTACTTAGAACATATATAAAACTTAATTACCAATTAAAATTAGATGGAAGTTGTTCCGGTGTTTGGTCGTAAAATGAAAATTGAGAAATGGGAGTTTTAAATACAGAGAATATTGTGCAACATTCAAATTTTATTATTGTAATGTAGCTTTTTCACGTAACGATAAATAGATTAGAAAAGTTTGAAACATAACAAACAAACAAATTAAAATTCTGTAACTGTGAGCTTATGCTACGCGTATACGATAAAACGGATTAAAGTTTTAGAAAGAGCGAAAAAATCGTGTCACTGAACGAAAAATTTAACACTGAAAATCTTACCTACGATAAACCAAGATCAATAAAATGAGTAGGTACACATTTCTCACTATAGAAACCGCATTATGTCGCTTCTGGATATTCTGTGAAATTGTTATGTTACGTCAACGATATTCGAATGGGATATAACAAATAAAATATATCGTCTCTAAGTTGTTGCAGATTGGTTCAATAGTTGCAACAACATTTTAATTTTGTTGCGACTCTAGAATTGCATATCTTCGGCAATTCGTTCTCTTTAACATTAATTTGATCTATTCTACAATAGTTAATAATTAGTATAGCTTCAAGCAGCCTAAAGACGCTTTTCCACTAAGAAAAATCCATTTCCCTATGCAACGTAACATGTTAGAAAATGTTTTCATTGTTATATATGTACTCCATACTCTTGTTGCATTTTTGTTCTGAGAAGTTATTAACCGGACAATAAAATCTAGGTAATTTAACGGATGAAATCTAAATCCATTAGATGAAACATTACCATCATAACTATGGCGGAATTAAGGCAGATTGTAAATTTTAAACATTTCCCTTGATACTACGTTGCAAGAATGAATCGTGTATGTGAAATCAGAGGTGTTTCAATGAATTTGAGAGTCCGGCTAATGACAAAATAAAAGATGCTTCAGAATAAAAAAAAACATAAGATATATTGCTAAATTTTTATCATGCAAACTTGTTAGACAAAGCAAAAATTGGTTGGCTTATCTAACGCCAGCTTGATACAAAACAGAAGTGGAAATTTAATTTAACACATTTATAATTATTATTGCTGAAGAGCCATGTGAGCGTTCAGCCACCATTTTTTTAATTTTCGACTTTTTATTAATATTGTTGGTACAACCTCCAACAAATATTATGTTTAATAAACATTTTTGGTTTTTTGATTTCAGATAAATTTACAAGTACTAAAGTGGAGACCGATAAGTCATCTTTTTTAGAGGCGGTCACGTTACACTACGTATAAACTATTCCCATGACGTTAAAATTTTGTTGGTACCTTAAAACTCATTAAATTAGTTTCAAAATCCTTAAGTTGTTTATTTACTTCCTTCTGTGCAAAAAAAAAAAATTAAAGAAAATTACCTAATTTTTTGGTCGCTTGATGAGAACTTCCCCTTAACCTATCAGCCAGTCATCCACAAGCATATGCTGTTCCACCGTAGATTAGAGTTTTTTGCCAAGGATTTCGCCATTACCGCCATACTTTAGTCTGTGCCAAAGGTCCAAAATGTGCCAAATGGTCTCAGTTACCAGTGGTTGCCACTATCCAGGTTATCCCGTACATAATTGTATGCATCACGCAGCTGCCTAGGTAATACATGCCCAGAACAGCTGGTAGATTAATCTACTCAACTTTGGTCCCTTCTTCCAATAGACGCCAAACCACCAATTTTTTTTTTTTTTTTTTTTTTTTTTTTAATTTTTGCTTTATTATAAAGGTGATATACAATATAATTTTCCGAGTTTTAGCTATAAGCTTTGCTACGGAATATATGAAAATAAGTATATGCATAAATAGATTTAGATCAAAGTCATATAATGAATCAAGAAAACTCGCAAAAAAAGTACACCTTAAACCTAACTTAATTTTAACTTATAACTAACTACATTATATACTCCTACAAAACATAATGCAACAAATGCACAATGTTCTTTCAGGGTATTCGCATTCTACCAAGATCATTGATTAAATTATTATTTATAAGTGAAAGTTTATTTTTATATTTCATGTAATATTGAAATGATAGATCTCTAATTAAATTGGTTTTAGTTCGTGAATGCAATCTTGTAGTTCGGTATCTCCTCGGGACATTTATTATTAATTTTAAAAATTTATTTTGTAAGATTTGAATTTTTTGTTTGTGGGTATTAGCCGCATTCCACCATAGAGGAGATCCATACAAGATTACAGCCAGAACAACCGTCTTATAAGCTAACATTTTGTTATCAAATGATAGATAACTTCTTTTATTTAATAAAGGATATAGCACATAAAAAAGTTTATTTACTTTATTTATTATAAAATTTAAGTGATTTTGGTATGTCACTTTTGGATCCAGGAGAATGCCAAGATACTTCACCTGCTTTTCCCAGGTTAATTGTTGACCGTTTATAAACAGATTTGATTGAGGTAGTTTAGCTGTCACCCTACACCGTGAAAAATATATAGCCTGTGATTTGTTAGAGTTCAGTTTAAGGCCCCATTTTTTAAAGTAAGCTACCAGTATGGTGATATAATCATTGAGTCTGTTTATTATGACTTGAGAGTAAATGTCGGAGGTGTAGATAGATGTATCATCAGCGAATAGTGCGATTTCGCAATTTTCTTTAGAGGGTATGTCATTTAGAAAAATACAAAATAAAATAGGGCTTATTACCGATCCTTGAGGAACCCCTGAGTTGATATTCATTAGACTAGAACTGGAATTCCGGATCTGAACAAAATATTTTCGATTTTCGAAGTACGATTTCAAAAGCTTAATTATGTGCGTCGGGAAGCAATATTTATGAAGTTTATGCAAAAGACCAGTAATCCAGACTGAGTCAAATGCTTTTTCTAGGTCAAGAAGGACCATGCCAGTGGATTTATTCAAATTCCTTTGGAATTTAACATGCTGGGTTATACGATCGACTTGGTGGATAGTAGAATGTTGGTAACGGAAACCGAATTGTTGCGGTATTAATAAATTGTTTTCATCGATAAAATCATTTAGTCTGTTTTTGATGATACATTCAAATACTTTGCTAACCGAGCTGAGCAAACTTATTGGTCGATAGCTGTCTACTTCGCATGGATCACTACCTTGCTTCATTATTGCAACCACCTTAGCTATTTTCCAGCAAGAGGGAAAATATGAAAGCCTAATGCAATGCGACAATAAATTTGTTAAAAATTTAAGTCCAGATTCTGGAAGATGTTTCAAGAAAACATTGAAGATTAAATCTTGACCAGGTGCCTTGAGGGGACGGCTGTTATTTATAATCCCTTTTACCTCCTCAATTGATACGTGAAACAACGAAGCGTCGGTTACCACATATTTATTTATATGTTCCATACTGTTTTTAATCTCATCTGATTCTGGGATGGTGACCGCTGTTCCAACAGCTTTATGGAAATTTTGAGCAAGTGCTTGACATTTTTCATTTGACTCAATAATTTTACTACTGCCATCGGAATGGTTTAATGGAGGTATGCAAGAGTATTTTTTTTTCAGTAATCTCACCGTGTGCCAGTATGGTTTAGATCCTTTGTCCAAAGCTTTTAGCTTGTCCTGCCATTTAGCGTTAACTATATCATAGATTTTCTGCCTAATTACAGCGTTAAGCAAATTAACAATATTTCTAAGATAGGGATCTCGACTCCTTATCCATTGTCTGCGCCTCACATTACGAAGCTTGATAAAATTGAGGATTTCGTCAGATAAAATTAACTTATACTTGCTTGAAGCGGCAATAGTAGGAACAGACAACCTTGCTGCTTCATTAATAGTATCCGTAAGCTGAACTGTCATCAAGTCAATTTGTCTAGAGTCTGTAATAGTTTGGTTGCTATCGTATGACTTCAATTTGTTATCAATAAAATTGTGAAATGCGTACCAGTCTGCTTTTTTAAAATTGAAAGAGTGAATTGATGGATTTATGCGACATGTTTGTAAGCGGATAGAACACAAAACAGGAAAGTGGTCCGAGTTTAATTCATTTTTGGATCCAATATAGTTTACAGGAACTTCGTTACTTGCTAAGTAAAAATCAAGTGTACTATTGGTTCTAGTGTTATGATGGTAGGTAGGTGTGTCTGGAGAGTGCAAGACAACATTCGCTCGGCTATTAAGTAAGTCAAATAAGGTACGTCCACCTTTGTTGGATCTACTACAATTCCAAGATGAATGGCGGCAATTAAAATCCCCACCAAGAACAAATGGGCTATTAGAATTGAATAAGCGGTTAAGATCCCCTCGAAAATTGCAATGGCTAGATTTGGGCACGTAACATGAAGCTACTTTTAAGTAGGAATCAGCAAGTTCCAACTGAATAGAGATATTTTCAATACTTTGCAGAATTAAATTGGGAAGTAGAGTGTGTGGAATGGAGTTTTTGATGATGATAGCTACACCTCCACCAGCTTGATTATCGCGATCAGCTCTGTATATGAGGTAATATGGAATATGGAAAGCTGTGTCTGGTTTAAGATATGTTTCTGAAATAAGCATAATGTCAACGTTATATTTATCAAGGAAATGAATTACCTCATGTTTCTTATTTTTTACGCTGTGAGCGTTCCAGATGCAGATATTCAAATAATTATTTACAGACATATTGAATAGCTGTTGCCAGAATGACCTGGACCTGTTCCGCTGGTGTACGGCATCTCCTGAGTCCATCCATGACGTTTTCCAAAATTAATAATAACTCACTGGAAGAGTACATATTCTTTGGAGTTTCAGATTGTTGCACTATAGGAGTTGTATTTGTTTTAAACAAATCTGCCCACTGAATTTGAGAAGTTGAGGTTTCTATATTTGTTGGATGATTGAATTGCTGACTCTTATAATTCAACAAACTGGGAAATGTTGATGCCGCCCCATTGAAAGATTGCGTAGATTTAGGTTGGTTACGTTTGTTGATCTGTTCCCGAATACGTAAAAACTCATTCCGTTTTGGACAAATCATTGAGTTGGCAATATGGTTTCCTCCGCAGTTGGCACATATATGTTTTGTTTCAACACTTTTAAACGGACATTCTTCATCAGCCATATGAGTTTGGGCACAATATCCGCAACGTGGCTTCATATTACAGTTTCCCGAAGTGTGACCGAGCCTGAAACACTTCAAGCATTGTGTGAGTCGCTCCGGTTTTCTATGGGGAATATCCCAAGTACAAGCAATATGTCCAATAAATCGATGGTTTTTTAAATGGTTAAAAGTAGTTGTTTTTGGAAACGACACAAAATACATTGCACTATCGTTATTCCTATTTTCTGTACTTAGAACTTTTGTAATACGCGATGGCGAGAGACCGGCCTCTTTAATGTAACTTTCCACCTCCTCAATAGGCATGGACGGTAGACCAAACAATACGAATCTTGAAGTTTTATTCTCTTCTGGTGTGAATGAGAAAAATTCTGCGTTATTCTGTTTTAGCTCCTCGGATAGCTGAGTGTAATTAGTTTTGTCATAAGTTGTTACCCTCAGACCAATAGATGTAAGCTTCATGTCGAATTTGCTTACATTAAGTTTCTTCATTATATCTCTAATTTGTGCTGAGTTCAACTTGGTGACGATCGGAGGTAACTTGTATTGTTGTTCACGTTTATTCGGTTGTTTATGTTTATTATGATCATTGTTTTCATTATTATTTTGTAAAAAATTTTGGTAAGTGTTGTTAATTGGAACAGTATATGACAACGGGTATCCAGTACCGTTGTCAATTGAACTTTTATTGGACATCACTGATTTGTATTTTTTTAAACAATGATTGATATCAAGGTCATTATTCACATAATCACCAAATCGTCTTTTTTGCATAAGTTAGATAAATCTAACTTATGAATTCACTAACTACCACTATCACTAACTATGGTATATAAATTATAAATATAAAGTGAAATATTAATTTGAATGTTTATTTTTAAACACAAATAAATGTATTTTATCTTATTTAAGTAAACACGTCTGCTTAGGTTGGATATCGATACAGAACTCAAACCACCAATTTAATACATAAAAAGTGTTTCGACAATTTGAAGAAAATATTGTCATCCCCAAGCGTTCCCAAACAATGTTGGAAGCCCACATATTCTCTAATGCTTTTTCATAGTGATTATATCTTTTCGATAGCAGAAAAGTCGTTTACTATCTTCACCGATCATCGTACATGGCTAAGTGGATAAACACATAGTACATCTATTATTTCAGAACGCTTATAATTACGTCATTATCCAACTCCTGAATCTAAAATTGGGAGCGCGGGTTTTCTTACTCATTCTTCAAATGTATTCACTATAGCTCAAAATGGCAAAAGCATATAAATATAGTACTCATCGAAAAGATCATAAAACAGTACTTAATACATCTGAAATGTCGCAGATGGTAGCTAATGATTTCCGCTTCAGCAGTGTGCTGAGCTGGGAATTATAGGTATTTCCAGACACGTCGCAGCTATGTTTAACAAAGAATTCCACGGCTACATATTGATTTGACCGAATCCCACTATGTGCGATTAAATGGGTAGGCATTCACATCGGCTGAATTTTATTCTCTTTGTGACAGTACCCGGTTGACCAAGTATATGCAACAATAAATCCAATATCAACCGGCCAGAGGAACATTTATAATGGCGTCTGGTTAGATTTTTGTTGAGCCAACACAAAAGACCCTGCACAATAACTAAACGATCACCTTCAGAAATGATTTTTAAACTATAAACCAAAACATAAAGTTTCATTCACAAATAGTGATGCTTACATCGGCAGTCCTTTGGTGTAAGATACAATAAATAGTATACTCCTAAATTATAAATAAAGTTTCAATTTTATTAAGGTACAGTCAAACTTTTTTCAAATTGGCTTCAAGTTCTATTCATTAATGTAATATAGTTTTTCAATCAGAAGCCCGAATTTCGAGTCCCTTCTAGTAGTCTCCCCCCTCGTATTTCCTGATAAATAAGTTGCCTCACTTGTGACGTATTCTTTGTGAAATTATTAAACCTATATTCTTAAAAACCGAATTTTATGCACCTACGCAAGATTAAAATTCTTCCAAATTTTATAAATATTGAATTTAAGAAAAAACCGAACTTTTAAACGCATTCTAAATTTAGGTAAGGATATACGATTTGTCTTTATTGAACAGTTGTATCCGTTAGACCTCCTCTTTATTAATCAATATTTAATTTTTCAATCAATATGAATCACCATAAGTATTGAGATAAGGTATTTGCCTACTTAAACAGGTAAGAGAGACCGGGACATGAAAATTGAGTAATTTCACCTGAAAACAGTTTTGTTTTTTTAATTCTGAGAAAACTAAACGATAGCTGTGTTATCTTCTAAAATTAATTGCATACAGACGTGTCAGTAACTTCGAGGACATAATAAATTTAAAGGTGTGTAAATATTAAAAAATGCATGGATTAGTGAAACAAATATGGTTTAACTGAAAAATAACGAAAATAATGTGTATTCAGTGTATGGGGCACGATGTAATAAATCACGCGGGGTAAGTTGAAACATGTTACAACTTGCTCCATCGTTTTTGAAGTAACTAGCAATTTTTAAATGTATGATTCTATCTTTAGTTTCGTTAAAATTTAATTAATTTAGATAATATGAGCACATATTCAAAGCAAACCGAACGACGTAATTCATCGCTCGCCGAAATTACCAAAGCTATCAAACGGTTTTAAAGTGGGGAGTCTCTACGTTCGGTTTCAAAAGATTACCATTTTTCGAATGTGACTCTTTCTAGGTACGTAAAGAAATTTGAACGGGGTCCTTAAATACAGTGGGATACCAGCCAAGTCGTCAAATTTTCTCCTCCACACTAGTGAGTTACTTCAAACATATGTCACAAATTTATTTCGGCTTGTTATACCTGTCGAAACTAGAAAATTGGCCTTGAGTATGCTGTAGCTTTTGGAGTAGACGTATCACCGTCTTGGCCCACAAATAAAATGGCTGGCACAGAATGGCTAACAATTTTCTAAAAAAAAAAAACCCCAATACTTTCTATCCGAATTCCAGAAGCTACCAGCCTGGCTAGAGCTACTAGCTTTAATAAAACAAATGTGGCCAATATTTTCCAAAAACTAGCTGATGTTCGCGATAAATTTAACTTTACAGCTGCCAGTATCTGGAACGTAGATGAAACAGGAGTAATTACGGTACAAAAATTAAATAAAGCCATTGCTGACAAAGGAGTGAAGCAAGTAGAGGGACTTACATACATCAAATGAAAGAAGAGTGCTTGTAACGGTTTGTTGTGCTGTAAGTGCTGATGGAAACTCTATTCCACTTATATTTATTATACCAAGAAAAAGTTTCAGCCACATTTTATTAGATATAGATGACTGCAACAGAATTTTATACTTGGATGGAACATTTCATTTCTCACAATTATGAGTCTCATTTAGCTATTAAAACTACTAATCTTGCTAAGGCTAACGGAGTTATATTATCTTTCCCACCAAATTTCTTCCATCGGCTTCAGCCATTAGACAGGTCAGTTTAAAAAATGCATGTCGATTGCTGAAGGTACTTGGTTAAGAAATAATCCTGGCAAGTGTATGCCAATATATGAGATTCCTGTTTTGGTGACTCAAGCGTTACTACGAGCCTTGGTACCAGAGTCCATTACCAAAGGCTTCAGTGTATCTGGAATAAAACCTTTTGATGAACATATTTTTGGAGATGCAGATTTTCTTCCATCAAGTACATAGTCCGCCACTTGATGATTTTCAAGGAGGCGTAACAGACCGACTTTATAATGAACAGACACCAAGTCAAACTCATGGTAATGTTATTGTACCTAATGAAGCTTCAACTAGTCAAACATCAGGTACCGTTATAAAGGAAGGAACTGATGCCCTGCTACAAATTTTAAACATATTGGACGATAACGAATTATTATCTAACGCTGTCAATACAATTGAAGAAATTGATATTGAGTCTCTACCAATTACATACGCTACAAAAGAAGAGTTTTAAAAATCACGACTGGTAGGTACATTGTATTTTGTTTAGAATAAATATTTATTCAAATTAAACTTTGTTAACAGGAATGGTGGTAAACCAACTCGACGAAGCAAATAATTTGGATGTAAATCTGCTCGGGCCATCGGATACTCAATCACCAATGTATGCTCCACCAACCACCAAATAAAATAAATACAATTTTCTCATGTCCCAGGAAAGAAAATCGATCCGTAGTAAAGCTGAAGAATGTTGGGTAATGTGTGTGTCATGCAAACTATGGGCTCACGAGGAATATACAGAGTTAGAAGGTAAAAATAGAATATATACAATGTATAGTTGCCACGAATGTACAAATTAATTGTTTTAGTTTAATTATCGATGTATTTCTGCTTTAATATTTAATAAATATTGAATTATTGTTTGTTAATTGCTGGTATTTACTTGAGGAATATTGTATGGTGCAATTTACCCCATACTATGTTTCAACTTACCCTATATACGCGACAGGTTGTAACACTAAGATTCAATTTTTTTTACTTAATTGTAAGAAAACTAAGAAAATACTAAACTTTAAATATGAGTTATACACCTTATATATGAAGCAAATAGCAAAAATTGGTTTAACCGGTCTCCCCTACAGAATTCAATTACACTACTTCGGCCTGTTAAAGATTAATTTTTAATTACAAAACCAATCTTCATAATTCTACATTTTCAATCAATTTTAGAATCTAATAAAATCTTTGTGTACAGGAACCGTCACCTGTCGTCCATATCTCGTACTATAATTTGAAACATTTCAAGTATCATTATATACATCCAACATCCATCAAACTGTTTTTAGGACTCATTATTACCGGAATATGATTAGTATCCGATATTTCCGTTTACGGGCTTATGGTATCATTATATTTCTCATCTATGGTTTACAATTATAATCTTGTTCTACACTTTAAAATTTCGGAGAATTATGCGACTTCCTCGTATGAAAAGTATTTTTATGCACGAATTTATTGTTTTCATTCTTCATTCTCACGTCACGTTACAAAACCTTAGCAAACCTGTTTTTGATATAACTTTGCCTTTTTGCGTCAGTTTCCTCTATTTCCTTGCTTAATAATCACATTATCCTTTTTAACATAACTTTCTCTTCTTTTTGGTGTTCTATCATATATAGTAGTTTTTATTTCTAAAATGTTCTTATATTTTTGGTTCTAGCAAATTTCGACTAATCGGAAATTTATTTCTAGAATGACGATTAAATAAAATTGCCGATGGAGACTAACATGGTTTCCGTTTCTGTACCACTTTCAGCTGGGACACGTAATATTTGCTTATATTTGTGTAGAGCTTTTCCAACTAATTCACTGGACTTTAGATAATTTGGGTTTGCCGTATTAATATTAAAATTCCGATTGTTGCTAAATTATTTTATTTCAAATGACGAAAAATGCGTGTTATCAGCTGCTATGGTTTGTGGAATACCGTGACAATAAACTATTTTCTTCATTGATCCAATGACATTCAATGAATTTTTACCCCTATGTTCATTAAGTTCAATCCATTTAGACAAATAATCTAATACAGCACACCCTACTACTTAGAACGGTAATTCCGGAATTTGACGCTGTTGAAGCTCATTTTTCACATTGCTAGTTACTTCTAAATTTTAGAAAAAACTTGGCACTTTTCAATTACATTTCCTAAATCGCCGATCATATTTGTCCAATAGAGAAGCGTTCTTGCTCCAGCTTTCGTCTTTTCGATACCTAAATGTGATTCATGCCACAATTTTAACATACTCGGTAATAAAGTATTTGATACGATTACTTGTTCATTTAAAAATATTAAGTCTGGATGTCTGGATGTTCATGGTGGTCTATTAATAGCTATAATCAATCAGTATAAATGTCTACACACTAATATTGCGTCCGCGGCGATATTGAAATTCTTTTAGTTATTTTATTCAGTAAGTAAATAAAGTATAAATTCCTATGTCATCCGCTTAAATCCCAACGAAGTTTCTAAAATTTAATTCAATTCTTTAACAGTAAAGTACTAGTTGATCCAAAATTTTTCGATTTGTGCAATACTAAAACAGATTAAATTCTAAAAGAATGACGTTACGAAAACCCACAAACCCAATAAACACCCGATAGTAGTCCAAAATGCATTATAACATTACAACAAGCCATCATCATTTTTAATGGGAAGAGTATTACAACTCTTATTACATTTTCAGAACCAGGGAAAACCCTAATGACCCTTCCCAACTTCCAGCATAAAAAAGGAAGATTGTCTTCCTGAAGTAAAACCAATTTACAAATCTTGCTGTTTGGTTGCACTACAGACCATTTGCAACGCTGTTGCAGCTCATTCAAGTATTCTTTAGACCAACAGCACCAGAATTGCTGTAGCATAAATTGTATTTTTGGGTATTTCGCCAGTCGATCGAATTTGAAATGTTCTAAGGATGTTGACCAATCAGGAAATGACCAGGTGTGAAACAACTTAAATCGGTTGAGTCACTGGACATGGATGACAACGGTCGCGAATTCATACAAGCTTCAATTTACACAATTAATGTGTTTAACTGTTCTTTGCCGCAGGGGTTACAACCAATTGTTCGCTCTATATGATATTTTGCTATTTTAACGGCAGCCTCCCAAAGCCCACCAAAATATGGAGATCGGCCTTGATCAATGTAATACCTACTAACAAGCTCTTGATGAGGATCTGACTTTATTAATTTTTTCAGTTCCATTAACTCCGACTTTGCTCCTACGAAATTGGTAGCATTGTCCGAATATATGTGACTAGCAAGTCCTCTGCGACCGGTGAAACGACGTAAAGCTGCAATAAACGATGATGTACTCAGACTTTCAACCAATTCCAAGTGCGCAGCCTTTGTTGAAAAACAAATAAACATAACATAACAATATTTGGTGACAATATGCAGTGACACAAACTAGCCTAGTATATGATGAAGAATAGCGATTGAATATATCCCATTCAAATTCATTAAACAAGGCAGACTCAACTTTACGGAGTTCTAAGTATTCACCATTTACTTGAAAGTTGGGTCGTATCGGCAAATCGTTCGTATTACGTTACAAACATTTTGGACCGTTCCACCAAATTTCGTTATGTTTGAGATCTCGTGGCAATGCTCCTCTGGAGATGACATAGGCAGGATTCACATCCGTTGGCACATAATGCCAATCTAAAGGATTGCTCAGTTCCTGAATCTGAGTGATTCTATTTGCAACGAATGTTTGATATTTTGACGGTACATTTTCAACTCGATGCAGTATGTTCATGGAAGCACTCCAAGAGAATATTTTATTAAAGCAGATTTCCATTGAGGTCTTTACTGTATCCACGACTACAGCCAAGAGAACAGCTGCGCAGATCTCCAAGCGTGCAATTGTTTGACCGCCTAAAGGTGCAACACGTGATTTAGCACATTGCAGCTTCACATCCACGGCCCTTCTGCATTAACAGAACGTATGTAAACTGCACAACCGTAGCCAAGATTGGAGGCATCTCCGAAGCCATGCAATTCGATTTCTGTTACCTTGGATACTAGTATCAACCCAAAATTGTTACCAAGTTTTCCATTGTAGTGGCATTTGCCACATCAGTTGACGATAATTCATTTACGTTAGATTCAAACTTACGTAATTCGAAGCCACCCTTTACCAGTAATTCTATCAATTCTCGCTTTAAAATCTGAGCCTCTCGTTTCAAATCTCGTTTCAAAACCATCTCTGCATTTAGTAACATGTTGCCCTCTTCAACAACGAGCTCAAATAGATATTTTACCGCCAAGTATACAGCCAACGCAGTAATATATGTTACGGTACATAGTAGGTAACACTTAACTTCTTCACTTTTAATTTGACGAAACCAAATGCGATGAAATCTTTAAATTCACTTTTTATCAGTACCTGTCGGTACATCTTGGCGATGTCTCCGGTGAATAGTACGCAATAATTCCTAAAACGCATAACAATAGAAAACAGATCCTGTTGTAAATTCGGTCCGACCATGAGACAATCATTTAGTGAAATTTCCGAAGACGTTTTATGAGAAGCGTTAAAAACAACTCTCAGGTTCGTTGTCGTATTTTTTTCCTTTAGCACACAATGGTGCGGGATATAATACTTTATACTGCTCGTATTGTCATATGACAAATGGCAGGTGTACCTCTTCCATGTGTCCGACGCATATGAACTCTGTAATGAAATCGACCGTATTGCCGTTTTATATTTGGTTGCTTATCCAATTTTCTTTCTAACCAGAGAAATTGCTTCAAGGCTGAGCTACTTGATTGACCCAAATGATCAATATTAGATTTGCAAGGCAAAGCGACAATAAATCTACTTTTATTATCTCGAGTATATTTGCGCAGAAAATGTTCCTCACAGCTTTTCTCCACCAAATAATAATTATTAGAGGTATTCATGCAAGCCATGATTTCCTACTCTGGTCCCAATATTACACCATTTTAATTTGGAAGTATAGTATTGGTAATACCAGAGATCTTTGGTGAGTAATGGAGGTAACTCCTTCGCTATGTATTGTTTACCTGGCAACATAATTTCATTATAAATCTCAGAGCCTATTATCATATCAATAGGCGATGACTTATGGAATGTTGGATCCGCTAAAGAGATGGACGAATAAATGTTTGTAATATCGAATGGCACCGATGTTGTTGGTAAGTCGTTTGTAATTTTTGGCATTATTAGGAATCTTAGATTAGTGGTGTAATGGTAGCAATGTGATGAAAATGTTACATTCGTACAATATTTAACTTCACTTGACGACGAATTGATTCCTGGAGTCGATGTAAATGCATTTGACCTTTTAGTTCTCAAAAGCTGATATAATTGTTCCGTGACAAAATCAGCTTGTGAACAAGCACGGGATTCGAAAACATTCCAGAAAACTTGCCCATATGACATCTGTAGGCAATAAAACTCTTTAAATTTCCGAAGTGCAGCAAGACATGATGCCGCAGCGGGCACAAACTGCACCAGAGTGCAACACAGTCCGTCACTTTATGATTTTTAATGAGACAGTTTGTACATAAATTGTATTTTTTCACGAGGCTGAATATATCTTTAATGGTGACGTTAGATTGCTTGAATTTACCACACTGAGTTAGTAAATGAATTCCATCACAATATTTACATAAATCTGTTGCGTTCGAAGCAAATGATTTTTGTGTTTTTAGTAATTGGTTTGACGGCTTACTGGAGTGACCTTGGTTCGATTTTACTGGCATTGTTGGTTTTATTGAACGCAAAATTTTGAGTCTATTTCATAGAGCTTCTACAAATTCCATATAACTGATGCTATTTATCTTTGCATATTCTTTAAAAATTTCAATCTTTGAAGCATTATCTAAACACTCAGTTAAGTGACGGAGTGAACTCATTTTTTGCATTTAAAGTTCTTTAAAGTTCTTAACGCCAGAAAATGTCTGTTAAAGGTGTCCCCTCTTTCTCTCTTATAAGTGCCTTAAATGCAAATCTTGAATATTGGATTCGTATAAGATGGATAAGATCGAATTAAACGAAAGGCTCGACTGTCCCATACACATAATATCAAATAGCAAAATTTTATTTCCACATCGATGTTATCATTTTCGTGGATCATTTTGTTGTAGATTGCTTTGAAGTTTAGCCAATTAATTTTTCGAGTTAGTTGCGTTAGTTAATTGAGTTTCTTAACACTACACTGCATATAATTCCTAAAAAAAATCAAACCAAATCATTTTCATTTCATTTATCGAGTATTTAACAAAATAAATAAAAAAATTTAATCAAATCGAAATGTCAATATTAGAATAGCACACGTCGTGTATCTAAACGACAACATCTAAGTATATATATAGGTGATATCTTTTTGATCACATGTTGAGATGTGATTTGTCGAGATGATAAAATACCGCACATCCGTATATATACGTAACACTTACCAAGCGTATACCATAATATATAATGTAAAACGTGCATTCTCAGTAAATGTTGCCAAAAAAAAAAACAAAAACGAGAAATATTTCCACCCTCATAATTTTCTTTTTAACCCGAAATCAGATAAGAAACGAAAAACTCATTCAATTCGTCGTATCTCAATGGTACATGCGGTAGCATAATCAATCAGACAGACACCAAATAAAACAAAAAACCAAAAGCAAAAAAGGTTTTCCTACTGATTTTATGTTGACATTTCTAGCTTGTGTACTTTCTTGTTGATTTGTATTTGGTTTTCCAACACAATTATTTCCAAGGATAGCACAAATAAGTTAAATACTACTATCACGACATGAAATAAAAAAACGAAACCATTTTCATTGACATTTTCTGCGAAAAAGGCATAAACACACACACAAAAAAAAAAAATTAAAAGCTTTTAAGTGAGTTAATTCAAAAAGAAATTAAAAGCTTTAGGTTTTTTTTGTGATAGTCTTCTCGGGGTAAGATTTTCTTGGATTTTTATTTTTTACTTTGTGATTAGTATAGTCAGTTAGAATATACGACAAACACACAAACATACAGTAAAAGGATAAATTTGTACACTTCATAGGAATAAGCTTGAATTTCTTTTCATTTTATTTTAAATTGTTCAAAGTTTTGATCACAAGCATTAAAAACTTTTATTAAGTTTTTTTTTTTTTGTTAATTTAAAACTTTTATCTTCGGTTGGTACTTCTATCATTTATTTCTTTAGAATTAGTTTTCTACGAAATTTGTATGTCAAAGACGTGAGGTAATTTTATACAGTTTCAAGAGGCCCTTATTTATAATAAGTTAACGAGTTATAAATATATGAAAAAGAGCACAAAATTGACCGCATTGTAATTACATAAAATTTTTAATTTATGTACTTATAACCGACCCAATTTATCAAATAGGTCACATAGGTACATGCATTATTTACATTTTTCATATTTTCATTTCACCCAATTTACATTTCCCAATATGGATTTTTGTTGCTCTCGTTTCGATACCAATCAATATTTCATTAAAAACCTGCTTTAAATTTACATTACATACATATATAACGTATGTATGCAGATGTACATCAATAATGTAGATATATATTACAAATCAGATATCACACAAACGTTATGAGATTACAAAAAAAAAATTGGGGTGATGTAGTACCAACGAGTACTTGACCCCCTAAATAAACTGAAATTAGATAACAAAATTTAAAATGTTGTGTTAAGAAATTCAACTTCATTTATTTGATTAAGGTTTGATTTTATTTTCGGATACATTTTTAATGAGTTTGGTTTATTTGAAGTGCTTTTTTTTGGTTATGTGGTGTAGTGTTTACATAAGTTATAAATATTTTAAACTTGATAAATTATACAAACTAATTTTAAAAGGTGTTAGATAGGATGTCATAAACTAACAAGAATATAGCGATGAGATTTTCAATACCAAATAATAAGAAGATGAAAAATATACGTCAGGTAATCAACAAGAAAATTAAGCTTTCTTGTGCTGTGGGCGAGTAAAGCTGCCCAACTAAAAGAAAAATTTATTTGTTATTTAGACAATAAAATTACAATATTTTATTAAATTTGTTATTTAATGTTTTTAATTATAATATAATTTGTGAACGGATTTGGGTCTAAATCTTACTTTGCAAAAGCTTACTTTTCAAAATCAAGATTTTAAATCTGATATATGAGTGAGATATGCTAAAAATAACAAAAAAAAAAAATTTAATAATATTGAAATGAATTACATATGAGCAATTTTATAAAGCAAACCGGGCGCGCGAAAATTAGGAAAATCCCTTAACTATTAGGATGTTCAGAAATTAATGCAGGTTTTATGATTTTATTTGTTTCAACAATTTTTTAACAATAAAGAATTACCCAAAGGGTTTAACATTATACGTCATTTTAAAGCTTATTTTATGCTCTTTCTTACCACATAACCCATTTATAATCTAAATTGTAGTTTTGTCTATTTTTAGACCTTTGAAGTTCAGATGTCAAAACAAGAATTTCGCCACATTTACTTGTATTAATTTAAACTCGGCCGCAGTGCAGCACAAACGGCTCGAAACATCAATGAAGTTTGGGGCCAAGGAAGTGTTAACGAATGCACAAAACAACGTTGGTTTCAAAAATTTCGTCATGGTGAATTCAATCTTGAAGATGAGAAAGATCGCGGACGTCCCTCTGCTATTGACGATGATGAATTGAAGGCTTTGGAGGGAGGAAATCCACGCACGACTATTCGAGAGCTTGCATGGGACCTAGGCGTAGGTATTGGATTAATTTCGGAACATTTGAGCCGAATTGGAAAGTCGAAAAAGCTTGACAAATGGGTGCAACACGAATTATGAAAACTGAAAAAATCGGCGTTATGAAGTTTGCTCTTCACTTCTTCTGCGCAACAAAAACGAACCATTTCTCGATCGCTTTGTGACGTGCGATGAAAAGTGGATTCTATACGATAACCGATGACGTTCAGCGCAGTGGTTGGACCTAGGCAACGCACCTAAACACTTCTCCAAACCTGAGCTGCATCAAAAAAAGACCATGATGACTGTTTGGTGGTCGCCAGCCGGAATTATCCAGTACAGCTTCTTGAATCCTGGCGATACTATCACAGCAGAGAAATATTGTCAACAAATTGACAGAATGCATAAATAACTGAAACGTCTGCGTCCAGCATTATTCAATAGAAAGGACCCAATTCTTCTGTATGATAATGCTCGACCACATGTTGCACAGCCGACGCTGCAGAAGTTGAACTAACTTTGCTACGAAGCTCTGCCCAGAAAACCAGAAATCACATAAAAAGTATTTAATTCCATTATACATAATTTTGAATGGTTCTCTTATATGACATGTCATTAAAAGAAATTATATAATCATCAACATTTACCAAATAGTGATGTTTATCTGATCGAAATGGCCCAAATTATATGACTAAAAACGGTCCAATAAGAATCATATAACATTCAGTATGTCATTGTTCTATGACTTGAAACTGTATAGCGAACCCTGTTGAATATTGTATTATTTTGTTTGTGGCTAATTAATGATCGATAAAAGATGGATCACAAAATAAATATGTTATGATTGTTATATGATCAGCCAAGTTTTACTATATAATGCTGATATATGATTTTCAAAATTTTCATAAAAATATATTTTATAATTCCTTAATTTTCCCTTTTTTCTTATTCAACCAATTATTACGTTATTACATATTAATTAATTTTTCTATCATTACTGAAATATTTATATTATTATTTTTTTGGATTAGAATTACCTTATTTTATTTTACCTGTGATATGTCCTCTCGCTGCATTTCGAACTCGTGCCATCTAAGAATACTAAATGTATGAATATATGCTACGCCTTAATTACCTTTGCTATTGCTGCTCCTAACAAAACTTGTTTATTTGCGGTATTAATATTGTTTAATTTACGAAACGTATTCAAAGAAAATAGATGCAAGATATCATTATTGTGGAACATGGCGCGATAGAGAGAGATATCTATATTTCTGTATATGACCATTATGAAGTTGTAATATGATCAAAAACAGGCTTGAAAATATATTAAAGCTAATATAAAGTATTCATATGATCATTTTATGACTGGAAAAAACGGTTAATTTTTGCTTGTAATAGAGTTAGCCTTCATTCTAGCGGTATTTAAGTGACAGCATTTAATGAGTGTACATCAGAGTGTATAAACGTGAGTTTTTTTATTTAATAAAATTAAATATTATAATCACAAATATGGCGTATAGCATTGTACAAACCAACGAAAATAATAAACCATACCTTACGGTTGTGCCTATTAATTGGGTAGATGAAAATGGCTGGGAGAAATATATTACTGGGTGATCGGATGGTATTGCTGCGAAATTAGATGGCATTGATTTGCTGTATTGGCCACCAGAAAAGGTTAAAGAACTTTTAAAACTAGCAGAAAGTGTACCGCAACCGAGTTGGAAGGTGGGTTTTATTATTTTGTAACATACATATTACAATAATAAACAATTTTATTGGTTTTAGCGTAAATGTGTTTTAATTTTAACACATCAAATCAAAACCAATAAAATTGCTTATTAATAAATAAAAGCTTACAAAATAATATTCATATATTTATATATTTGAATGGTTTTACTTGTCCATACATTCACTTTAAGCGCTATTTATGTTGAATTATTTATTTTAGATAATGCGATGCAAGATAAAGAGGCGAAATTTGGAATTTGAAGAGGCTACTAAAACTCTAGAAGTCATTATGGAAATTTCAGAAACGGAGGAGGATAATTATCCAGGGGTAAAAAAAAAAAAAAAATTGATGGAATGAGGACTTCTGGACTTTCAAACAAAAATTTTAAATCTCAGCTCATATATATTAATGGTAAAAATTCATTTATTTCAAAACATTGCTTATTTATTCGTTTCAAATATTTTAGGCCCTACTGTAACGCCTAATGCAGAGAGGAAACCAAAACTAATTCGAAAGTTATACGGCCATCCTTCATATATCAAAAAAACGCCCTCGCTTATAGCTGAAAAAAGTAATTCGTTATTGAAAATACCTGTTGATTCAGAGCAACAACAAATTCCAGAAACCAATAGCGATCCTTATGTCCAGGCCGATATAAATCGTTCTGAATCGATGTTGCACAAAATTTTGGAAAACGTCACTTCGTTTAGAGACAACATGATGACTAGGATGTCAGCATTGGAAATGAGAGTCAGTTCCATCGAAAATCAGATTGGAAAATTACCTTCCTTAATGACGGAAGCTGCCAAGTACGGTCCACTTAGAAATAAATAATGTGTTGTTTTATTAACTTTTTACTAATTCTAGGCCTTTGCTGGAAGAATCAGCAAAAATACAAACAACTTTGGAGCAATTTTATTCGCGCAAGGAGTTACGTACCAAAAATCCATTATTTTGCGAGCCCTCGGTAACACCAACTGATTTACCTGGATTTACTATCATCGATTCATTATCGAAACTAGAGGAGTTCGAGGAAAATCTAAAGGATTTAAACTATTTTCAAAATTTGGTAAGCAGTTTACTCATTTTTATATACATAAACATATTTGTAATGCTACCATTTGTCGACCATATAATTTAAATGATGTAGTCGAAAAATTAGGCGCCGCAATGGAATGTTAAGAGTTGCAGCTAAAGTGAACGTTTGCTCTGCTTGCAAGTTTTATGTATTTCGCCATTGATACTGTTGTGCTTCGTAAACTGTACAGCAAATGAATTTTTGACCTCACCCAAATAGCCATATTTTAGCTTGTAATTTTATAAAATGCGTTTATGTTTTACAATTTATTCAATAATTTACATTATGTATTAAGATAATTATTTTAATGTTTTAAGTTTAATCGATTGAAATGCTTCAATGGCCAATGCAACGGTAGTGGGCGCACTGTTTGTTATGATATTTTAGACCGGATTTTAGCGCGCTCATTTCTGGCTACTTGTTCATGGACCGGAATAGGACGTCAAACTGCAAAGCACAGATTCGACAACCAACACAATGTAATTAAAATGTTTTGTGATGTTGTTTTGGTGGCAGATCCAACATTTTCAGTGTCTCAATGCGAAGATTTTTTAAAAAAACAGTTACGAAACTCTACGGCTCGGCTTAATTCCAAATTGCTTCGTAAACCAACACAACGTCAACGCCTGCGTTGTGCGACTTCTACTACCACGTTAGATGTTGGCCAAATTCAGTAAGTGATAGATTAAAATAAATGCCTTAATTTGCTTTAAATATTGAGTCATTTCTTCTAGTTCTAGTAATATGTTTACAACTGCTAACACAATATTTATCACGTGCTCCTCAGATTTGTATGCTGTTTGATTTTATTCCTTCGTTTTATAATAGCACAATAATTTTATATTTCTTTTTTACAGAAATTCGCCAGATTTGGACGAAGAAATCATGACAGAGTTGGTACAGGAAACCAGAAATATTCCATCGTCAGACTCATCTTTTTCTCCATCTACTCCGAAGACAAATTAATGTTAAAAGAATTTTATTTTTATATTGAAAAATCGAAATTTATTGGAAATAAAACTCAGAATTAATGAATTATTTTAAATTTTATTAGAATTCGTTTTGTTTCAATTAAAATATTTTTTAGTTCAATGTGTGCTGCAGTGGTATAAACACAACTTGGTTATTTTCATTTTTTATTGCTACTAGCTTGCACAATATTTCTTCAATTGGATACAAATCACTAGAAATAAACTTAGTAGAATTTGTGGTATAAAAAATATTAAGATTAGATGATTCTATGGGGTCTGAAAAAAATCATCCCGATATTTTATCTTTTGTCCAAAAATAAAATGTTTTGCATCGATTTCAGTTCCATATTCCATTGCAATGATGTCTTTGTTTATATTCAGGAACCACTTATTCTCAAAATTATTTTTGAGGATGAAATTTTCTTTTAATTGTATCCACCCAAATTTTTTTATATTCGATTCATCAAGTTTTAAACGATATTTATAAAATGGATAATTTTTTCTGAATTTATGGGGTTCGACACGTTTGGTTATTTCGGATAGTCTGTTTGCTAACTGAACTAGCGGCAGGCGACCATTTTTAATTTTTTGTTTTATTTGATACAACATATTTTCAAAAGGATATGTGGAAATTGTTGGCAATGGTCCAAAACGTTCAATTTCATCTGGTACATGCGAAAAATTATGTGGGTTTGATGTCAAATGATCGGGATATAAGAAAGTGTAGTTTTCTACAAAGTGCTCTGACAAAGATCTTCCTAATGGCCAATATTTTTTATAGTAATTAGAGGAGAAAATTGTAGTTGCACAGAATAACACAACAAAATTATAGTAATCATCTACAGGTAAGTGATCTTTTAGGATGACTATGCCGATATAATTAAGAAAAGAAGCAAATTCGCTTCCCTTCCAAAAAGCAAGAACGTCTGTACCTCTAACACCGCGATGTATTTCGTCCGGTAAATTAATTTTCAATAATTTTTCATTGAGGATATGTATCGTTTTAGAATCCCACTTTGTATTATATCCTAAACTGCCATCTTTAAACCCCAGTAAATATTTTTTTACAATTCCGAGATGTAGAATGTGTAGCGGATCTCCAACGATTACATCTTTTATCATATCTAGCGACTTAATTCGTAGTAATGGTGATATAATTGGTTCCAATTTTGTTCGTAAAATTGGTCCTTCAGGTACTTTTATTTTATAGTTGTTGTGGTGTAATCCATATATTCTCGATCGGAAGCCTTCGTTAGTTCTGGGAGGAGCATTTTGATTATGAAATACGGTTGTATTTGAATTATGCGAAAAGTGTCCTACCGTTGTGCATTTTAGGCAACCGTGCTTTGCATTAAAATAAACTGTTCCTTTTATAAACGACCGTGCAGGCGTATCACATATAAAACATCGTATTTTCACTGATAATTTATGGCCATTTATTTGTATTCCATTGTCCAGAATTGGAATGGTTTCATCAACAAATGGTTTTAAAAACTGTTCTATTTTTTGTGGTTTACTGGTTCCATAAAATACTCCAATTACCATTGGTTGAAATTCCGGAATTTCAAAAATGTTGAACAGTATAGGCCAAAATTCGGATTTACAACTTCTAAAAATAGGTAAACCATCAATATTAATATTTAAAGAGATCACAATAGATTCCTTAAGTTTTGCAAAATATCTTCTTAAACAAACTTCCAATCCTTGATGCCAATATTCACCACCTTCTATTTTTATAAAGCTCTGAGCTGTTTGACGTGGAGTTTGCATTATTGATCTTGGATCGTTCTGTAAATTAGCTCCAAAACTTTTATTAACGTTTTTAATTAACGGTCTTAAAGCAGCTTGGTTTATATTATATTGATGTGCCCATGATTTTAAAAAATCTTTGAATGATACATCAACTTCCTCGCTATCACTGCAACCAGATAACTCATTTGCACTAGCATTATCACCATTAACTTCAATTTCATCATCATAAATATCTTCCTCTGGACTAAAATAATCAACGTCAATAGTAGCATCAGGATTTTCACTATCGCTGTCACAGTAGTCTTCGGGAAAAGGGCTTCTCTCAACTTCAGTATGCTTAACCATAGTTTCAGTATTAGATGGCTGAATAGATACATTATTTAATCCTGATGTGGATGGGCCGGCGATGGACGAGTTTTCATTTTCCAAATTATGTACTGGTTCGCTGAATTTATTATTAAATATTATTTCTGCATCCTTAGTAAACTTTGACATTTTATCATATCTTATTTTTCGAAAATGTCTTTTGTATGTTCCGCTGTATTTTAATTGTTTCCAACTAAATTGATTCGTTTTCGGCTTATCCATATTTTTAATTTAAATATATTTGTTTACAAGCTGGAGCAAATGAACAATATAATAATTGCCAAACTTTTACGTCACTTGTGAAATGGATTTGTTACAAGTATGCGGCAATCTAAGAGTCATAAAATATGCTACTTTAGGACTATTTTGTGGTTTAAAATCAGGCCGAGTTGTACTTCGATCATAATACCAAATAATATAAAATAATACGTATTCGAAAAATGACCGACCAAAATTATGATTGAAATAAGAGATGTCATCTAGTCTAAGTCAATCTAATGATCAATATTTGGTTCGTTATGGCTTTGTATCAAGTTTAAAACCGATATATGACCACTGCAGATTTTGTGGTCAACATAATGACTAACTTGTGACGTTTGAATCACCAGCTGACTAAAATAGGACCATCATGTGATCAATCAAGAAAATTAATATGACTTAAGGTTTACTGGGATGCCTCATCCACCATACTCACCAGACCTCTCGCCAACCGACTACCACTTTTTCAAGCATCTCAGCTACTTCTGGCAAGGAAAAGTCTTCAACGACCAAACAGCCGCAAAAAATGCCTTCGAAAAATTCGTCGCTTCCAGAACTTCAGAATTATATGCTACTGGAATTAATAAACTTGCATCTTGTTGGCAGCAATGTGTAGATTCTAATGGTTCTTATATCGATTAATAAAATTTATTCTAAACTGAGATATGTCGTTTTAAATAAAATGGTTGAAAACCTGCATTAATTTCTGAACAACCTAATATATAAAATTTAAATGTCGGGGATTCCCAAGACAAGAACATTTTTACTTCTTGCATGTAATACTATTCACTTAAGTGACGAAATTTAATCGTTCGCTTGTGATAAACAAGTGATAAGTAAATCAAGGATATAGTAAATAAACAAAACAAGTATGTAGGTATTATTGATAGTAGTGACTAGTGAAGTCAGTTAATTGGCAAAAAGTTTTGTGAGTGTTATTGGATTTGTTCTCATGATGAATATCCACATCGTGAAAACAAATAAAGGGAAGGAGAATTGAATTTTCGACGGATATGCGTACCATTTACAAAGAAAAGGCGATACTTTCGAATGGATGTGCGCCGGCACAAAATCTCTATTTTGTAAGGCAAGAGTGGTGGCCGCGATTACAAATGGTTCACTTAATATAAGAAAGGGACCATCTAAATAAACCCATAATACGTCTCCTTATGAGAAATCGGTATTCGAGACAAATAGAAACGTGAAGAATGACGCAATAAACTCATCTAATTTGCATTCTGAAATTATTCGGGATAACGTAATTAAATGTTTACCAGAAGTCCGCGTTTACTTCCCGAGCAGACAGGCTCAAAAGCAAAAAATTAGTAGAGCCGTCTTCTGCAATATGACAACCTGATTTTTAATATAAGCATTCCGGAAAATTTAAAATATTTAGAAGGAGGACTATTTGTACTTTTGGAAAAGATGTTCGATAATCAAAAAAGTATTTTGTTCGGAAGCAATCAATCCTTAAACTCCTGGGATAAGCAGAATGTTGCCTTATGGATGGGACGTTCGAGGTGGTTGCAGTATTTATGCGCCAACTATGTACCATTCATAACCAAATTCAACATTCAATTGTGCCATTATTGTTCTGTGTGATGAGTTCGACAACTGAAGCCGCATATTTCGAAACTTTTAATTAAATTTATAAATTAACAAGCGAATGGAACGTACATTTGAAGCCCAAAGTCATAATATCGGACTTCGAAAAGGCAAGCGTATCGGATTTAAAAATGTTCTTCCCAGAGGCTCAATTTAAAGGATATTTGTTCCATTTTGGACAGATAATTTGGCGAAAGATTCAGGCGCAAGGTTTTGTTACTAAATATGGGAACGACGAAAATGTTTCTTTACTACAAATTAAAATGCTAAAAAGTTTAGCTTTTGTACCTCTAAAGTTATGGTGTATTACAGTGAACTACAAATATCGATGGATTCGGATGCTCGGAAAATAGGGATATAGTTCGACAAAAACTATTTACCCGGGATAAAAACCAAGAGTAGATCAGAACGAAAACCCGCTTATTCTCCAAGTTTTTGGACAATTTCGGATGATATTAATAGCAATATCCCGCGTACCCAGAACTCCGTGGAAAGTTGGCATCGGCGGTTGCAAGTAGTAATTGGGAAATCACACATTGGGATTTATCGGCTCGATACGCTCCCTTTGTGAACTCATCTCATAATTTTAGAAGAATAGTGTCATTCAACACTTGCTTCGTTTTCATATCACCAGCAAAACTCGCAGAATTCGTAAGTCCAAAAACAATTTTTTTAGGAGGCAATGCAAATTATCTCTCTATACTTCGTATTGTTACAGGCAAACACCAATTTACTTGTCAAGTTTTTCCACTTAACATTATATTTTATGCTATTTTAGAAACGGCAATCGAATCACAATTTTTTCTTGTATCGTTCCATATGAAAAACGCAATAATTCGCTAAACTTGACTTACATATTCTGCGAAATTCGCCGACGATATGCATATTTGTTGATGTACGAAACAATTATCCGGAAGAATAATACGAACAGCAAAAAAGAGAATACTAAATTATAATTTATAAAGATGTAACGAAGAGATTAGAGGTTTGGTGCGGTTTGTGTAGCGTGGACTTTTCCAAACATAATCTCATGCTTGTATAACCGCATGATTTAAAGGAGAAACAAACAAGATAAAATTATCATAATTTTTGCCACGTCCTTAGTATCTAATAAAATAATAAACCAGGAGTGATCGGCTAAAATGCCAGCCTCAACTCCCGGTGATCCCGTCATATCCACCACCAGAACCCCCGTATCATCGGGCCGCCCACCGGAACTGCCATTACGGTCACAGCGGTTACCGATGCCAATAAGAGATTCAGACGACCAATACATATGTCGTGGAGCCCTCCACTGCAGCCTGCAATGAAGAAACGAACTCCACGACCTGTAAAGAAATGGAAGGACCGACCCTCCGCAAGACCCACCTCAACATCACTGAATCAACTTAAAAAAACTTAAGGTAAATGTACCAGTTTCCGTCAGTCGTCCAATTATCGGCAGTTTTACGAAAAATGAGAAATAATAAAAAACTAATCACCTCTCTTGATCTGAGGCATATATATTTCGAAAAATCGATATTCCCGTCATAATGCACAGAGACAAACATTTCGATCGGGACCGTTAATTTATCGTTATAATTAATCTGCCGAAAATAGGCTCGGAATTAATTTGGCGTGTTTGTATTTTCGTCATAAAATCGATAATAGGTTCAAGCGATTGCATTAATAATACGTTTTTTTTGTTAAATACTAGTAAATATATTTAAAATTTAATACTTAAATGCAAACTAAATTTTTGACTAATTTCCGGCACACGAAATTTTCATTTAAAAAACCCGAAATAGACTTTTGCAGTGTCCGTTTTAAGTAAAAAAATTGAGGACCCGACTTTCTTTTACGAACAGCGAATTTTGAGAAACTTATATAACTTTAAGAAATTCTGAAACATTCTTAATCTTTTTGGAGATTTCTGAAACATTTGAAACTTTCTAGAAAATTCTGGCCTAGAAAATTTGAGAATATTCTTGAAAATTCTAAAACATTCCAAAAATTTTTTGAACATTCCAATACACCTGAAACTCTCTAGAAAATTCTGAAACACCTGGAATTTCGTAGAAAATTTTGCAGCATTCTCGAAAATTTCAGAAATATTCTTGAAAATTCCAGAACACCTGGAACATTCTAGAAAATTCTGGAACCTTTTGGAATATTCTGAAACATTCATCCTAAAAAAATTCTCGAAAATCCTGGTACATTCTAGAAAACTTTGGAAATTCAGTGAAATTCTAGAAAATTCTGGAACATTCAGAAACTTTCTAGAAAATTCTGAAACACTGGAATTTTCTAGAAAAGCTTTGCAAATTCTAGAAAATGAATATTCTTGAAAATTCTGGAATATTTCGAAACATTTTAAAAAAATCTGAAACGTTCCAGTGCACCTGAAATTTACTAGGCAATTTTCTAATATTCTGGAACTTTCTAAGAAACTCTGGAAACTTTTAGAACATTCTGAAATTTTCTAGAAAATCTTAAAGAATTGTGGAACGTCCTGGTACATTCTACAAAATTTTGAAAATTCCGGAAAATTCTAGAAAATTCTGGAACATTCTGAAAATAGGTAAAAATTCTAAAACACCTAGAATTTTCTAGAAAATGCTAATAAATTCCGAAACATTCTGTTGTAGAATATTTGAGAATATTATTGAAAATTCTGGAACATTCCGAAACCTTCAAAAAAAATCTGAAACGTTTTAGTACACCTGGAACTATCTAGAAAATTCTGGAACTATCTAGAAAATTTTGGAACCTTTTTGGAACATTCTGAAACATTCTGAAATTTTCTAGAAAATCCTAAAAAAAATTCTGGAAAGTCCTGGTACATTCTACAAAATTTTGGAAATTCCGGCCAAATCTAGAAAATTCTGGAACATTCTGAAACTTTCTAGAAATTCTGAAACACCTGGAACTTTTTAGAAAATTTTGCAACATTCTAGAAAATTTGAGAATATTCTTGAAAATTCTGGAATATTGTAAAACATTCTGAAAAAATCTGAAACGATCCAGTACACCTGGAATATACTAGGCATTTTTTTAATATTCTGGAACTTTCTAAAAATAAATGAAACCTTTTGGAACATTCTGCATTTTTCTATAAAATCCTAAGAAATTCTGGAACGTCCTGGCACATTCTAGAATATTTTGGAAATTCCGAAAAATTCTAGAAAATTCTGGAACATTCTGAAACTGGCTAAAAATTCTAAAACACCTACAATGTTCTAGAAAATTCTGGAACATAACGAAACTTTCTAAAAAATTCTGAAATATTCTAAAATTTTCTGGAAAATCCTAAGAATTTCTGGGACGTCCTGGAACATTTTGGAAATTACAAAAATTCTGGCACATTCCGAACCATTCTAAAAATTTCTGGAACATTCCAATACACTTGGTACTTTCTAGAAAATTCTGGAATATTTTGAAACTTTCTAGAAAATTCTGAAACACCTGAAATTTGCTAGAAAGTTCTGGAAAATTCTAGAAAATTTGAGAATATTCCTAAAAATTCTGAAACATTCCAATACACCTGAAACTCTCTAAATTCTGAAACATCTTCAATTTTCTAGAAAATTTCAGAACATTCTACAAAATTGGAGAATATCCTTAAAAATTCTGGAACATTCTGAAACATTCCAAATAATCTGAAACTTTCTAGAAAATTCTGGAACCTTTTGAAACATTCTGAAATTTTCTAAAAATTCCTAAAAAATGCTGAAAAAACCTGTACATTCTAGAAAATTTTGAGAATTCCGGCAAATTCTAGAAAATTCTATATTCTGAACTTTCTAGAAATTTCTGAAATACCAGAAATTTTCCAGAAGATTTTACAACATTCAAGAAAATTTGCGAATAGTTTACAAAATTCTCGAACATTTCGGTCTGAAACGTTCCACTATACCTGGTTCTTTCTAGTCATTTTTCAATAGTCTGAAACTTTTTATGAAATTCTAGAACCTTTTAGTACATTCTGAAATTGTATAGAAAATCCTAAGAAATTCTGGAACGTCCTGGTACATTCTAGAAAGTTTTGGAAATTCCGGAAAATTCTAGAAAATTCTGGAACATTCCCTGAAACTTGGTATAAATTCTGAAATACTTAGAAAATTTGAGAATATTCTTGAAAATTCTGGAAAATTTCAAAACATTCTAAAAAAATCTGAAACGTTCCAGTACATCTGGAATTTTCTTAAAATTGAGGTGTGGCCAACACACGACTTTCTTTTACGAACAGCGAATTTTGAGAAACTTTTATAATGCAAATTTCTTGCAAACTTAATTAACACATGAAGTACCGACCGGTTAAAATGACCGGTTGTCATTTTTTGAAATAATATTTTTTTTTTATTATGTAACTATTATTTTGGAAATTCAAGATGACTTTTAATATGACAACAAAGTAATTATATTAAAACTCAACATAAATTTACGAAACAATACTATCATAACAATAAAAAAAAAATTAATTTAATGAATGAGTAATCCGCCATTTTGTCGGGTTGGTAGTGCTAGTGTTAAGATTGTTTTTATTTTTTCATGTTTTCTGTAAATTGTATATTTTTGAAATATTTGCAAAATAAATTTTCTGTTTCACGGAATCTGGGACCTGGTAGTAGTAGTTTTTTGTAAACCTTATACTTTTTAAGATATTTGCAAAACAAATTTTCTGGCCCAAGGGAGTTGCCTCTTCCGGTTGACCGATTTGGAGTAAAATTCAACTGGGACCTCCCAATTTATCAAAAAAGCTTACATCTGAAGTACCAGTTCGATTGGTTAAGCCATCTGAGCTGTAGAGAGGACACAGACTGACAGACGGACAGACTGACAGACAGACATCATTTCGAAACCCACTTTTTCGGACTCAGGTGACCTCAAAACAGATAAATCTTCCATAATCTCAAGTTTGAAAATTTTCATGATTACTATACTTTATTTTACTTACGTAAAAGTAAGTTAAAAAAAAAGGTATTCCGAAAATTAGTGTAAAATATACCGATATTAAGGAACATGTATTATATCAAGATTAAAATATTAAAATTAGCAATTTCATTACTGTTAATTAAAAAATTAAGATAATTTGCCAATTTAATACAATTGTAGTTCATTTAAAAAATGTATCAGATAAATAAATTCAAATTTTAATATAAATGAATTAAAATTATAAGTGTATGCCAAATAAGTGTATACTGGTAATTGGAGATTTATGATTTAGTTTTAATTTAGATATGAAGAGCAGCCGGAAGAATTACAGCCGACAATCACTTCTTGCGGTAACCGAAGCTGTGCAGCTTGGAATGCCAGCCTATGCTGCCAATAAAAAATTTGTTGTTCCTAGATCCACCATCCAAGAAAAAGTATCAAGGAAAACGCGGTTCAACAAAAACAGTGGACCACCAACTATATCACCATATATCACTGAACCACAAATACGGGCTTGGTTTAACAAAATCATGTCATTTATTAATGAAGAAAACTTCCAAGATGTGTTAACCGATCTTGCTCGAATTTCTAATGCTAACGAAACAACATTTTTCCTATCCCCGCAAGGAAAAGCTGCATTAGTACGTAAAGGTTGGAAGCAGGTTCCCGAACGCTACACATTTACTGCAACCGCTGGATGTACCATGTCTTCACCTAGTTAAAACTGAATCGAAGAATATATTGCGGTCCTGGAAAATCTCAAGCAAAAGTATAAAATTAAACAGGGAAGATTTTACACCTTTATTAGAAACTTGATTCGATCGCGCGCTTAAAAAACAAACCATTAAAAATGGATTCAGAACATCGGGGTTATACCCCGTATTTGGAAATTGTAAGAGCGCCATCATCTTTTGAAGACATTCAGATTTCCACTCATAATGATGACAACAATGATCAAACTAACCCAAACTAATTTTAATATTTCTGCAATTAATATTTACTTAATACCAATAAACCCTTCCTGTATATTGTTGCTAAAGATATGTAGAACACTTTTGCATAAACATTTTGTAACATTTTTGGTTTTTTCAATGAAAAAATTAGAAGCTAAAAAAAATTTGAGGTGAAAAAATAAAATAATGTGTACTAGTTTCTTAAACTATCGGTAATTGGCACGTTTATCTTACTCACTCATGATGAGTAAATAACAGGGAGAAGAAAAAAAATACGAAAACGTGTTGACATACCGTTTTATCTTCAAACAAGGTGACCCTATGAAGGTCACAGCGGTACACCGAATATGCCACACAGAGTAATAGAAACTGTAACTTAAAACACGCGATTTAATTAAATGTAATATCTGTACCGTTCACTGTATTTATAAAACGAGATTTTGCACAAAAAAAATGAAAACGAGAAAGCCGAAAATTATATCAAATACCAGAATTTGAAGAAAAGTAAAATAAATAAGATAATCTGGTACCCCATACGAAAACTGAAAGAAAAGCGTTATAAAATAATAAAATAATATAATAGTAAAAAAACGAAAGATGAAGAAAACCGGAAGAGTCAATATTGGCTCACATAAAGCATTAAATATTAAATTATATACGCAAAGCATTAATTCTTTGGTGAGAAGCACCCCAAAAGACAAATTTAAATTTTCGTTTTCTCTTTATGAAGTTTACAGTACCTATTTTAGGCCCGACCGACCTGATCAGCTAACTGTTACACTATAATGATTTTTTTTCTAACTTATTGTTTTTTTTTCCAAAATATAATCACTATTCACTAACTTAAAATTATTTTATTTTTTTTTGTATTACACGACAATTTTTTTTTTTTTTTTTAATTCACCAAACTTCACTCTATCACAAAAAAAAATTAAATTAAATGTCACACGGCAATAAACTTACTGGACTAACGTCCAAAACTTGACCGTCACTTTTAAAATTCCAAACGAGACTAATTTTCACTGAATGTCTGAATCACTGACCACCACAATTCACCACAAAAACGCTTTGACATTGACGATGACGATTGAGTATTGACGCGCGTGATTAAAAAAACAAAAAACCAACCGAGAACCGAACGACTCTTTATAACTGTCGCGCAATGTCGTCACGTCACATGCATATCATCAAATCAGATCATTAATATAAACGCCTACATATAAACAAAATGATTTTCTCCGTTGAATTGTCGAATATTCTAGATAAAATTACACAAACACATCTCATACTTTGACGCACGAACATACATACATGCAAACAAAATACAAGAGATGTAAAAAAACGATTTGTTTTTGTTATTTCGTTTTGCGTGTTGATTCTCTTTTCTTCTCTTAGGTACATAAAATATAAAAAAAATGTTTTACAACAAAATCAAAATTGACAAAAATGAAAATGCAAACGAGTAAACATAAATTCCAGTGCAGGCGTGATAAATTATTATGACGATAACATGAATACAATCGATAACAAGGGCGATCGTAACAAAGACATTATTTATTTATTTATTTACATTTACAATAATTTTGGTATGCACATCTTATTTTGAGCATATAAGCTCATTCACAATAGGGCGTACAAAAGTTAATGAAACATTAAAGTACATTAAGAAATGGTTTAGGGTATATTATAAAAAGATTACAGGAAATTCTACTTCATCGCTGCTAAACTCCTTTCGGTTAAACTGCTCCTTTTTGATCAAATGTTCCACTTTGCAAGCGTTTGATGTATTACGGGAGTGTATCTTCAGGGCGATGACATCAAGTGAGTGAATATTTCAAATTAATATACATATAGTACATTGATAATTTGATTTTAATAATAAACAATTAAAAAAAATAATAATTAAAATAATTAATTTTTAAAGAAAATAAAAAAATAAATTCAACTTGCTGACACGACAGTCAAAGCCAACTATGTTCACAAAAATATGGAAACCGTGTTACCATTTGAGTTTGAAAAATTACCAAATAGTAGGGTGTAGGAAACATTTTAGAAAAAATAATAAGGTTGAATTACGCATCAACATCCTCCCCCGGCCTTGGACGAATTAAGTCGAAAATAATTAATTTTGTTCGTTGTCTTCGATTGGTAGCACGGCGACTCCGCAAATAGCTCGGCCATATTCCCCGCGATGTGTGAGCCCTCTGACAACTCTAACGGTTCTTTAGTCGTCGGGATTTGTTTTAACGGTGCGTCCAATATTCCTTTTAAAAGCTTAAAGCCAGAATTGTTGTACGGTCCATGTTACATGCTAATGCAATTTGGTTCGATTATCCAGCGGAAATTCCGGGAGTGCAATTGGTGGTCCGCGATAAATAAAATGACCGCGAGTCAACGGTTGAAGATCATTCGAGTTTGCAGAAACAGGTGTTATTGGACGCGAGTTTATTACAGTTGCAACCTGTTTAACAATTTTTTTTTTGCTGGCGCTACATTCCATGGAGGGATTTGGCCGCTTTGTGATTAATTCATTGCTCCAACTATTAACCAGCCGTGATTTTTTCATAACCCGCCAAGAATCGAATCCGGGACCTCCGGAGCTTAAAGCAAGCATGTTAACCACTGTGCCACCGGGGCGGCGTTTAACAATTGGCTGCAAATAATTTCATAATTTTAATTGAGGCCTCTCAAAGCCCGCCAAAGTTAAGTGATCGAGGGGGTATTAAGATCCACTCCACGCAAACGCTAGCGCAAGCTTGTTGTATGATAGTCGTGTCATTTGCCAGCATCTTCTGTACCATCTTCATTTTATTGGCGGTCCCCAGGAAATTTTTTGTGTTATTCGAATAAATCTCATTTACCATATACCTCGATCGGCGATGAAACGTTTAAGTGCGCGTATAATACCTCCATTAACATATCGAGTACCAATTCCAAATGAACTGCCTTTGTAATCATGCACACGAACAACTACAACACAGTGTATATTGCCGGACGTTTAGCTGCCCTACAAAGTCTTCTTCAGATATAACAAATGTCTTAACGTTTTTGAAATCAATGCGATCCTTTGGGACGAAAACATAGCTCCGTCTTATACCCCTAAGTTGCTAGAGAAGCTCATTCACTCGGTAATATCTTGAATAGGTTCCCACATTGGGACAATTTTCAAGCTGCGTCGCTCCTCCTAATCCTCAATTGGCTGGTGCGGAAGGGCCAATTTTCCTCATTTTGGTAACGGAAATCCGGACCGTTGAACCATATACTAGAATTGGAAAGCTCGCTCGGCATAACACAACGACTGCAGGGTTCATTTCACCTGGGATGTGACACCAGAACATAATTTTGGTTATTTGTTGAATTTTGGACATACGATGAGCAACACGTGCATTCCAACCTTCCAACTATGGGGCTCTTTATTTAACCAGCACAGACAGATTAAAGAATCGGTCCAATAATATTCTGCTGAAATCGTGATTTCATTCAAAACACGCTCTTTAATCGAAATCAGCCAGCAATTTGGCAGCCAACAGCTACAGTCTAGCGATCTTAATTATTTTAGTGGGCACCACCCGTGATTCCTGACGTCGGCTCTCGAAACCTGAACGAAGGTATGCGTAGGCTATGCCGGAGTTATATGTTTCTTCACTCGCATTCGAAAAAGCATGTTAGTCGATTCCGGTGCCTTTGAAGTTGCCGCACACAAACATTGGAATCGTAATCGTCCCAAGTGAGCCTAATTCAGTGTGAAACTGGCTCCAACTAGCTGACAGCTCCGCATTTAACTCCTTGTCCCAATCCAATTTTTGCTTCCAAAGATCTTGGCAGAAAATTTTTGCACGGGTTAAAATTGGGCATAACAATCCTAGTGGATCAAACAAACTAGCCATTTCGAAAAGAACAATTCGTTTCGCAATTTCATCCGAAGTACTCTTTGGAAAATAGGAATACCGAAAAACATCACTTTTTGGTTGCCAAATTAGTCCAAGCGCGTTTACTAGACATCATGGTCGTCGATTTTAAAGAACTACTCTCAATGCTGGGTGTCAATTGTTTGAATGATCGCCTCTTAATTGGGATAGAATTTGGATAGTAAGAAGCCTTCCACCTCCAGCAATTTCGTGATCTATTTTTTAATCTCCAGAAACTCGTTGTTTGACTTTGCGCCCGCCATCATATCATCAACATTAAAATTCTGACAAGCGCCACAAAACTAACTGAAAATTCCGATCAACTTCAGCAACTTGAATTTGGCGATCCATCTTTTGGATGTCGCAGGTTGTAATGCATACCGACACAACCTGAAACGCAAAAGAGTCAGAAAGAAATCTTCCTGAATTTTTGGTCCAGAATGCAGAATATCATTCAATGATGTGGCAAGAAGTAATGAGGTGCTGCGGCATCAAAATCGTCGACAACCTACAAGTGCTTCAGCGTCTTGTACTGCCGAATAAATTCCGAATAGCTTGCTCTCATTTAATGCAAGCGGTAAAGCCTCTTCTACAAGTTTCAAAAATGGCGCATTGCAATATTATAAGATTTGCCCAAACACGCTGGATTTTTCGAAAACGTCTATCGGACAATGTAACATCCATCATTAGTTCGGCGAGTATGAAGAACATAATGGTCATTGGCAGCACTTTTGAGAGCGATTCTGACAGATCGAGGCCATGAATGATGTGAGCCGCTAATTGTAAATCCTAATTGGGCTTCCTGTAGGATTGAAAGTTTTGTGTTAACCCAATATATTTTTCGCAGGCAGCAATAAATCCCAAAATAGTTCGGCTCCAATAAGCAAATCGACATTCTGCGGCTTGAAATATAATGGGTCAGGCAGTTTTACTTCAGTTGGAATTTGAAACTCCTTTGATGAAATTAGAAGCGGCATTTTAACATTAGCGATCTTAGAAAGAATAACTGCAGTAATGGGTAATTTATCTGCTGTGCCAAATCTGGGCACAATGATGAGCTGACAGAAACCCTTCGATAAAGAGCTGGCCGCTCCTATTCCTCCTACAGATGTAACAAGTTTATGTGGTTCTACGTTTAATGCCTGCGCAAACCTCTCGGAAATGAGGTTCGCTGTTGCCCTGCTATCTAGCAATGCACGAGACGGGACCGGAGAACATTGATTATCAAGCACGTCTATGATGGTGGTAAAGCTGAATCATCTTAGAAACCGCCTATTAAATCTGAATCATCTTGGAAACCGCTTGATGCAACAAGTGGTTCCTGCGAATTTTAGCATTTGGTAATTTCTGCATTAGATGATGATCCTGAACTCGCTGAAGTCACTGGAATAACTACTGGGTTTTCTACATACAATACAAGCAACGAAAGTGAAAGTAAAAAACGGTAATGCAGATTGCGTTATCCCAGCCGAAAGTAAAAAAATCGGTAATGCAGATTGCGTTATCCCAGCCGAAAATAAAAAATGAAGTCGATATCATTCGGTAGTGCTTAACCCAAAAACTACTAACGAATGTAAGGATGCATGATTATCATTGAATACCTTTCCTAATAATCCTATATGGCAAAACCTGGCTACAGTTCCTTGTGAAAAATTGTGGAAAACTCGAGAAACCCAAAAAAAAGTAACGGGGTTCAAGTTCCACATGTACCGCAAATGTTTGATAAAACATAAGTACAAATATAGAGGTAAATATTGTGGCAATTTTGGCCATCATACAACAAGCTCATGTTATGAACAGCAATAGATTAGATGGTTAAGTGTTATAAACACGACCGATGGCAAGCAGAGAAAGTTTTTGGTTTATTTTAAATCGTTAAATAAAAAAATAAATCTGTTGTCATAACCACCACCAGTAGCAAGCGGACAGAATTAAATAGTAAAGTCAAAGCAAATATCAAAGTGTATAAAAAATAAAAAGTACAGTGTTTTTAATTTCAAAATCCGAACGAACTCAGTAGCCCAGTTCGTAACAATATTTTTGCTATATGACATGATTTGTTTTTTTTTTTTTGAAAATGATGATCATTGAAAATTTATGGTATGCAATTATAAAACATTGAGAAAAGTCGGACGCACAGAAATATTTAGCCTCAAAGATGTCGACATGATATTTTAACACACCAAACATGTAACATGAACACTGGAACTACTATCCCTACGTTTTTTGTATTTTCTGTTTCTATTTTAATGTGTTAAATAAAAAGAGAGAAAATATTTTTATTTAATATAACATTTTATATGACACGCAACATTTAACATAACATTTAACATAACATTCTAACGCAGCGTGTAACATGAACCCAAAACTAGTACCCTAAATGTTTTACCAAACATAAAACAAATTGGAATTGGAATCGCATTAATATCGCAGGAAAAAATTTCAGTTCAAGTTTCCCGTAAGAAATCTCGGAAAATTCGATTTTCCAAAAATTATTAGAAAATTTGTAAAAATTCAGCCACTAGAGTGTTATGTCTAGAGATGTATTTTATTGATGTGACTTGTCAATAGCTATCGCATGAAAAAAATTCAGTTCAAGTTTTTCGTGGCAAATCTCGGAAAATTCAATATATTTTACGTAAGCTTTTATTTCAATTTGACCAAAATCCTGTTTCTATAAAAATTTTACGATTATTGACTTAAATAAATACATTATTACAAGAAAATGAAAATGATTTTCGAAAACAATGATCATATATGTTTAAATCCGAACATTTATGAAAATATCTCAAAGACCATAGCTAAGAATCAGATTTCTCATGGAAACTTTAGAACTGAAATTTTTTCCTGCGATAGCTATTGACAAGTCACATTAATAAGATACATCTCTAGACATAACACTCTAGAGGCTGAATTTAGACAAATTTTCTAATAATTTTTGGAAAATCGAATTTTCCGAGATTTCCACGGGAAACTTGAACAGAATTTTTTTCCAGCGACAGCTATTCACAAGTCACATCAATAAGATACATTTCTAGACTTAACACTCTAGAGGCTGAATTTATACCAATTTTCTAATAATTTTAGGAAAATCGAATTTTCCGAGATTTCTCACGGGAAACTTGAACTGAATTTTTTTCCTGCGATAGCTATTGAAAAGTCACATCAATAAAATACATCTCTAGACATAACACTCTAGAAGCTGACATTCATTTTTTTAATTTCGGCTGGAACGTTTTTCAAATTTTCCGAGAATTTCCACGGGAAACTTGAACTGAAGTTTTTTCCAGCGACAGCTATTCACAAGTCACATCAATAAACTATACATAATACTCTAGAGGCTGATTTTATACAAAATTTCAAATAATTTTTGGAAAATCGAATTTTCCGAGAATTCTCATGGGAAACTTGAACTGAAATTTTTTCTGCGATAGCTATTGACAAGTCACACCAATAAAATACATCTCTAAACATAACACTCTAGAGGCTGACATTCATTTTTTACTATCGGCTGAAACGTTTTTCATATTTTCCGAGAATTTCCACGGGAAACTTGAACAGAATTTTTTCCTGCGATAGCTGTTGACAGGTCACTTCAATAAAATACAACTCTAGACATAACACTCCAGAGGCTGATTTTATATAAAATTCCTAATAATTTTTTAGAAAATCGAATTTTCCGAGATTTATATTTTTGCAATGTTGCTTTAACTGGTATCAGCGAGGAATATGCATTTAACGATCTTTTAAATTTTCATATTGCTGATAATTTAAGCGTTGATTTAATGCGTGATGTTTTTGAGGGATTGCGGATGACGACATGATAAGAATTTTAAAACAATTCATTTATGAAGATAATTTTTTTAATTTGAATTTCTTCAATGGAAGGATCAGATTTTTTTATTTTGGAAAATCATTAAATAAACCGCCAGAAATGAAAGAGGTTTTCTTACTTTACGTCAATAAATTAAGGTATTCATTCAGCAGTAGAGATGAGCAATTTAATTATTTATTTTAACTGTTTGGTTAATATAATCGAATACTCAAGTCCTTAGCGTCCCCTTTGGTTTTAAGTGCTTATCATCGTTTAACTGCAATATTATTCATAGTCGCTGTGTGCGGAGATGAAAAACGCAATTTTTTATTTTTTCCAAGAAATAAAATAATTTATAACGAGAACATATAAACAAAAGAATGCTAACAGTTTTGCCATTTACTTGTATGTAATGTATATACTTGGATATACCAAGAATTAATATGAATGTAACATGAATTAACACTTGACCTGTTTTAAATCGAAAACCACCAGGTAATCATTTAAATTAGTTTCGCCAAATTGGCTTCAAACAAAAAAATGCAATATTAATGTATACAACGAAAGGTAATTTCCTCGTTTATTATTTCTCAAGTTATCCGACATGAACAACAATACAGCTAGAAAATTGGTATTTTTTTTTTTTTAAATACTAAATGTAACAGTAGGTGGTAGTAATTTGTTATTTCCAAACAAAATCGCAAAGCATGTTGTATGTCTGTGTGTGAACACAAATAATACAACGAAAATTAAAACTTATACTTTAAAATTAAATTAATTAATATAATTACATTTATTTTCAAAACAATTTCGAAACAATTAAATTACTTGGTTCCATGAACATAAATACAAAATTATGTATGTACATGCAACAATAATATTATGCTTTAAAACAAAAACAATAAACAAACAAAATAAATATTATATTGTCATATATTCATAAACTTTCCAATAAACTTTTTTATAATTCCCATTGAAAATTATTTTATAAAAGTTTCTTGTAACAAGACTAAATTGTACTAACACACACTAAACTATACACACATACCATAAACAACAAACTATTTTCTTAAATTACTTAATTGAAAACCCCATACTATGTATTGTTTGTACGTAGAAAACCATAAAGGGAAAAAGCTTATACTTAGAAAAGCTACTTCTTAAAACTTTTTTGTGAATGATAAATTGTGTTACCCGAAAATGAAAAAGAATCTTTTTTTTTGTGGGGTTTGCTACTTTTCTCTAGAAGATTACAAATTTTTTCTTCCAACTACACATTTGAGTTATATAATTTAATAAATGTATGTATGTGTGTGTGTGTGTATGTCTATGTATTTTTTCGTTTAATTTTCATTAGAGATTGAAATTTTTTTAATTAACTTGACGACATAAATCTTTATAAATTTGAAGATATTGTTTAGGTGAATAAGTTTTACTGAGAAAATCAGTTATAGTTTGCTTTGGAGTTTGAAAAAAAAAACGCTGGCCTAGTTTAAAACGTAATTCCCCCGATATTGGTGCTTTTACTGATTGGCGCAAAACATTGAAAAATTTCGAAAAATTATCCACTGAAAAAAATGCCAATATTTTAATTTTGTTTGTATGTTTGAAGAAGTTTTAATCTAATTGTGGACCGAATTATTTAGTATTCGTAAAATATCAAAACTCACGGAATTTTTACTTTGACGTCAAATCATAAAGAAAGCATATGAACACAAAAGTTTAGGCATTGATGGCTAATGAATGGTAGTCACGGTGAAATTTGTCGAGTGACTCTTTGGAAAAGAGGGATGTTTGGGGTATTTTAATATGGAATATGGTATATTACGGCATAAGGCACACGACGGCATATTTCAATATGGCATATGCTACAATACGGCATATTCCAAAAAAGGCGATTTCTTAGCGGATTATGATGAATTTCAACATACACGATGGAAGTGGGATTCTAAAATGAGTTCACATGAAATTCTGGAATTATGGCTAATAATGATGATGATAAAATTCGACAAGTGCGACAGAAATGTGATTTTAAAATGATTTTTTGATCAAATTCTGGAGTATGGCCAATTTTGATACAACTTGGCTATTTCTTAACTGATCATGATACAATTCGAGAAATGTAATGGAAAAGGGATTCTAAAATTATTTTAATCATCAACTAATAAGGTAGATACTGTATTATACTTACTCAAACTGTCCTTTACCTATTGGAATTTTATTTTGCTTATAATAATTTTCCTTCACTTAATGAAATTAAATCCGTTGGAAGATCGGGAATAAAAATATTGGTAATGATTATGAAGAATGGCCCCAGTGACACAGTGGTTAGCATGCTTGTTTTAAGCTCCGGCGATCACCGACGTGAAGTTTCTGACAAAAAATAACAAATAACAAAAAATATGTATGTATTAGAAATGCTCAAAACAAAATTCTTATTGGAATGAAATGAGTGATTTCTTTCCGTTAGGCTTTTAACAAAAAATTAAAACCTACTAATAGTTTAGGTGGAAAACTGCCATTGACAAGATTCCAAATCCTCCGTTTGGAAAGAACTTTTCCCGGATAATGTACTCCATACCTTAGCTTATATGACCTAGGATTTGGATTCTTGCTAGTAGCAGTTCCCCACTTAAAATATTGAGTATTTTATATTTAGAGTCCATTAACAAGCACTTCCAGAGATTTGGGCAAGGTTCGGCTATATAGGTCATATAAGCCAAGCTATGGAGCACATTATCCAGAAGAAGTTGTTTCCAAACGGAGGATTTGGAATCTTGTTATTGGCAGTTTTCCGCTTAAAATATTGAGTATTTTATATTGAGGGCCCATTAACAGAAAAAATGAAATATCCAAAATTAAAATGTTGTGTGTGTAAAGAACAAATGACAATTAATAAAATTATCATCTAAAATAAAATTTTGTTTGTTGATGTACAGCTGTACGACGTCGAAACCAAATTTGACATAAGGCTTTGTGATATACAAAATTCAATAACAATTTTAAACGAAACACTCCATTTGAAAGGCGTAATAAATTACATTTTTCCTCTAACCATTAACAATTTGTTTACTCTAATTTTGAATTAATTAATTAATTAATTCGTGTAATTTCGAAACTGGATTAAGTTCTGTTACAATCTTTCGGAAATAGTAACTTCAAATAAATTTTTCCTCTAACGGTTGGAGCAATCGGACACTACACGTGCTACGTAAAACGACCGAATGATTTGTGGCATTTATATAATGATTTATTAAAATCTGGATCAATGGAAAAATCAACAGCAACTGTGAACCAACACACCCTAATCTATGTATCACAGCATTAGTACTACACTATACATACGAGGACAGCAACTTCAAGTACATCGGACGAATAAAAATCAGCCACACCAAATTATTAAAAATGTGTATTAAATAAAAAAATTCTAAACTTAAATTTGCATTTTTGATTTTTAGCTAGGTACTTTTTTCTTTATACGTATAAGTGTGGGAACTGTTCATCGTTGGTAAGGAGCTGTTCATCATTGGTGGTGCGAAAATTATGAAACTTCATGGGAAAACAAATTAAGTCATTCATGAAGCCGAATCTTGCCCAAATCTCCTTGATTGTTTTTGAACAAATGCCAATATTTGTACAGTAAATCAAATCCTTCGTCGGTTTAGATGATGAGTCAGGTCTTCTATTATTATAGACAACCAGAAGTCTAGAAGACATACAAATTAGATGCTAGTAAAATATGTTCATTGCCAGGGACCTATCGTCACTGGCTAAAACCTCTACACTTGCAAAATATTTATTCACCTTTCAGAGTTCCTTGCATCCTCCGATACGGATCACCAAACCAGGATCCGTTCCTTTGTTTCTCTGGGAGTGCTTGTTAATGGGCCCTCAATATAAAATACTCAATATTTTAAAGTGGAAAACTGCCAATAACCAGATCCAAATCCTCCGTTTGGAAACAACTTCTTCTGGATAAAGTGCTCCATACCTTGGCTTATATGACCTATATAGCCGAACCTTGCCCAAATCTCTGGGAGTGCTTGTTAATGGGCCCTCAATATAAAATACTCAATATTTTAAGTGGAAAATTGCCATTAACAAGATTCCAAATCCTCCGTTTGGAAACGACTTCTTCTGGATAAAGTGCTCCATACCTTGGCTTATATGACCTATATAGCCGAACCTTGCCCAAATCTCTGGGAGTGCTTGTTAATGGGCCCTCAATATAAAATACTCAATATTTTAAGTGGAAAACTGCTAATAACAAGATTCCAATTCCTCCGTTTGGAAACAACTTCTTCTGGATAAAGTGCTCCATACCTTGGCTTATATGACCTATATAGCCGAATCTTGTCCAAATCTCTGGGAGTACTTGTTAATGGGCCCTCAATATAAAATACCCAATATTTTAAGTGGAAAACTGCCAATAACCAGATTGCAAATCCTCCGTTTGGAAACAACTTCCTCTGGATAAAGTGCTCCATACCTTGGCTTATATGACCTATATAGTCGAACTTTACCCAAATCTGCACGATTGCTTGTTATTTGGCCGGCAATAGAAAGTACTCGAAGGTTTTGTTGAAATTACTAATACATGTACATTTTAATGAGAATCCTATAAGTTTTTTAAATTTTTTATTTTATTCTTATTGGAATCGTATACGTATACGTTTTTATTTTTTGTCAGAAACTTCACGGGCACCCGGAGATCTCGGGTTCGATCCCCGGCGGGTGATAGAAAAATCACGGCTGGTTTAATGTTGGACCAATGAATTAATCATTCAATATCCGTTAAAAAATGAATACGAAACTTAATTATGAAGCGGCAAAATTCCTCTATGGGATGTAGCGCCCGCGAAAAAAAGAAACAAAAAATGAAGAATCGGGAAAGCTTAAAATCTATAATTTTCAATTTTTATTTAAATCTAATTTCAAAAGCAAAAATATGTATTTTTCATGGTGTCATGTCAGTTACAGCATGTCAATTTTTTTTTTATAACCTACAATCCACTGTTGAAGCGTGAAGTGATTGGTTAAATTTAAGATTACATTTAGAAAAGAGTTACGATAACTTCAAGATAAAATTTATCATTAAAAGTTAACTCAAATTCTCAATGGAAGTGTATACACCATCCCAAGCGACGGATATTGCCTTTTCAATGGCATAATATATCAATTACAGCTGCAAGATTCTCTAGCTTTGAGCTTCTCAGCCAGTGATCTCCGAGTTGAAATTGCTAATTTTATTCTAAATAAACTTGCTGATTACTCCACCACCTTTATGGACTCCTGCGACTAAACCTATGATTCTAAAAAAAATGTCGAACCAGTCTGAAAATCAACTAATATCAAGATATCTAACCAATCTTCAAAAGAATGGGTTCTGGGGCGGCGCCGAATGTTTGTCCGCCGTGTGAAACTTGAAAAGCCTAAAAATTAATATCTATTGCTTAGATCCAAAAATTAAAGTAATTTTCACCCCCACCGCTGGAAACTATAACACAGAAATTAATTTGTTGTTCAACGGATCGCATTACGACATCTCACAATTTCATCAGGGACCTTTCCCATTGACCGGTTCCATTGCACTCTGCACATAGTTCCGGTTTGCATAATGTGGCAGTATACGATATGTGACGAGCCAATACTATTTGAGTTGCCTGTTATTAACCTCCCTTGATTCTCTTTCGGCCTGGGCACCTGGAACGTACGGAGCCTTAACAATTATCAGAAACGCGACGTCATCGACGCCATTTTGTTTGACAATAATGATCATGTATGTGACCATGCCAATTATCACAAAACAAGACGGAGGGGAAGTGGATATTTTGATAAAGAAACCGACCATCATTTAGACCAGGCGAATTAGGAAACATTTTAAGGCCATAAATATACCGCCCCGGTGGTAAAGTGTTAGCATGCCTGCTTTAAGCTTCGGAAGTCTAGGGTTCGATTCCCGGCGGGTAATGAAAAAATCAAGGCTGATTAATGTAGGATTAATGAATTAATCATTCATTATTTTTTAACAAAATTATTACGGAACTATATCATGAAGCGGGCAAATCTCTCTATGGGATATAGCGCCAATGAAAAAAAAAATTAAGCTGCATGGTGAAATTAAAAAAAAAGGCAGATCCTTTTTATATCGGCGTATGTTCCAACCCATTACTCCCAATGCATTCGCCGTCGAGCCTCAAAAATATTTTCAACGTTATTCTCAATAATTGATCGTTGCCCCACGTCTCGTAATATTATCGTGCTTGGCGATTGCAACGTCCACCTGGGTCATGCAGACGTGCACTCTGAAAATGAAAATGGAGGTGCTCTAGAGCTACTTACTCGTTCAAACTAGCTCTTCAACCACACACTACAGGGCGACGACGAAACCTGATGACCTGGACAGATGGTCGAGCCTGCGCCCATTTGGATCATATATTAACCCGTAAGAGCAGCCGATTGATTTGACAACCATTTGACAACCATTTCATATGCCAGTAAAATCAATCTGTGGCTGTTAATCAGTCACTGCTTTAAAACTGCAATCCAACAGGTGCTAACTGTGAAAACTCCCCTGACCTCTACATATCGGCGAGCATTGGCGCTCTATAAAAGTGTAAAACATTATAAAAATTCCCATCCCCATGAACCAGGGGCTCGAGAGCGTCTACATATTGATACATATTCTAGTCACCGATCACTGGAGTGCCAATAGTTTTTCTGTCAATTATCATCCTACTCCGCCCCTGAACAACGCCGTAGAATCTTTTCATTTTTTTTTAAATTCAAACAAGGTCACACCTCATTCTGTGGAAATTACCACACTCGGTCCAATCTCCTCTTGGGTTGATGAACTCCGCAAATCTGAGGGAGATTGGCCAAACACCTGGAAGGAAAACGATTATTGCTCCCTAGACCTCCCGCTAACTATAGGAGGAATTCAGCCCATTATTAAAGATCTCCCACAGGAACGGGACTCGGTCCGGATGGAATTCCCATTGATTTATTGAAACTTGCACCCGACAACATTATTAATATACTCTGCACAAAGTCATCGAAACAGCTTGGATAAAAAATGAATCTCCAAGTGAGTGGGTCGATACCATTCAAATTCCGATTCCTAAGATTAGGAATCCAAGGCACATCAATGACTATCGACGCATAACCCTATGCGATACGAGATACAAAATTTATTCCAAGTTTCTGCTTGACAAGTTATATGAGCATTTAGAATAACCACAGTCATATCATGTAGCATTTTAAACCAACCGCTCAGCTGATGATCATGTGTTTGCTGTACCTAGGGTGATGTGGAATGGCCCGATGGAAATCAAACATTTACTTTTTCAATTGGCTTAGCAAAAGCTTTTGACACCGTCAAGCTACATAGGTGTAGTAATTGAGTGTCTACAGCAGTATGTTCCCCTTTGGCTGGTCAACCGCATAATTATAGCTTGTATATGGGAATGGCTCGCTTTACAATTGAACGTCTCTCCCTACCGAATTCATCAAGTATTGCACAAGGAGAATCTTCATCTATACCATATAACACCCGTTCAGAGCTATTACTGATAGACTACAATTGAAGTTTTGAGATTGGTTAATAGAAAGGAATTTGAACAATGATAGTTTTATGAAACGGTTTCTATGGACGGATGAATTGAAACACAAGAAGAACTAATATAACTAATTCACATAGCATTCATCATAACAGATAAGGAAGAATTTCCAAGAATTGAAATAACATACTTAAACGAATATTAGCCTGTATTCAATCGCAAGGGGCACATTTTGAGCACCTTCTATAACTCCTTGACCCAAACTTTGTAGTGGGGGATTGTAGTGGGAGATGATGGCGATTTAAAAACCTAAGTAAAAAAAACAAAATTATAACGGTTTGTTTTGAGAAAAACTCAATTTTATAAAAAAAAATGTTTTCCAAATTTTTTAAACACCATGTATCTCGAGGGATATCAAAAATTGACCCCCACCCCCACCTTCCATACGATTTTTTTCTCAGAATGAACCAAGGAATCAGCCCGTAAAGGATTAGCATCCGAAACCCTAACACGCTGTATATTCGATAGAAATAAGATTCTCGTACTTCGTATAATCGTACACATTTGAATCTTATCAGGAAATAGGCATAGTGATTAACAAATTGTTTCTGCATGCTAAATTTTTGAATTTTTGTTACATTGTAGCATAAACAACATTGTATTCTATAAATTGTAAATAACAATTCAATTGAGTTTAGGTTGCAGTTTTCACTTGTAAATGATTTATCTAGTAAAGTTGTGGAATCTTTTGGAATTTAATTATTTTAGGTTTCTTCATAACTAGCTAATGGGCTTATGGTTTAAACAGAGTTTGATACTTTTGTTTTTCAATTGGATGTTTCTGATAATTTTGGATTGTAGATAGTTCTATTGGAAAGTTTTATGCAACATTGAGGCTGCGTACTGATTTCTTGGGAGAATCGATTACAACGGTAAAAGTTGACTTTAAACATCCATATTGTTTTAAATAAGCATGTTTGTCAAATTTTTGCCTACTCAATTTGTAGTACAATGTAATAAATAATCTAAACAAAAATATAAAGAGTTTAATTCCCTTCACCCTTCTTTGGAGAAAGGTAAATACATTGGCCGAATTTATTGTATTTATCCTGAGTACTGGTCCGCAGCCTGAATATGAGGAAATGTGTGGTTACCTTAACTATTTGGTGGGTTGTATTAATTTTGGATGTTCCAGAGTTTAAATTACAGTTCTTAAATAGACATAATGTGTTGGGTATTGGATACAATCATAAATTAATTAGAATTTTAATTATTTAATTATTTAAAATTCAGATATTTTAGTATATCTTATGTGTTTACTGTGATTAATAGTCAAATTAAGTTGTGATTTGAATTATTAATTGGTGAAGTCTTTTAAAATTATAATGTGACGATTATAATATTTGTTAAATTGAATTTTAGGTAAGAAATGCTACATGAAGAGCGGGTAAGGTTTTGGGGGTATGAGTAAGCGTTGGGTTGTCGGAGGGATGTTACGGGAGCCTGAAGCAATAGGTGAATGCTGGAATTGGGGTTAGGACAGGTTATTTTTATTTACTCAGATGTTAGATAAGTTGATTAATTATTTCTGTTCCAGAGTTCCAGTTACAGTGATTTTATTTATAAATAATGTGGTTTGTATGTATGGCCCATGCAATATTGTTTTTTTTTTTTTTGGATGAGTGCTGAGCAAATGGTGTGCAGTTGGGTGTTTGGCGACTGGTTGGATTGAGGGAGATACCCTGGAACCTGATTTTGGGATCTTGTTAAGCGGACTGAATAATTAATTACCTAATTGTTTTAATTTCAGAGGTTTCTGCTGGAATTCATTTCTATCTAGTTGTTTGACTTATTTTTGGGTTGCCTTTAACAGAGGCCGATATAATTTTGAATATTTAGATCAGTGAAAGCAAAGGTGTGTGGGCATAAGGAGTTAGGGTTCTCAGATGAAGGGCGGGACAGCGGTTGGGGCTACGGGATGAAGGTGTTAGGAAGTGTTTTTATGTTTGGATATGTTGAAATGTGCTCATATGTTGGGTATATCTCGGCATATGTGGCCGGGCGGTTTTGTTTGGTATCGCTACTTGGTGGCTTTTTGATTGTTGTTCTTTCCTTTAGTTGGGAACCTATAAGGAGTTGTGATGTGCTGGGAATGAATTATTCTACTTACTTCTGGCTGTTGAAAGATTTTAGGACTGAGTTGATTTCAGTCATATTCCAAAAACAGGAAATATGTTCTGAAATCTATAGCAGCCAAGGAAAACAGATTATTAACATTAAGTTATTTATAATACTTAAAGATTTATTAATAATGAGAAGATTTATTTATTGATATGTTTCTGGAAGTTAAAATTACACTAATTTAAATCTTAATTAATTAAGAGAATAATTTAATTGAATATTAGGAACGGATTGAATGGATTGAGATTTCTAGAATGAAGAAACAAAGTAGTAAGTGTTCATAGTATTTGAAACGGTTTTATTTTAGTATACTGATAAAGTGATAAATAATAAATTAATTTGTTTCAGAATTTGATTAAATTAAATCATGATTATTACATAATAAAGTTTTAGTATGACTTATCTCTTCAAGAACAACAAGAATTTAAGAATCAAGTAGTCTAAAAATTATGTCGTCTTGTGCTAACTTATTTACTATATTTATTACTAACAAATTTACTAACTATCGCCTGCATAGGTGGTTGAAACCGGGTCGAGTCTTTCCTTTCTTATCGGTGCATCCGGCGTATCCGGGAATCTTGCTTAGGCTTGGTCGTACATCCGTATCAATAAATTAATCAAAAATTTATTGTTTATTAATATAAGTATTAATAGAACTTAAAAGAGTTTCTTCCTTAGTATACTAATAAATAACTTAATTTTCAGAACATAATATAGTTGCAGAAAGAATCATTTTTATAAGGATTAAATTTAATCCTGTTTTATCCGTATAAAGTTATAGCTTGAATCAACTTTCCAGGAACAACAAGCAGTTAAAAATATGTAGTTTCGTAATTGTGTTGTCTTCTGCTGCCATATTTACTAACTATAAACTACTAAGGTGTCTACTGGAACCGGGTTGATTCTTTATTACTAACATACCTTACCTTTCCCTCAATTTTTTTATTCGTAAAAGATTGTACGGTGGACCCGGCGTATTCCGGAAAACTTGCCTTTGGCTTGTCTGTATACACTAAATCAATCAATCAATCAAGATTTAATTAATTAAATTTTGTATTTTTATTTTTTATTATTAAATTTTAATTTACGAATATTGAGGTTTTATAAAGTTCAACTCAACAAATCAATAGAATACTAAGAATGAAATGTTTATTATATCATATTCATTTCACAATTCTCAGAATTTTCAAAAGCAATAATATTTTAGCAATTTGAAATTTATGTTCTCCATAGATTTTAATTAATTATACATAATTTTGAGAAAAATAATTTTCAACATTTTACGTTTCATATTTGTTTTAAGCATAATATTTAGCTTTGTTGACATTTTTGATGTGACGTATTAAAGCTGGTATAACGACTAACATCATTTCATAGCATTCTAAAGATTCGGCGAATCCCACAAGATTGTAAATACCTAGAAAATTAATTATTATTCTGTTTACCTTTCATATAATTTTGACGATGAGTCAATACCATAAAGTTGCCTGGTTGTTCGAAGAAGTAGGTGATTAATTGGATAATTTGTAGATTTTTGAAGGAAATAAAACAAGTTGATATTCTGTTATAAGATAGTAATTCATTACTATTGTAATGCACAGTTTTCATTTCATTGTATTTCTACAGATTATGTTCGGTTAGCCATTAATAACAATAAACCTAATTGTACTGTATACAGTATACACGTTCGAATCAATAATAAATATTTTAAAACATTTTTCGAATACCTGGTTTCTGAATGATAGCTTTAATTTTGTCAATTCTTAAAAGAACGATCATTTCATTTGCATATGACAAACAAATCGATCGCCTGAAATGAGCAGCTATCTCCCAACTCACACAAACTATTCATTATGGAAGGCCACAAAATACCTTAAACGGTTTCAGCCCAATGCTGACTGGGGTAGAAGTGACGATGAAAAAACTAAAGCTTTCGCTGATCATATTAGGCTTTCGCTGATCATCATTGCCATATTACTACAGAATGTTCTGAGCCGACTACATGTCGCACTTATTCAAGGCGATAGCATACACTATTACATAGTAAAAATACTACGATGTCTTCCAGCGGTTCAAACTCACCTACTGCAATTAGTTCTACACCACAAACCAATCCAACCTCATCGAAATCACCTGTATATCAAGGATCAACAATTGAGAATAATTCGTTAATTTCCACATCAAAGAACTACATCTTTCTGGTTACTGCAATCGTCCAAGGATTGAACAAATATGGAGAACCAGTGCTAGCACGAGCACTTCTAGATTCTGGGTTTCAAATCAGCTTTATAACTAAGGCATTATTCACAAGGCTAGGACTCAAATTCAAAGGATCTAAGAGTTCTGTTTGCAGAATTGGAGGTTCCACGGTCACTTCAGAGGTTTGTGGTACAATCACAATTATGTCGACAATCTCTGACTATTTTGCTACAATCAATGTTCAAGTGTTGCCAAAAATTTCACAACCTCAACCAGTAATGTCAGTTGATATCCAGAATTGAAAATTGCCTTCTAATATTAAGTTGGCTGATGACAACTTCAATAAACTACAACACATCGATTTACTATTGGAAGCTGAACTATTCTGCAATTTGCTCACAAATGGATAGATTCGGTTGGCTGATAACCTCCCGACACTTCAGAACACCGTGGTTGGCTGGGTGGTCTCAGGTTCATTTATGCCATCAACATCTCACAATTCAGAATTAAGCACCTTTTTGTCGTGTTTGTCTGCATCGCTCGACTTAGAAAATAAAATAGAGTCGTTTTGGAAACTAGAATCAGTCGAAAATGAATTTAAGTCAATATCGTTAGAGGAACAAACGGGTGAGGAACATTTTGCCCGAAATGTTACGAGGAATGAGCAAGGCAAATTTATTGTATGTCTGCCATTCAAAGAGTTACCAATAGTTTTAGGCAATTTATTTTCCATGGCACAAAGACGATTTTATAATTTAGAAAAAAAAGTAGGACGTGATCCAAAGTTAAGGCAACAATATTCTGTCTTTATCAACGAATATAAACAATTGGGTTATATGACACCGATTTCTTCAGGTAACGTGCCACTTCATAACTACATTTTTCCGCATCATTGTGTGTTGAAGCCTGACAGCTCAACGACAAAACTACGTGTCGTTTTCGATGGATCTGCTAGATCAACAAGTAGAAAGTCATTAAACGAGATTTTAATGGTGGGACCTGTCGTTCAAAATCACTTATTCACCAATTTACTTCGCTTCAGAACTCATCGATATGTTTTTAATGCAGATATATCAAAGATGTATCGACAAATTGATGTTCATTCAGATGACACCAATTATCAGTTAATTTTGTGGCGTGATAATCCATGTAGTGAACTTCAGTTTTTTCGACTCAACATAGTCGCGTATGGTACAACAACTGCACCATTTCTTGCTACTCGTTGCCTCAAATAATTAGCAACAACTTCACAAGGTACGTATCCATTGGGCTCTATGTAGAGCAATGGAACTTCGAAAATGGTACTCTAATTCCTCAGAAATACTTCAAGATGTGCCAGTTGAAGATCGCGAACAGCTACTACGATTAGATGAAGGTGACTTTGTAAAGACATTGGGCGTTTATTGGCAACCTAACAGCGATGAATTCCACATAAAAATAAACGTGCATCACCATTTAGCAATAACGAAACGATCAGTGATATCAGGTATAGCTCCTGTGTTTGATCCTCTTGGGATATCGGCACCAGTCATCACTGTAGGAAAATTATTTATGCAAAACTTATGGAATTTAAAGTTAGGATTGGATAATCAGCTGCCACCAGGGCTCAATAATCAATGGGCACAATTTCGTAATGATTTACCAAATTTAATGACGTTTCGTATTTCACGATACTTATTCAAGATCGATGTTCCATCAAATATTGAACTGCATGGGTTCACCGATGTTAGCGAAAGAGCGTATGGGGCTGTGATATATACGAGATGCCGCTTACCTGATGGAAATTTCTACACTGCACTACTTTGCGCCAAATCTCGTGTTGTCCCTTGAAGCAAGATCATAATACCACGTTTGGAATTATGTGCTGCCCAACTCCTTGCCCAATTGATGAAAAAAAAACACTGAATACGAAGATTTTAAACATCAACTACTGGTCGGATTCTATAATAGTGCTGAATTGGATTCAAGCCCCATTGTATACGTGGAAGACATTGGTATTGTAGCCAATAGGGTGTCGAACATTCAAGAGCTGATCAAAATTTCTTCATGCAGACACGTCGATTCTAAAAATAATCCAGCAGACATTGTTTCGCGTGGCTTATATCCATCACAATTGCTACAATCAAACATTTGGCTTCACGGTCCAATGTTTCTATCAAATTCAACCATTGAGTGGCCTGCAACCACTATTAATGACTCATCAAGTGAAGTTCTAGAAAGAAAAAGGAATGTATGTATGGCTGCATCATCGGTTGAAAGAGTTGACATAATCAAATCCATAAAATTTTACAAATCATTTGGTCGGCTGCAAAGGGTTATGCCATTTGTTTGTGTGTCGGTTTATAGCGAATGCAAGATTAAAAGGTCCAAATATTAATCTACGACAAGTTGAAAATTTAAGTACTTCCAAAAAGGAATCGGGGCCACTGGCAATAATCCGCATTGTACAAAATTAATATTTTCATGATGAACTTCAACTACTACGCAAAGGAAGGCCCATTTTGAAAAATCCTTTGAAATCGTTGTCTGTGTTTTTGGACCAAGATGGAGTTTTACGAGTGAGGGGCCGTTTACAACAATCAACACTTCCATATATTATGAAGCACCCAATCGTACTCCCGAAAAATCATTGTTTTACGCTAACTGTTTTATTTTATTATCACTCCAGGTACCTCCATGCTGGCCCTCGAGCGCTTCTTGCTGCAACACGTGAACGATTCTGGCCAATCAACGGAAGACGTTTGGCCAGTGAGGTATTTCGGAAATGCGTCGTGTGCTACAAGGTCAGACCAAAAATACAACCACAGCAAATGGGAAATCTACCTGCAAAGCGGATTCAACCATCCTCACCATTCGATACACCATTCGATTTTTGTGGCCCATTCTACATTCACTTACGTCCACCTAGAGTTAGTGGGGGACCTAACTACAGCTTCTTTTCTTGGTGCTTTGAAACGGTTCGTGGCGACCCGAGGTCTTTGTCGATTTATATATTCACACAAATTTTGTCGGGGCCAACTCTACCTTAAATGAGCTATTTAAGCTGTTCCAGTCCGAAGATCATACGCAACAACTATACAAGGATGGTGCTCAGAAAACATAGTTACATGGCATTTTGCTCCATCAGGCTCCCCACATTTTGGGGGTATTTATGAATCTGCTGTAAAAAGTACGAAGTTTCATCTAAGACGCATTGTGGGTGACCCGCAATTAACTTATGAAGAGCTACAACAAACCAGAAGTTATCACTATTGAAACGATGGGAGTTAGTCGATGCTCTCGTACAACATTTTTGGGTTCGCTGGACAAAAGAATACGTCACTTCATTGCAACCTCGCCATAAATGGTCTAACGAATCACGCAATTTAAAGGAAGGACAGCTAGTGATCATAAAGGATGAAGGTCTTCCACCGTGCAAATGGTTACTTGGTAGAATCGTCGAACTACATCCGGGGAAAGATAAGAAGGTTAGAGTAGCTACTGTTAACACTATTAAAGGCAAATTCAAACGGGGTCAAATCAAGCTTTGCCCTCTACCAATAGATGGAGAAAGTGATGTTGACGGATGATTCCGTCAAGGTGCGGAGAATGTTGACTCTACGAGTAACGTATGTCACCAAGTGTACAATTTAAGTTAAATTTATTGTAGATTATGTAGATTTAAAATGCGAGTATATAAGCGCTAAACATAAATTGCGAATTTTGTTCTCTTTTATTAAAATAAATAATTGTAATTATTGTATTGTATTAGTGCATAAGTATATAAGTTGTTTACCGTAAATGCTCTTTTGACCGATATGTATACAATTGCTGCATGAAATGAAAATTGTACCTATATAAAATAAAATTAGATCTCGACCGACTTTCAACAAAAATACATGGTAAATAAAATTGTTCCGGTGCATTGTTAAATTTATTTGTGTACGGAAAATTTACCTTGGCTATCATCAACCACAAATTATTTGTTTTCCCTCGGCTACTCAGAAGCCATATCAAATTAAAAGTGGATAAAATGCACTTGTTGATGGGGAAATATTCAACCCTGGATTTAGAATACAAGCTTCTCCTGTATAACACAATGATTAAACCAATCTGGTCGTATGGCTGTCAATTATGGCAATCAACTTCAAATTCAAACATTGACATTGTTCAAAGAATACAGTCAACAATTCTCAGAATGATTACAGGGGCAAAAATATACATAAGGAGCTTAGCATCCTAATTGTCAAAGACGAATTACTAAAGATGCGGAATAACTATGTAGGGAAACTATCATCTCATCCGAATATGCTGGCGAGAAATATAAAAGATAAACCGTTGTTGTCACGATTAAAGAAGAAAACGATGGCTGTGACATCACAAAGTATTAATTATAGCATGTAAATTGTGCTCCCGCAGATATACCTAATTATACTAGTGTTTAAAATTTGATAATTTATTTTTATTTTCGTATGAAAGATTCAATAAATTAATAAATATGTAACAAAAAAAAATTTCGAGTTTCGGTAATCAAGGTGGAATCGAAATGTGATTCTGCAGAAACTCTTTAAATTTAGTAAAATATTGCAAAAAATGTATTCCATGACATTCTGTTTAATCTTTAGTTTTTCTTTACCTTTCCTCTTAATCTGCATCGAAATTATTTTTGCTACATCAGCAACCCACTATTTAAACCATTATATTTTTGTAAGATTTACAAAAATATAGATGATGAACGATAAAAATGAAATAATGATCAACACACAAAACTGCCCAATTCAAAATGTCACAATTTAATATAAAAAAAAAAAATAAATAGCATTGAACTGTTTATCGAACGACTAGCTTCTGCCTATAACATACAATTATATTCGTTGTACCGATATTATATTAAATGTCAAAAAGCAATTTATTATACTTATTATATACAAGAAAAGCTCAATTAGAACAACCGTTGAATAAGTTTGCCAGTAATATCTAGTTTGACACAATTAAATATATGGAAGACAGATAAAACTAGTCCAAGCGACGAATTCTACTAAAAGTAAAATATTTTACCGCCATATCGTCAAATCGATCGGTTACCTCCTACATTAAAACAACAAAATAAAAATTGTGTTGGTATCAGCGCAAAAAAGGTTGAAGGGCAATTAAATTTCGGTTTTCCTAGTCTGTATATTTTAGAGGTAGCAGCATAAAAAACGCAAATTAAATAATATCACGCAATATTGAACTAAATCAATCGAAATTCGCTATCACTATATCAATTTACCCATTAAATACATATATTTATCTAAAATCAATTAATAATGATGACATCAATGGTTATAAACATAAAATTTATAGCAAATAACCAAAAAATGTTGTTTGTATAAAATATATTTACGTAACATGGAATTGTATAAATAAAAGTATTCACTTACAATCAATTATCGACCAATAATAAGTTAAATATTCCTTTTTTCTATATTGTTGGGGTTTTTGATGAATTCGTAGAAACACACACACAAATTTTGTATAGGTATATCCAAATCACTAAATAACAAATATTTTCACCAAATTTAATTTAATATTAAATGACACCACACACTAATTGATATTTCACAATAACAAAAAAATAATTAAAATAAATCACTCCACTTGAAAGTATAATTATATGAACCAAATAAATAACCACACGAACACACTCACACACACAGACACACTGTAAATTATATATGAAATGAGCTTTATTTGTATGTTTCCCGGAATTTATTTTCAAAAGCTCATCATATGAGAGGACACTGCACAAACACTATAAATCACTATAATTAACTTTTTTAATTTTCTAATATGTGTACACAATAATAATTCGGATAATTAATTATTTGATTAAATAATAGTGATAAATTAAATTTAAAAATAAAAACTAATTAAAATGTTTAGTTTGCCTAATTTATAAACAAAAAATTATATAATAAAATAAATATTTACACAAAATATTAATTTTTATGTTGTTTTAGGATACTAAAACAAAATTTTAATCAATAAACTTAAAGCTTGAGTGACAATAAATCAATAAAAATTGTGTATGTGTATACAACAATATCGATGATAATTATGTTCTTGCTTGGTTGTAGTAAACAAAACCACAAAACACACACAAAAAATTGTTTTTATTGCTAAATAAGCTTTCCGAAAAAAAATTGCAACGAGGTTTTTCATTCGCACATGATTTCACTTGTTTTTGTTGTCAAACAAATACAATCACATATTTACTTGTATCTTACATATACACAAACTATGTACCTAGTTTAAGGTAATCACAAAATATAAAAAATTTTCCGCAAAATAAATAAACAAAAATATTTTGAGAAACGAAAAAATATTTTTTTAGCGACACAACGGATTTTGAATTAACCACGGCGGCAACCAAATGAAGACTGAAAATATCGTAATCAAAATAAATGGGAAAAAAAGTGATGCTAGTAATAGAGAAAAACAACAACGAAATGTCATGTCCTTGTTTTTCGTGTGTTTTCCTTTTTTTTCCGTAAATACTTTTGTACATACGTATAATAATTTTTGGTTATGTTTTCTACCATAAAATAATACTGAGAAAATTTACTATAAAACAGCTTTTCTCTTTCTCTGCATTCGATTTTTGTTCGAGCGTTTATGTGTGTGTGGTGTGTCGGGGAAATTACTATTTTATAATTTTGTGGGAAATTGCTCGAGGAGGCTTTTACGACAACAACAACAAAAAAAGTTGTAATTTAATATGTATTTGAAAAATTTCGAAAAGCTTTAAATACAAATAATTTTTAGAAACGGCTTTGATTTTTTTTTTTTTTTCAAAATATTTTCTATTATTACCTAGGAACTATACAAAATGTAGTAATTTTTACTACGCGAAAAATATGGTATGAGTGCTACTTGTAATGAACGGTTTTGTTGGGTAAAAAAGTGTATTAACAATAATACACCCTGTTAAATGTAGCCAAAATTAAAAAGTCGAAAGACGAAAACAAATACTTTAGTGGTTATCAGCCAAAATTAAACAAGATACATAGATTACAATAAAAACTTTTTTCTGGGTTAACTATTGATTGGTCACATCAAATCAATCCATCTCCAGGCATAACACTATAGAGACTGACGGTTTTAGGGAAATCGAATTTTACCAGATTTTTCACGGGAAACATGAAATTAATTTTTGTCTTTTGCTATTGCTGTTGACAAATCACATCAAAACAATGCATCTCCAAACATAACAGTTTAAAGTCTGATTTTCTACAAATTTTCTAATGACTTTTGGGAAACTGATTTTTTCAGATTTCCTACGGGAAATTTTTACTGATTTTTTTTTTTGGCGGTAGCTCAGACATGACACTTTTTATACCAATTTTAAATACTTTTTTGGGTTTCCCTAATTTTCCACAATTTTCCACGAGGCAGGTTTTACCACATGAGAATATTGACAAAAGTCTTCAATGCTAAACACTATCGACTAATTAAAACTTAATTTCTTATTTTCGGCTGGGATAACATAATCTGTATTACCGATTTTTTTACTTTCGGTTTTAAACTTTCAGCTGGCATTACCAAAATTCTACATTATCGACTTTTTTATTATCGGCTAACTTTAACAGTATCCATTAAACAGCTATTGAAATAACTCATACTTAAACATCCTCCACTGTCTGTACCATATCTCAATTTGACGGAGTTAATTTTATTTGAATGGGTTTGGCTACGATGCCCTCGTTTCTAGTTGCGATTTCCGGCTCCGGGAATTCCAATCAAAAATTAAAAGGCAGCTCAGTCAAAATAGTTTTAAACTGAAATGCCTTTTCAGAAGGAAGTTCAATCCAAAAACTAAAAAGGCATTCAAGTCAAAACTATTATGACTTGAATTCCTTTCGCATTTATGAATGAAATACCTTTTGAGAAGGTGATTCAATCAAACAATTAAAGAAGGTATTTCAGGCAAAATGGTTCTCCGGGAATTCAGTCAAAAACCCTTCAGTCAAAAAACGAAAGGCATTTCAGGGGATAACCCACAGTTTTGAAAAGTAAATATATGAAATTTGCGAACTTTTCAGAAGTTCTTGCAATTTAAGCGTTCAGAGACTGGAAGCGTGAAGGAAATCGCGGCTCCGGAATTCTAGTCAAAAACATTTCAGTCAAAAAACAAAAGGCATTTCAGTCATAAAATTTCCCATGCAAATATTATGATTAAAAAGGAAGTTCAGTCCCAAAAAATAAATGCCAGTGAAATACTTCCCAAAATAAAATCCCAAATTATATTTTATGTATGTGGTGGTAATTTATTCGCCTAAATGCCATTTACATCCGATTAACAAAAATCAAAAAGTAAACATTCGAATATAGTTTCTGAGATGTATGAAGTATAAGCCTCATTGTTAAATATCATTTGGTCGATCCTTGTGGTCGGCGATATGAATAACACGCAATATGTATGCGGAATGTTGCAGCATGTTTCAATGAAAAATCTCTTCAACAAAAATCAAAAAACAAAAATTCGAATATGGTTTCTAGGATATCTGTTATATTGACAGTACTAGAAATTTCAGAAGGTCGATCCCTGGGGTCGACGATATGAATAACAGGCAAATTATATACGGAATGTTGCAGCACGTTTCAATGAAGATTGAATTGTCTGTGCAGATTTAGAGATTGTCTGATTTGTCGACTCTAGAACACGCAACGTATAATTGTCCAAGTGAGAAGAAATCTCTAAACTGCACAATTCCAAAGGTTGGCCCTGAGTTTTGTTGATAGTGATGGTAAACGCCAATCGAATTGGAAATTCCACCTCTAAAATTGAAATTGCATATCCGTTGGAGTCATAGGAATGCAAGGAACGAGAACATCTTCGCTTTTGAATAGTTCTGTCAAGATTGTTGCTTCTATGACGCTAATTATTAATTTTTTTACTGCAAGCCGCGTGCCGTTGCAGAGCTTTGGCTGGTTGATATTTCGCAACATGTAAATTGGCATGCCGATTTTCAATTGCAGTACGTGCGATGACATCCCTGGCAGATCCAGTGAATTCGAAAATTCTAATGGATAATTAACCGCTTTATCGGCTTCCACAACAGTGTCGACCGACTTGTATGTGACTGCCTCGCTTTGAATTTTAGACTGAATAACATTGTTAAGTTCGTAGACGTCTTGGTTTTTGGCGGCAAGATAGCTCGTTCACTGAGCCAATCGTGGTTCTTATAATTGGTCTGAATATTGAGAAATACTTTTTCAGCCAATTATTCTTTTGACGTCACTAAATTACAGAAGTTATGAGGCAATGAAATTTGTCCTGAGGTCAGATCAATTGGCACTTTTCTTTTCCCAATTTCCAGCAATTGATGTGAGAATATTTCAGCTGATCGATCGTTTTGCAACTGAACACGGATATTTGTAGTTAATTTCAGCATCTTTACGTGTTGCCACAAAGTAGAGTATTTCAGGCAAGCATTTATTTCGTCCGCTGGTATTGATCGAGGAATTACAGGTAATGTTTGCCTGAAATCTCCTCCAAGCAATATGCTTGCGCTCCCAAATGCTGCATGCTTTGAAAATGTTGCACTTGGGAGTTCATTTGAAACCCACAGTACAAAGTCTATGCTACAGATATCCTAGCAACCATATTCGTATTTTGGTTTTTTGATTTTTGTTGAAGAGATTTCTTCATTGAAACATGCTGCAACAATCCGTATATTATTTGCCTGTTTTTCATATCGCCGACGCCAGGGATCCCCCGTTTGACTTTTTTTATACAAAACATAAACAGTTGGTATTTCAGAAGACCTTATCGTATATGAATCTTTTGGCTTTTGTTGATCAAATTTTTCGTTGACTGGAATACATTTTGTTTGGTTAGTTTTTGACTGAAATGCCTTCGTAGACTTATATATTGGCTCCGACGCTCCAGTCAAAAGCATTTCAGTCAAAAACGGGAAGGAGTTTTAGTCAAAAATTAAAAGGCAAATCAGTCAAAATAATTTTAGACTGAAATGCCTTTTCCGAAAGAAGTTCAATCAAAAAACAAAAAAGGCATTCAAGTCAAACTGTTTTGACTGAAATTCCTTCTATATTTGTGACAGAAATACCTTAACGGTACCCCGTTGCTCATATAGAATGCGTACCAATTTTAAATATGAATCACCTCATGTGCCATTGGTTAGGCTCCGAATTTAGTGTACGCCAGCCCAAAACTTTTATTAAAACAACTAAATTATTAAGAACCCAAATTGGTTTCACAATAGTTTATAGAAAAACACCAAATTTATGTGTATAAAGTACCGTAGTACACAATTACATTTTTGATTAAATCGTCAAATATCGATTCTTAGAATTAATTAATATATACGAGGTAAGCATATATTGATGTACAGAATTATTTTTAAGTAATTAAATAATTTCCACTATGAAAAGAAGAGGAGAAATTGTTAAGAGCTTGCAATTCAGTTTCGATCTGCGAGCATGTGAAAAATAAATCATCTTTCAGTACATCCCATCAGGCTATAGCGACTGAACTGCTAATTTATTACACTGATTTTTTCCTATATATAGGAGTCAACCGTGCACTTGTAGTATTAGCGAATTTTACATTTCCCATTTCCATCTGGATTTTCGTCAATTTTTTTACGAAGATGAACATACTGCGTTTCCTCAAATTCCTGTGAATAGCTGATTTTCAATATTCCTATCTGTTCTATTACCTTCGGCTTACTTTCGGAGAACTCCTTAATTTCGTCGCAATAGATCCTCGATAACAAATCTTGAACTACATTATCTTAACCTCGCTCATGTTGTATCTCAAGGCGAAAGCCTTGTAGCTTTAGGCTTCATCTAGCTAGTCTTCCACTCAAGTCCCTCTGGTTCATTAACCATTTCAAACTGGCATGGTCAGTGATTAGCATAAAACCATACTCGCGCGTGTGATACTTCTTGATGGTAAGAGTAGCCGCGAGACACTCTAATTACATCCCTGAGTAGTTGGGGTGTGCACTAGTTAATTTATGTGACATGAATGAAATTGGCCTTTCATTCCCGTCCTCATCCTTTTTGAAGAGCACTGCTCCTAACCCTTCTGTACTTGCATCACATCTTAAGAAAAACCTGTGTGAGTAGTCTGGTGTTATACGAAAAGATGCTGAACTTAAGCGTCTTTTAAATTCCTCAAAACTCTGTTGTGCTGTTTCTGTTTACTTGAATATTCATTTCTTTAGGCACTTGGTGATGGGTGCCGTTAAACTAGCAACTTTTCGATAAATCGATGGTACCACCCAGCCATTCCCAGCAGTCGTCGTATTTGTCTCGTATTTGTAGGTGGTGCTAGATTAACAATGGAGTGGATTTTTTTCAGGATCATCAATTAATGGTAGAAGATATGCATCATTTTCCGTGAGTTGAACTTACGTGCATCGAGGCAAAGCCGAGATTTTCCGTTAGCTTTTGGAACAACTGTAACTGGTGAACTCCACTTGCTGACCTCGGTTTACTACCGTTTACCAACTCGATATCGTGTTGGTGTAATATGGTCTTCCTTAGTCCTTTTGCAGATGATGCCAGCAAATTTACAATTCTCGCTAAATTTTGATGGAGAATGTGTGAGTTATAATTTTTTTAATATTTTTACCTACAATTTCGTTGATGGAAGCTTTTGGTAACTTATTAAATTTTCCCAAAAATCAATACCAAGGTATAATGGGGATTGAAGTGAATGAACCACGAAAAATTTTATGGAATTGCACTGGAAGCCATATAAAACCCTCAATTTTATTGCTAGTTCTTGTTCAATCTGCCGTCTTAATTTATGAGCATAATTTATTCATCTGCAATTTTTCGGTTGTTAAAAACGTATGCGGGCCCTTTCCCGGTACACTCACCGAGGTACCACTTTCTAATAGGTCATTTATTTTGGTTAGTTGATTATAACTTCGGCGTGTCGGTGAGTTTCATTTTAGAGTACATTTTATCAGCGTAGGAACATATTATTATTATTATTATTATTACTTGAGGGCCATGTGGGGGCTCAAGCCACCCCGCACTGCGACCTAAAAGATCTTTTGTGCATAAGCCCTACTTAATTATCCGTCCAGTCAATATTCAGGCTCTTAATGAACCTGATAATACTGCCTAACGGTACGTGATACATACTATCTGGGCTCATTGCTCTCCCTCCTAGATGTTTTAATTATCCGTCCAGCCAATATTCAGGCTCTTAATGAACCTGATAATACTGCCGACCGGTACGTGATACATACTATCTGGGCTCATTGCTCTCCCTCCTAGATGTAATAACATTTACTTCTGCTAGAAGAGCGGTAGCATTGGGACTCAAGGACTTCGAGAGGGTAGACCCACTCCCGTATATTCCTATCCGTGCCTCGTCTACCGTTTTGATTTTACTCTTGCGAGTTGCTGGGACATACTATCTGGGCTCATTGCTCTCCCTCCTAGATGTTTACTGTTGGAAGTACTTCTACACGTGATACATACTATCTGGGCTCATTGCTCTCCCTCCTAGATGTCTACTGTAGGAAATACTTCTACACGCGTTACATACTATCTGGGCTCATTGCTCTCCCTCCTAGATGTAATAACATTTACTTCTGCTAGAAAAGCGGTAGCATTGGGACTCAAGGACTTTGAGAGGGCAGACCCACTCCCGTGTATTCCTTCCCGTGCCTCGTCTACCGTTTTGATTTGACTCTTGCGAGTTGCTGGGAATAAAAAAAAAAGTCGCCTGTAGGTCACCCAGGTTTACTACAGGAAGGCTAAATAAAACTGGAGGGTGCCTGGTATCCAGAGTCCGCATATATAGACTAATTAACCTATCAGCCATTCATCCATCGGCATATGCTGTTCCACCTTAGATTAGGGATTTTTTTTCAAGGTTTTCTCCTTTAGCGCCGTACTTTAGCCTGTCACAAAAGTCTATATTCAGCCTAATGGTTACAGTTACCGGTGGTTGCCACGAGGAGGCAGTACGTACACTTGCGCCTACTGGAAGGATACGGAGCCCCTTCCAATAGACGCCAAACCACCAAAGCGTAGGAACATAACTTTTAAATACCGCTCTCTTTTGGCGGAATTACCTGATATATCGAATATGTTTGTTATTAGTTTTATTTCATTGTCGGTGGTTATTGTCGCTAGAAATTTGGATTTTTTTGGCAATTCGATGGATATTGTCTGATTTTGAAAAAGTATTTTTGTATTGAGAAGTGTCTCGAATTCCGAAACACTTTGCCTCATTCGTGAGCGCGAGCCCCTCATTAATTTCATACTTGGCTGCAAGTTTTCCTTTGGAATTTGTAAACAGTTTAGGCAATTAGGGGTTCCGATCATTTGCAGGTTCATTGGAATCATAGTACTTTTGGACCAATATCATGGCAATTCCAACAAATGAAGCGGTCAGTCTTGTAAATTTCGTTAAGCAAATTGGGAATATCCTTTCTTTGGAACGCTTCCACACGCTGTTCGTCTGAGTTCTCCAGTTGGTTTGAGTAACTATTACTGTATTTATTGTTCATGGTTAAGTTTTGGAATTCTACGTTTAACTCATTGATAGGTGGTCATCGCCTGAATTAGGAATCCCTAAAACGTCTTGGATCATATCCCGATTGTTTCCATATGTACGCAGCGAATTGTGGTTGGGTAACGTCACGTTTTTTAGTACATATATTCTGAGCGAGTCTATAAATGATCTGCATCTCTGCTAGCCGTAATTGCGCAGACGAGCGTTCATTTTCTGTATACCCAAAGAAAAATCGGAAATGATTCTCGGTTCCCTCTATGCCTTGCCATTTGCTCAGGTCTATACACAAAATCATGGACATTTCAAAATTGAAAATTATCTATCATAAATTCTTCCTGATTATTTCTACGGAGATTTATCAGAGGTTCTGGTAGTTCGAAATTACATGTAACATTACCGATATAAGAATAGTTTGTGCTTTCTATTTTTGGGAAATTAGTGGACCCAGCTTGTTCAAAGAAGCCACAACCGAACTTATTAACTTCATAGGCTCACCGATTGGAACTAGGGCTTGCGTTCTGGGATTCCTCGGGACGGATTTCCCTCGAATTTAAGAAATTAAAAGTATTCCCGTTTCCCGGAAATGTTGTGAATATTTTCCGGGAATGCAAAATCCAATTTCAACACTGCTCAATGCAGTTTATTAACTTTATGGAACAAATAGTCGTCGATGAATAGTCCAATGCTATAAAAAATAAAGACACGTTATTGAATCGGAGTGTAAAGAAGTGAATATTATGTTAGATGGACACATCCTTTGGACTACCTTAGGGAGTATGCCGGAATGGTTCCTTAGTCAAAATAACACTTCAGCAACCGAAAATAAGCGAACGAGGGGATTAATGAATATTGAGCAATGTTGTCTAGCTACAAAATGTTTTTAAATCGCTGAATGTACCTTCAGATACGTTAGGAAATCAAGATATTGACATGCTCAAAGTTGAAGCGACTTCGGTACTATTGTTTACAAATTTAAAAGAATAGGGAACTATATTATTAATCACCGTCGCTAAAATTTCTAAATTCAATTGTTTTGAATCCTATCCATTTCTCGACTTAAAATTTAAAATTGTTTATATTTTAATATTACATAAATACATAATGAGGGAATGGGCAAGCCCTAATTGGAATATGTCTATTATTTAAACATTAGGTGAATTTCCAAAGTATTAAGACTGATAATTTCTACTCTTGCTAAATACTTTTTAATTAATTTAATTTAAATTTATTTTCACAAATTAATCAAAAACGCATAAAATGTAAAAACAATCGGCAAAACGGAAAAATGTATTAATCGTTATCCTTATCTCTGGAGCTGATTTGCTACAAAGGGGCATGCATTACTTTACAGTAGTGCAATCTCATCCAGATTTTAAGAATAATACCAAATGCCATAACTGAACAGTGTTTATTTCAGCGCCCCAAGTGTAAAAAGTGTTTTTATCCAGGCTGCAAAGGAATTTTTGAAAATCATATTTCTAGGGAAATTCATCATTTGGTCTGGCTGAAATTAATATGATTATGAAATCGCAATTTGATGAATTAATAAAATTACAAGAGCTCCTGTCTTTACAATTTGAAGATATTGATTGATTGATTTTGAATGTACAACCAACAATTTACCAGGTTCTTCCGGTAATTCTAGGAACTGTTGACGCCGGGCCCACCGTACACCCTTAGTTACATATACTTTGTAGCATTGGATAAAATGGTTAAATTAGGATTGAGATCGACCCGGTTATAAACACCTTGACGGTCAATAGTTAGTAGATTAGCTAAGCACAACGCAGATTTATTTTATTTATTTTTTAATAATTTTGTTTTCGGTTCCTGCTTTTTATTTCTTGGTCAGGATAGTAAGTTAATAGTTTAATTAGAATTAGCTTCTCGGAGGTTATTCTAAACCAAATTTTTAAATAATTCTTCTTCCGTACTGCTTAGTAAGTTAAATAACTTAGAGCTATTAAATCTGGATCTCCTAAATTTACATTTGACTCCTGTTTCTGCACCCACCATTAATCTCACTTAGTTACCAATATTACTCACCACCTTACTTCCTCTTTTCCTTTTTGATCACTTAGGTAATAAACCGCACTTTGATAGTCTCTGAAACAAATTAAATTTAATATCTATCCTTGGAACCCTCAAGTATGTCAATAGATTGGTTAGTGATGGCTGCCCGTAGGTACTTCTAAACCAAATTAAATAATTTAGTAGTTACGTTCTATTGAATCTGGATCTGCATGCTTTAAATTATCTTTGACTACTATTTCTGGAAATTCCCTCCACCTTAGTTAGTTACCTATTACTTCCTTACCCACCACTTTTGTTCCTCCTTGATCGCTAAATTTGTTACATGCACTCTAAAATCACCCTACTCAAGTCTCTAAAACAAATTTAGTTTACTGTCTGTGTTTATTATATTGTGTTATATTGTAAATATTGGAGTGGTAAGAGGTGGCTCTCGGTGGTGTAAACTGTCCCAATGCAATCGGTGGTGTAAACTGTCCCAATGGCTTTGAGTTTCCTCTCCCTCCAATTCGCCCTCTATTTAACTCAGACTCCCTTAATTTGGTACTGTGCCAGCCCTTTTGCTTTCCGTATATACACAGTAAAAATGAATGCTTTCAAAATCCAGACTAATTTGCCTCTCTACTGCGGAAAACCTCGAAACACGGACGGAATTATGTCTCTATATGTAATATAATTCAAAAACAATTTTTTTTTGTTTGACATAGTATATTACGTTCATAACCTAGAAATGAAGCATTAAGTGTAAATTACAAAATTAAATTGAATCAGTTTCCGTGTAAGTTAATATTAATAATTTAAATATGGGAATATGTGTGCAAGTAGAAACTCGGCTTTTTTTGGTTAAATTCAACTATATTGAAAAGATACTTGTTATAAAGATTAATAATTGAAATATTCGCCATTACTTATTATGGTCTTTTGCCATTTATCGGATAGATGATAAATGGCTTCGCGATGCACGTGGCGGTTTCGAAGCAAAATAGTCATAGAGCCATTTTCTCGAATCTTCATATTTCGTGAACCGCTGTTATTTCAAATATGATGACAACGTTTTGAAAAAATAGTAATTAGAGGGAGCCTAGTCTCGAAAATATGCCGCTTGATGTACATGTTCCCAGCATAAGGAGAAGGTGAGTTCCTGGATTGATTTTGGTGTAATGTGAAAGAACGTTTTCATGCAGCAATATCACCTTCCGTCTTCCTTGGCCCGTAAATGGTCTTACTCACTTAATTTGATCTTAATTAGTAAATAACTCCTTTCAAAACCCACCAGACACACACTAACACTTTCTTGGCGTGAACATTCCAACCCATGCTTTTCTGCGTTTAAGATTGCATTACAAAATCCACTTTTCATCACCCATAAATTTTTTGTTTTGTACCTAGAAAGCAAATTGTTCTGCAAGATCTTTTGGAGTTTGACACGGATTTTGATCCAGAAAAACTTTAAGTTCTTCGTCTTCAAATTTGTTTACTGCACCTAGACGTGGATCGTTCTCAAGAATAAAATAGCCAACACAAAATCTTGCAAACCACTTTTTTATTGTTGAAAGACCACAGAATGTCTAATCTACAAGAGTCTAAGAGTCATACAAAGTATATCGACACTGAAGAAAAAATGAGAATCATCTTTGAGTTCTCTACATGGTAGTTTGGTTTCGTACTGAAAAGTTCGCACGTACAAAAGTTCGATCTACTCTTCAGGTAGCTAAGACCAAACTACAAAAAAACAATTCTCACTTCATACATTATATACATGATATATTATAAATGATTGGCCTCTTCATTTTTTCTGATTAGCAAGTCGAAAAATGTTGTGAATGCCGATATTGTTAATATATTTTGTCTATAAAATGCCGAAAAAATCCTATTGATTTTAATACACAGACAAACTTCTATTTCTATTATTTGTATGGGCATAAAACACACAGAAATGAGGGTTTTCCTTGAGTTTTTGATTTAGTGAATATAATTCGCTAGGTCAGTATGTTCTTACCTCATACTTAATGTATGAAGTGAGAATTATATTTTGTAGTTTGGTCGTAGCTACCTGAAGAATAAATCGAAGTTTTCAGACCAAAACCAAATTACCACGTAGCTATGACCCAAGGATGATTCTCATTTTTTTTTCACGGTTGATATACTTTGTATGCCTCTTCTACTTGTTTGGTAGATATATTATAAATGATTGGCTTCTTCATTTCTTCTTTCTGATTAACAAGTCGAAAAATGCTGTGAATGCCATTATTGTTAATATATTTTGTCTATAAAAAGCCGAAAAAATCTTATTGATTTTAATCTTTAAATCGTAAGCATACCCATTTAGACTGTTTTGGATTTTTATGGTTGCTATTACACTAAAAAAATAATTTGGTTTTTCATCATAAAATTCGTTATGGTTTTTTGTGTGAAAATAAATTAACCATTATAGGTACATATCCATAAAGTTTTGTTCAATTTTCATACGCTTTATATAGCTACGTTATATTTGATTTTGATTGATGATATTTAGACATTCATCGCGTTTAGCGACTTGTTGATACATTTCGTTCATAAAAAATTACAATATATACTCGTACAATGTTCATTGTTAAACATGTGAGACAATTAAAAACGAAAAACAAAAAAAAAACTAAATTATAATTTTATGAATAAAATTAATTTTGCTAAGCACGCGATTTGAATTTTTGGAAATGAGATCATATTGTAAATTATGTAAATTAATTTTATATGTATCCAAATGTGGTGTTATGTAAATGTTTTCTTTCTGTAATAAGGAAAATACTAACTCAACAGATTAGTCGTGTTTATATAATTATATAATTTATTCAGTAGTGGTAAGATCGAAACTCGAACTCATTTGGCAAACAATATTCTTACCCATATTATTATTGTAAGACTTCAAATTAAATTCAAAATATTTCGGCAAAAAATATTAATGAAAGCAGCTTTTCATTTAAGTAAGCCGGCAAATACTTATATTGGTTTTGGGTTTTGCAGTAGCATAGTTTGGATGGTGACGGGCATGGAAAAGTTGTAGTCGAATTATGAAACGAGTGTAGAAGGGATATGATTTGTGTTGTCTTTATTCTTATTCAAGTCTACTTTCCTTTTATTTTGTTTGACACATTTTATCACACTTTCATCACGGTGCAGACTTCTATAGTTATGTAGTCTTAGTTCAAGGCTGGCGGCGGTATTGTTGTGTTATGATGAAGGTTGTGGGAGGGCTGAATATTTTTCAGTGTGGTTTAGTAAGCAAATGTCCTTAACAAGTTCTACATACCGTGTTTAAAATGATAAGTTTTTTGTAACACCAACTTAAGAACTAATTTTAAAAATTTAATTTTTGCAATACATTTTCAAATAAAATCTAAATTATTTAATTATACAAATAATTTATCCTATACCATTATTCATTTACCACACTGTTTAACAAGCATCTAATTGCTGCCCATTAATATCTATAGCGCGAGAGAAAGCAATAAATGTTTGTTATGGCTTAAAAAAAAAACGATTCATACACAAAAAATGTAAAAATGTATACGACTGCAAATGATCAAATTGCATGTTTTACAGAACAAAATTATTCTACAGCTTATATCAGTACAAATTATTGTAAACTAAACATATTCTCACGCTTTTCTTATATATGTACATACATTTTTATGTTTCGTGTTATGTTCTGCTAAAAAAAAATCCAAAATCGATATTACTCCAAATAATAAAAAATAACTAAATGTCATTCATGAACCACACCACACAAATAAATGATAACAGAATACAAAGTCGCCACAAGATATACAATATATAATATATACAACATGCGGCTCTAGATATCTAATCCAAGAAATTGTACACGTAAAACATTAAAAATTCAATTAGAATTATTTATAAGCACTGTGGAATAGTGTGCCTGAGTTTATATCTTGTTATAGTGTCTTGTGTCTTTTAGGTTATAAACATAAAACGAACCAAACTATAAACTATATATAGTATATGTAGATAAAACACAGTATAAAAAAGCTCTATTCTTTGTATAAAATATAATAGATATAAATTTCAACAAAACGTTATTATGTATGTAGTAAAAAAGCTCAAACTAAAATATTCAATTAAAACGAATAAAATAACAAGAAAGTTCTTTAGTCGAACTATATAAGTCCTATTATTTTATTCCTCTCAATACAACATTTTATTGTTAAACGAAACATGACAACAGCTCTTCTGTTAAGCTTTTTTTTTGTTATTCCAATATTTTTTATCCTCTCGTTGTTCTATATGTACATACTCGTACATATACATAAAAATATAATAAACATTAATTTAAAGTTTTGTTATTTAGTCTTTAAATATGTGTATGTATTATATATTTATAAAGCACACAAACAAAAATTCCAAATGACATCAATTTTAATGGAGTAGAAAATATTTCTTTCCCATGTAACGAAGCTTTCTTTTACTAAGCCATTCTCTATGTACTGTACATATGTAACTTGTACTGTACAAAAAAAAAAAATTCTTTCAAAGAACATCTAGCTCAGAACAAAAACAAAAAATAAAATGCCTGACAATGTTTACATTTCTATAAACATACACGTATTACAACAGCAACAAAAAAATGTAAAGCTTTTATGTCAAGGATAAATTTCTTTTGTTTACATAAAAATCTAAAATTTAAATACAAAAAAAAACAAAAAAGTTTGTATAAAACAAATAAAAGGAAACTGTAAGCTTTTGTTGAAGAATGCTAAATGATGAATTTAGAAAGTAAATTATGATACAAGTTTCTCGTTTTTAGATTTTCTTTCATACTTACTTACATATGGATAAATTTTAAGCTCTATTCAACTGTATTGAACGATAAGCTTTTCGTTTCTTTTTTTATGATAGTTCAATAGTTTTTATGATTGCTTTCCTGTCGTATGTGGCTTGAATTTATAATGAGCTTTTTAGTATTTTTGGTTTGAATTATATCCATGTAGTTAAGATTTGCTAAAGAATGATGCATCGATTAGATTTGAATTTAACAAAATACTCAATATATAGAATTGAGGAAGCAACGCCTTATATCGTTGAATTTATTACATTTATAAAATGTTCCTTTGTAAATTCGACTGATATTTCGGAACAGCTTAAAAGTTCAAAACTAACGTTTTTTACAAAAACAGGAACCGGTTTATGCTATAAACCCTTGTCTATTCTATCATAATAGTATTTATTAAATGGTGAATAAAGACGGCTGTGAAGTTTATAACAAAAAATAACAAATATCCATATAGGAATCCAATAAGAATTTTAAATGTCTAATATGTGTTAGTTAATTACACTGTTAAACAAAAAATTCTTGAGAAAGCTATAATTTTAGAAAAGACAAATAACAAAATACATTTTTTTTCTTATTGGATTAAATAAGTTTAATTATTATACGTGAAATTTCCATATTAAGGGGAGAAGTAATTTTTTTTCTTACAAATTCATGGAGATATTTTATTGTATCGAGTGTTTTATTAAATGGCCAATAACAAGACATCGTAGAGTTTGTACCAGAATGCCACCATATACACTTGGTAAGTTGTTGCTTTTCGTACGAAATGACCCGTGTGCCATTTCTATATGGAGGGGAAGAGTGGTTTTTTATGCTGATAATTGCTTACAAAATAGTCTTGGCAGCTTAGGAAGAAATCAACGGCCAATTTTAATTTTTTACACTAAATGCCCTCATAGAACACCCTGTTAGCGTCAAGGATTTTCTTGAAAAACTTGCGTATCATCGTTTGGTCCCGCTTCATCGCAAGACACCATTGGCAATGCTGATAAATGCTTACAACATAGTTAGGACAGCTTAGGTAGAAATCGACGGCCGATTTTAATTATTTTACACTAAATGTCATCATAGAACACCCTGTTAGCGCCAACAGATTTTCTTGAAAAAATTGCATATCATCGTTTGGTCCCACTTCATCGCAACACACCATTGGCAATGCTGATAAATGCTTAAAAAAAAGTTAGGACAGATTAGGAAAGAATCAACGGCCGATTTTAATTTTTCTTACACTAAATGTCATCATAGAACACCCTGTTACCGCCAACAGATTTTCTTGAAAAAATTGCATATCATCGTTTGGTCCCACTTCATCGCAAGACACCATTGGCAATGCTGATAAATGCTTACAAAAAAGTTAGGACTGCTTATGAAAAAATCAACGGCCGATTTTAATTTTTTTTACACTAAATGTCATCATAGAACACCCTGTTAGCGCCAACAGATTTTCTTGGAAAACTTGCGTATCATCGTTTGGTCCCGCTTCATCGCAAGACACCATTGGCAATGCTGATAAATGTTTACAAACAAATTAAGACAGCTTAGGAAGAAATCGACGGCCGATTTTAATTTTTTTACACTAAATGTCATCATAGAACACCCTGTTAGCGCCAACAGATTTTTTTGAAAAAATTGCATATCATCGTTTGGTCCCACTTCATCGCAAGACACCATTGGCAATGCTGATAAATGTTTACAAAAAAGTTAGGACAGATTAGGAAAGAATCAACGGCCGATTTTAATTTTTTTTACACTAAATGTCATCATAGAACACCCTGTTAGCGCCAACAGATTTTCTTGAAAAACTTGCGTATCATCGTTTGGTCCCGCTTCATCGCAAGACACCATTGGCAATGCTGATAAATGTTTACAAAAAAGTTAGGACTGCTTAGTAGAAATCGACGGCCGATTTTAATTTTTTTTACACTAAATGTCATCATAGAACACCCTGTTAGCGCCAACAGATTTTTTTGAAAAAATTGCATATCATCGTTTGGTCCCACTTCATCGCAAGACACCATTGGCAATGCTGATAAATGCTTACAAAAAAGTTAGGATAGATTAGGAAAGAATCAACGGCCGATTTTAATTTTTTTTACACTAAATGTCATCATAGAACACCCTGTTAGCGCCAACAGATTTTCTTGAAAAACTTGCGTATCATCGTTTGGTCCCGCTTCATCGCAAGACACCATTGGCAATGCTGATAAATGTTTACAAAAAAGTTAGGACTGGTTAGGTAGAAATCGACGGCCGATTTTAATTTTTTTACACTAAATGTCATCATAGAACACCCTGTTAGCGCCAACAGATTTTCTTGAAAAACTTGCGTATCATCGTTTGGTCCCGCTTCATCGCAAGACACCATTGGCAATGCTGATAAATGTTTACAAAAAAGTTAGGACTGCTTAGGTAGAAATCGACGGCCGATCTAAATTTTTTTACACTAAATGTCATCATAGAACACCCTGTTAGCGCCAACAGATTTTCTTGAAAAAATTGCATATCATCGTTTGGTCCCACTTCATCGCAAGACACCATTGGCAATGCTGATAAATGCTTACAAAAAAGTTAGGACTGCTTAGGTAGAAATCGACGGCCGATTTTAATTGTTTTTACACTAAATGTCATCACAGAACACCCCGTTAGCGCCAACAGATTTTCTTGAAAAAATTGCATATCATCGTTTGGTCCCACTTTATCGCAAGACACCATTGGCAATGCTGATAAATGCTTACAAAAAAGTTAGGACTGCTTAGGTAGAAATCGACGGCCGATCTAAATTTTTTTACACTAAATGTCATCATAGAACACCCTGTTAGCGCCAACAGATTTTCTTGAAAAACTTGCGTATCATCGTTTGGTCCCGCTTCATCGCAAGACACCATTGGCAATGCTGATAAATGTTTACAAAAAAGTTAGGACAGATTAGGAAAGAATCAACGGCCGATTTTAATTTTTTTTACACTAAATGTCATCATAGAACACCCTGTTAGCGCCAACAGATTTTCTTGAAAAACTTGCGTATCATCGTTTGGTCCCGCTTCATCGCAAGACACCATTGGCAATGCTGATAAATGTTTACAAAAAAGTTAGGACTGCTTAGTAGAAATCGACGGCCGATTTTAATTTTTTTTACACTAAATGTCATCATAGAACACCCTGTTAGCGCCAACAGATTTTTTTGAAAAAATTGCATATCATCGTTTGGTCCCACTTCATCGCAAGACACCATTGGCAATGCTGATAAATGCTTACAAAAAAGTTAGGATAGATTAGGAAAGAATCAACGGCCGATTTTAATTTTTTTTACACTAAATGTCATCATAGAACACCCTGTTAGCGCCAACAGATTTTCTTGAAAAACTTGCGTATCATCGTTTGGTCCCGCTTCATCGCAAGACACCATTGGCAATGCTGATAAATGTTTACAAAAAAGTTAGGACTGCTTAGTAGAAATCGACGGCCGATTTTAATTTTTTTTACACTAAATGTCATCATAGAACACCCTGTTAGCGCCAACAGATTTTTTTGAAAAAATTGCATATCATCGTTTGGTCCCACTTCATCGCAAGACACCATTGGCAATGCTGATAAATGCTTACAAAAAAGTTAGGATAGATTAGGAAAGAATCAACGGCCGATTTTAATTTTTTTTACACTAAATGTCATCATAGAACACCCTGTTAGCGCCAACAGATTTTCTTGAAAAACTTGCGTATCATCGTTTGGTCCCGCTTCATCGCAAGACACCATTGGCAATGCTGATAAATGTTTACAAAAAAGTTAGGACTGGTTAGGTAGAAATCGACGGCCGATTTTAATTTTTTTACACTAAATGTCATCATAGAACACCCTGTTAGCGCCAACAGATTTTCTTGAAAAACTTGCGTATCATCGTTTGGTCCCGCTTCATCGCAAGACACCATTGGCAATGCTGATAAATGTTTACAAAAAAGTTAGGACTGCTTAGGTAGAAATCGACGGCCGATCTAAATTTTTTTACACTAAATGTCATCATAGAACACCCTGTTAGCGCCAACAGATTTTCTTGAAAAAATTGCATATCATCGTTTGGTCCCACTTCATCGCAAGACACCATTGGCAATGCTGATAAATGCTTACAAAAAAGTTAGGACTGCTTAGGTAGAAATCGACGGCCGATTTTAATTGTTTTTACACTAAATGTCATCACAGAACACCCCGTTAGCGCCAACAGATTTTCTTGAAAAAATTGCATATCATCGTTTGGTCCCACTTTATCGCAAGACACCATTGGCAATGCTGATAAATGCTTACAAAAAAGTTAGGACTGCTTAGGTAGAAATCGACGGCCGATCTAAATTTTTTTACACTAAATGTCATCATAGAACACCCTGTTAGCGCCAACAGATTTTCTTGAAAAACTTGCGTATCATCGTTTGGTCCCGCTTCATCGCAAGACACCATTGGCAATGCTGATAAATGTTTACAAAAAAGTTAGGACAGCTTAGGTAGAAATCGACGGCCGATTTTAATTTTTTTACACTAAATGTCATCACAGAACACCCTGTTAGCGCCAACAGAATTTCTTGAAATAATTGCATATCATCGTTTGGTCCCACTTCATCGCAAGACACCATTGGCAATGCTGATAAATGCTTACAAAAAAGTTAGGACTGCTTAGGTAGAAATCGACGGCCGATTTTAATTTTTTTTACACTAAATGTCATCATAGAACACCCTGTTAGCGCCAACAGATTTTCTTGAAAAACTTGCGTATCATCGTTTGGTCCCACTTCATCGAAAGACACCATTGGCAATGCTGATAAATGCTTACAAAAAAGTTAGGACTGCTTAGGTAGAAATCGACGGCCGATTTTAATTTCGGTACAACACTCGATACAATAAAATATCTCCATGAATTTGTAAGAAAAAAAACTACTCTTCCCCTCCATATGGAAATGGCACAGGTTTTTTCGTGCGAACAGCAACAACTCATCAAGTGTATATGGTGGCATTCTGGTACAAACTCTACAATGTCTTGTTTTGACCAATTTATAAAACACTCAACATACTAAAATATCTCAATGAATTTCTAAGAAGAGAAGTATCTTGCCCATCTATTTTGACCATATTAGCCATTTCGTTCTCTAGGCAGGTGCTAATCACTTGTGTATTGTGGCGTTAACATTTTAAATTTGTATTTGTTGTAACTTTGCTTGACTCAAAATTTTATGTTTAAACTATTTTATTCAAAATTCTAATAAGAATCAAATTTTACAGTGTATTAACAATACATATACATTTTTTTGTTATTGTTATAAACTTCACAGCCGTGAATAAAGTGGTTAGTACGTCCTAATGATATTCTAGTACTGATCGAAAAACACAACGCATAATGATTTCAATATGTAAGAGAATTGCATGTGCGCTCGCGGCAATCAATGACACTAATAAAAGAAAGAAACTGCTGTAGAATCGGCCAGCTATTACGAGAAAATGAAACGATTTACAATTTATTTACATTTAGAGTTATGTGGGTTATTTGCCTCGACAGAATTTAGCTGTTCAGTTAAATTGTTCATGTAAAAAATGAAATAAAATTAGCATGCGTTGAATTTGTATTATGAAATAAATCGCAATTTAATAAAAGAAGAAAGAGAGGAAATATTATTTAACTAGAGATAGCCTCTTTTTTGTGAAACAGGGCATTAGAAAATTGAAATTAAAATTTGCTTGGTAAAACTGCTCTAGTTGTTATTTCGACTTGCGGCCCATGGAAGTTGATTTTACCCATGGATGTTGACGGTATCTGTGGTATAATGTCTAACATTTTTTCGGGAGTTATGTTGCTGATATTTATATGTATTATAAATCGTTTCCAAATCAGGCTGTTGATTTTTGTGGGGAGTTACCGATGAATGAAAAGATGAAGTGCATTTTCAGCAAAATTTTCAACTGTAGGCATATGTTAATTATTTTCCAAATCGCAAACGAGAAATTTTTTGATTTGGATTGATGATCATTAAACAAATTTCATGGCGCTTAGTAATGCGATTTGAAGGATTTGAAAAAAGTTCGATCCAATGGTTTACAGCCAATAGTGCTGGATGTGGCGGCAAACACAGTAGAAATATTTCATAATGAATTATTGCATTAACTTCCTACCCTCTTTCGAAATTTTACAAATTCAATTTGTTTAAAATTTTGATTTTTTTTTTTATGTCTTTTGAAAATTTGAAAATTTCGAATTTTTTTCAAAATTTCGAATATTTGAAATTGGATTTTTGAATACTTTCGAAATGTTTGCAAACTTTTGAACATTCGTCATTTTAAAAATATTGTTCAATCAAAGAACACCGCCCAAGGTCTTACAAATTTTTGTTGTTCTATTGTACCTGGTAAAATGACCGTAAGACAGTTACCATGGAACTATCGCATTCATTCTCTCCTTTGAAATTTTTCAAATAATTTGATTTTGTAAATTTTAAATTTGTAGAAAGTTTTCGAATGTTTCGTAAATTTTGAAATTTCGAATTTCTTAAATATAGAATTTTTCAAATGGAATTTTTTGAATATTTTCGAAATTTTTGAGCTTTGCTTTACGAGTATTTTGTTCACTCAATGGGTACCGTCCAAAACCTTCCAAATTTGGTTAACTAGTTCTGATGAAATAAGTGTCAGACAATTGCCATTGGGTTCTCTTTTTAAAATTTTAAAATAATCTGTTTTTTCAAATTTTGAAATTTTTGAAAGTTTTCGTAACATTTTTTTTTAAATATTAAATCTTTCAAAATGAATTTTTAAACTTTCCTTATATTAAGAATATTTAGTTTAATAAATGAGCACGGCTCAAAGCAGTACACATTGTGGTTGTCCTGCTATACCTAATGAAAGTGCAGACACTCTCTTTTTAAAATTTTAAAATTACAAGGGAAGTCTCGAAATTTCTCAACCTGGCAAATAAAATTCGCATAGATTGTTTTTTTTTTTTTTTTTTTGAAGATAAACAATGAAAATTATCCCACGCGCGTTCCAAAATCTAACGACTTGAGCTTGTTAACATATGGAACTATCTTGGCCTTCTTTTGAGCAAATTATTCCGTTTAAGTCCATTGATTTGACTATTCCTTCTTCTCACGTGTGAAGTAATCCCATATTTCATCCATCGATGAAGAAACATCGCTGAACATGGACGCCTTTTGCATGTCTAAATTTTCAGTCAATATGCGATGTACCGCATATTTTGAAATACCTACCAAATCTGCTAGCTCGCGCATTTGCAGTCGACAAGTTTGATACTTTCGATCATAGAAATGTTTTTCAAACAACAACTATCATCTATACGTTAGGTCGGATACTTCTACCTCTTTGGTATAAACTAATCTTTCATCTTGTCCATTATCTATTGACTTTGTGCCTTCCGTGATGGACCGCACATGCTGCCTGTATCGGCTCTAAATTTCGTATATTTTGTAATTTTTTTAATTCTCTCCGATAGCACCCTCTAATACAATAATTTTTTTCAGTATTCAATGTGGCATTGGGCTCTAGTATTTTAAATTTTTCTAAAATGTTCTGGTATCGTGTATCTTTTGAATTCTTTGTTTGTAGACTTAATTTTTTAATTTCCACGTCTCCAGAACACAATACTTCATACACTCGCCATTTTAAATTACCGAGTCCAACAGACATTCGTTGTCATGGTCTAATATTCCCTGTAGACCGACAGGAAAACCAAGAAAAATTATTTGTGCAGCACCTTTTTCGTAAACTCCCGTTTTTCGATCAACAAATATTGTTGTGGCTCGTTTAGTTACCCTTAGGCTCTTTGAGTGTGCTTATCATAGAATAATTTCTAGCTTGAAATACACCATCTAGCTCACTTTTTATTCCACTGTTTCCAGTTGGTTTGGCAGAAAGTTCGATGAGATAAATATACCTTCGAAAAGGTACATACAAAAATTTTATTATTTTACATATGTTATAAATATAAATACTCCCAAGTTACATGAATAATTTTAATTACCTATCTAACTACATAAACATCAAATAAATTTTAATGACAACGCACGGCACATTACTTAAGTAGACACATCGAATATTCTTTATCTTTAATTTATTTAAAAAGCTTTCGAAATCGATTAGCAACAATTTTATTCTACACAATACTTACTAGTATCAACTAATCCAAAAATCAATAATCAAACTAATTCGAAAGTTATACTTTCTATATTTAGACAATTATCAATTTCAATTGGAAACTTCATTACGTATTGTTGTCATTCGTACAGGCTATCTACCTTTATATGTAGAGAAAGTCTAATTATATTGATTTTTATAGTATGCAAGCTTTAATGTTCTATTTTCATGTTTGCTTGTTGAAACGATTTTATATTCTTTAATAAAAACAAATTCAAAAACTGTCATTATTACGAATCGACATGAAAATCTATTTCCTATTTTCCATATTTATACATGTGTACATTAAAGCTTAATAAAGCTTAAAGGTAAATATAGTTATTTAGGTATTATATTGACTTATATGAGGTTTCAACCATAAATACCTCATCATATCCATATAACCGAGTTTGTGTATCAACTTTAGCATCGTTATACAACATAGAAAATTGTGATATTATGATATACAAAATAATGTAATGATTATGTTTATTATGTGTTAATTTTTGACGACTTTATGTATATAAAGAAACCTTTCAATCAAGACGAGTATATAATGTATACATACATAATAATATAAGAGAGCTCGAGATAAGAATCGGTTGGATATATCACTGTCATAAAACAAAATGAAATGATTAGAATTTCAAGATGATACTTTATGGTGCCAGGTTAACCCAAGCTTTTTTGTTTTTGTTTCGTTTTATTTGAGTGAGCTGTTTAGTATTTAGAGAGATAGAGAGAGGTGAAGCAATTTCTAGATTAGTAATGAATATTTAATTGATAAATTAAATTAGAACACGCACGAGCATTTTTTTATCGTTTTATACAATATAAAACAATTTTATTTCGGAAACATAATTATCGGTGTTTTTTTGATTAAGACGAACGAGATGGGAAAAAGAAGGCGACAACGGAAAATAAAAGCTTATAAGTATATTACAGAAATTATAATTAAAATTGATTTTTACTTAAATTAATTTGAATTGTTTTGTTTTTCTTAGCAAAATAAAGTCTGTGGCATTTTATAGATTTAAGTTATGTGTATCTGATTTAATTAAGATATTTTAAGACTTCTAAGATTAAATCGTTAATGGCAGGCATAGAATTTGGTGGAAATGGAAAATTTCAATGGATTAACGTCAGTTATCTAAAATAAAACATTTTTTGCGGGTGAAACGAAATTAAGTTAAGTTATTATTATTGTTATTGCTGTTCAATTCATCTCAAAGAAGCTGGTTTCATCTTGCTTGTTTCAATTAAATAAATAATTTAAATTTAATCATAGAGAATAATAAATCCCACAGTTATCTAACTATACAAAATCCATCTTTTCTGAAATTCATTTGTTGACTAAATTCATTTATGACCCAAACCAACATTGTTAGAATCCTTTACTGGTGCCACTGGACTGAGCACCAGAGGAAATCTGGATTCAATTATGAAAATATAGAAACATAATTTTGAATACTTTGATCCGCATTATCCTTGATCAAAGAGGTTCAGAGGTAAGTCGCTCTAGGTAGTCCTCTTTTTACTTCCATAATTTTGAAATCACAAACTTGAGATAAAGGAAACAAAGCTTTTTGATGGATTTTAACAAAATTGGATTAAGCCAATAATAAAAATATAAAATTTTGTTCCGTATTTTCACATTTCTCGACGAATTAGGTTACCAGGACCCCGAAACACCGATCAGAAAAATGTCGTATCTATGCTTCCGTCCGTCCGTCCTTCCTTCCGTCCTTCCAGTCGCACATTTTTATTATTTTTGTTTTGCCTTCCATTCTCACAAATATTGATAATTTCGGTCGAAATTTTGTACAAAGATAGATGTTAGTAATAAGCAGTTTGTGTTAACTTTTAGGCCCATTCGAATATAGAATAGAGGGAATTGCAGTGGAAGAGAAAACTGCCAAATAGATTTTCTCAAAAATGGGACCGACGAATTGTTTCTTATCTTCACGATAAATTTGACAATTCATCATCTACTTGTTCACAAAATTTGAAGTCGATTGAAGCATTGCGTGGGGGTTATTTTAACAAAAAGGAGTAATATAAATTTGTTTATCTGTTTACCGAGGTAATTTCTAACTTTCCGAAGAAATATTTTTCTACAGTTAATACACCTTGCAAATTCCAACAATTGGTCCCTAGGTGAAAATGAATAGATTAGCGTGTAATATGGATTTAAATTTCTAAATTTACCTAAAATACTTTGCTGGTAGCAAATAATAGCCGCATTTCTTGAGGCATTAGTGATCCGGATCAGATCAAAGTTTACATTGAAAACAACAACAAAAATTAAATTTTTGTTGTTGTTTTCAATGTAAACTTTGATCTGATCCGGATCACTAATGCGTCAAGAAATGCGGCTATTATCGTCAACATTTCAAAATAATTAGATCTAGTGAGCTTTTAAATATAACTAGATACTCCCGCTGTAATTAAATTTTTTAAAATAAAAAGAGCCCTAAACCAATATTTCAAAAATTTGTTTTAAGATACTCCCGTTTCTATGACATTGACATTTCTGACATTGACATTTCCGCGATGTTTTATTGACATTTTAAGACATTTTAATGATTGAAATTTCAACGACATATTGATCGATACATTATTTGTGAATTACTTTTATAAAATCGCCTTTAATGGTATTATTTATGAGTAATAAATTCTCTTGATATTCAAAATCGTATAAAACTCTTTTCACGCAAATTAATATGGGAGGCTTTAAAATAATATCACGTCATTAGGGTGGAACAGGTTTAGGAGAGCTGGGAGATATATAAAATGATATGATATATGACAAGAAGGACGGATTTGGTAACAAATGATAATTACGTTAATTCTGATTTTGCATTGTTTGTGTTTTATTTTTTGTATTTTTGAATGGTCAACAGCGATGCCCCGTCCAGTCTGAATCACTGAGTAAAGAATTATATCGGCCAATTCTCACGTTGCTCACATAATATTGTGATCTGAACAAGCGGTATAAATTTTCAGAAAATACATTTTTGAACATTGTGGATGTTCTCTGAATTGAGTAAATTATATTCTTAAGGATTTTCAATGGTATACTACTAGTGATGTATAACTGATCTAATTTTTAAAGGTCGAATATGAAAAAATGGTGAATGCGATGTTGATTTCTACTCAACACGTGTCAGTTCTAAATAATCTAACATTATTTATGAGTCCGTGATTTGGTGATATGAAGGTAGAACATTTATATTATCGTGACCAATTGGGATCCAAATTTAAGAAAGGCCGTGACATATTTTAGAGACCTTGCCTGCCCAAAATAACGGAAAATATTTGTAAAATATAAATGGTTGGTTTTGGGATACTTTCTGGGAAAGTGTCGTCCGAGGAGTCGGATAGCCCCAATTTTTATTTTTAATTTTATTTATATTTATATTTATATTTATATTTATATTTATATTTATATTTATATTTATATTTATATTTATATTTATATTTATATTTACATTTATATTTATATTTATATTTATATTTATATTTATATTTATATTTATATTTATATTTATATTTATATTTATATTTATATTTATATTTATATTTATATTTATATTTATATTTATATTTATATTTATATTTATATTTATATTTATATTTATATTTATATTTATATTTATATTTATATTTATATTTATATTTATATTTATATTTATATTTATATTTATATTTATATTTATATTTATATTTATATTTATATTTATATTTATATTTATATTTATATTTATATTTATATTTATATTTATATTTATATTTATATTTATATTTATATTTATATTTATATTTATATTTATATTTATATTTATATTTATATTTATATTTATATTTATATTTATATTTATATTTATATTTATATTTATATTTATATTTATATTTATATTTATATTTATATTTATATTTATATTTATATTTATATTTATATTTATATTTATATTTATATTTATATTTATATTTATATTTATATTTATATTTATATTTATATTTATATTTATATTTATATTTATATTTATATTTATATTTATATTTATATTTATATTTATATTTATATTTATATTTATATTTATATTTATATTTATATTTATATTTATATTTATATTTATATTTATATTTATATTTATATTTATATTTATATTTATATTTATATTTATATTTATATTTATATTTATATTTATATTTATATTTATATTTATATTTATATTTATATTTATATTTATATTTATATTTATATTTATATTTATATTTATATTTATATTTATATTTATATTTATATTTATATTTATATTTATATTTATATTTATATTTATATTTATATTTATATTTATATTTATATTTATATTTATATTTATATTTATATTTATATTTATATTTATATTTATATTTATATTTATATTTATATTTATATTTATATTTATATTTATATTTATATTTATATTTATATTTATATTTATATTTATATTTATATTTATATTTATATTTATATTTATATTTATATTTATATTTATATTTATATTTATATTTATATTTATATTTATATTTATATTTATATTTATATTTATATTTATATTTATATTTATATTTATATTTATATTTATATTTATATTTATATTTATATTTATATGTATTTTTATATTTTAATTTTAATTTTAATTGTTATTTTATTTTTATTTTTATTAAAATTTTTATTTTTATTTTAATTTTAATTTTAATTTTTATTTTTATTTTTATTTTTATTTTTATTTTTAGTTTTATTTTTATTTTTATTTTTATTTTTATTTTTATTTTTATTTTTATTTTACTTTTAATTTTAATTTTTATTTTAATTTTCATTTTTATTTAAATTTTAATTTTAATTTTTATTTTAATTTTACTTTTACTTTTAATTTTAATTTTAATTTTTATTTAAAATTTTTGTTTTTTGTTTTATTTTTATTTTCAATTTTATTTTTTGTTTTATTTTATATTTACTTTACTTGTATTTTTTATTTTTATTTATATTTGAATTTTTATTTGTATTTCTTTGGATTTATTTTTATTTTTATTATTACTTTTATTTTTATTTATATTTAAATTTTTATTTTTATTTTAATTATAATTTTTAATTTTTATTTTATTTTTTATTATTTTTTTTGTTTAATTTTTATTTTCATTTTAATTTTTATTTAAATTTTAATTTTTATTTTACTTGTATTTTTTATTTTTATTTTCAATTTTATTTTTTGTTTTATTTTATTTTTACTTTTGTTTCTGTTTTGATTTGTATTTTTATTTTACTTGTATTTTTTATTTTTATTTATATTTGAATTTTTATTTGTATTTTTTTGGATTTATTTTTATTTTTATTATTATTTTTATTTTTATTATTATTTTTATTTTTATTTAAATTTAAATTTTTATTTTTATTTTAATTATAATTTTAATTTTAATTTTATTTTTTATTATATTTTTTTGTTTAATTTTTATTTTCATTTTAATTTTTATTTAAATTTTAATTTTTATTTTGCTTGTATTTTTTATTTTTATTTATATTTGAATTTTTATTTGTATTTTTTTGGATTTATTTTTATTTTTATTATTATTTTTATTTTTATTTAAATTTAAATTTTTATTTTTATTTTTATTTTAATTATAATTTTAATTTTAATTTTATTTTTTATTATATTTTTTTGTTTAATTTTTATTTTCATTTTAATTTTTATTTAAATTTTAATTTTTATTTTGCTTGTATTTTTTATTTTTATTTATATTTGAATTTTTATTTGTATTTTTTTGGATTTATTTTTATTTTTTTATTTTTAGGCTTGGTCGTACATTCTGATTAATCAGTCAATCAATCAATTTATATTTTTATTTGTATTTGTATTTTAATTTTTATTTTTATTATTATTTTTATTTTTATTTAAATTTCAATTTTTATTTTTATTTTAATTATAATTTTAATTTTAATTTTATTTTTTATTATATTTTTTTGTTTAATTTTTATTTTCATTTTAATTTTTATTTAAATTTTAATTTTTATTTTGCTTGTATTTTTTATTTTTATTTATATTTGAATTTTTATTTGTATTTTTTTGGATTTATTTTTATTTTTATTATTATTTTTATTTTTATTTAAATTTAAATTTTTATTTTTATTTTTATTTTTATTTTAATTATAATTTTAATTTTAATTTTATTTTTTATTATATTTTTTTGTTTAATTTTTATTTTCATTTTAATTTTTATTTAAATTTTAATTTTTATTTTGCTTGTATTTTTTATTTTTATTTATATTTGAATTTTTATTTGTATTTTTTTGGATTTATTTTTATTTTTTTATTTTTAGGCTTGGTCGTACATTCTGATTAATCAGTCAATCAATCAATTTATATTTTTATTTGTATTTGTATTTTAATTTTTATTTTTATTTGTATTGGTATTTTTATTTTTATTTATATTTTCATTTCTATTTTTAGTTTTATTTTTATATTTATTTTAATTTGAGTTTTCATTTGTATTTTTATTTGTTTTTTTATTTTATTTTTATATTTTATCTTTTATTTTTATTTGTATTTTTATTTATATTTGTATTTGTATTTGTATTTGTATTAGTATTTGGATTTGTATTTGTATTTGTATTTCTATTTTTATTTTTATTTTTATTTTTATTTTTATTTTTATTTTTATTCTTATTTTTATTTTTATTTTTATTTTTATTTTGATTTATATTTTTATTTATATTTGTATTTTCATTTTTATTTTTAATTGTATTGCTATTTTTATTTAGATTTCTATTTTCATTTCAATTTTTTTTAGTTTTTATTTTTTTTTTTTATTTGTGTCTTTATTTATATATTTATTTGAATTTTTATTTGTTTTTTTATTTTTATTTGTATTTGTATTTTTATATGCATTTGTATTGGTATTGGTATTGGCATTGGCATTGGTATTGGTATTTGTTTTTGTATTTGTATTTGTATTCGTATGTGTATTTGTATTTGAATTTGTATTTGTTTTTTTGTTTTTATTTCTATTTGTATTTGTTAAATTTTATTACGACAGTTATCAACTACGGCCATCAAAACCTTATTGTAGATTATACGTATTTGGCTCAGACTTAGTGGGCAATATCAAACAGTGTATTTCAATAAAAAAAATATATTTATGGATTCTGCAGTGCCATCTTAAGTTGGCACATTATTTACAATTGTCAAAATCTATTTTTAGAGGTACCAACCATAGTAATGGAAACTTGGTGGCAGATTGTTTATTTATAGTTAAATTAAAATTTTCTGAAATCTGTAGCAATAAAAAAGAATTTCTAGTTGGCACAATATTTACAAATGTCAAAATATATTGTCATGGGCACCAACCATAAACATAGCAATCGAAACATAATGGCAGATTATTCATTTTTGGCTCAGAATTTATGGGCAATATTTTCAAAAAAAAATATATTGAATACTAAATAGAGTCGGACTGCCCGTCAGTTGTTGTCTGTCTAATTCACAGAAAAAATTAAAATTCTCGAGACCAAATAATTTTGGCACGACATCATGACAAAATTCAAAATATAGGGAAAAAATGTGGAAGAAACAAAATGTCGGAAGAAAATTTAAAAATTGAGTAACTTTCGTCTAGTGCTCATTTAGCAGGAATTATTATAAGATTCTCTAAAATGTATAGGGTGCTTCCGAAAATGGTTTTAAGATGGAGTGAATTACCTCCGACTTTGACTTTAATTTACGTCAATATTAATTGATCATTGAAGCACATGCCTCTTTCTTAAGTGTTTTAATGCCAATTCGACATAAACAATTTTATAGTTAATTAACTGATCAGTTCTATTCCAATGTTAAAATTAAATCTTCATGTGCCAGAATTACCATTAATGCAAAAAGTTGCAAGATATTTTTGTGTTTTCGTTTCCCACACTGCACATTTAATGGCGATACGATAATAATATAATTTATTTATTTCTTGTCAAAATAAGTATCCCCGGTCACTAAATTTCTACCCTTACTAATTATATTATGAACGCACAACAATTCTTAGAAAGTCCAATAATAAAATTAAAAAATTACCGCTTAGTGAAAATAATAAATATAATTACGTCCGTCTAGCCAATTTTAATTAAAAAAAGCTATTTTCATAAAAGCATTTATATCGATACACCATTTAAAACAGCAAAAGATTCGTCAATGTGGTCGTTCACCACAAATTTGTTTGACAATATTCCAACATCACATCACTACAACTCGAAGCAAATTTGATGAAGGTACAAACAAAAAAACAAAATCGTATTTTATTTTCACGCCACGATCGTAAATCCAATTATTTATTTTCGTATTTTTAAGCAGTTAATTAAAAAAAAAAATTAATAACCCGGTGAACATCTAAAAAGTGTTAATAATACAATTAAATAAAAATATTTTTTTTTCACAAAACAAAAGCTTGTTTTAATGTGTTTTTCGATTTTTTTGTTTTACAATTTTCCTAACCAAAACAACAATATGTATGTAAAAGCTCAAATAATGTTGAAATTCAGTTATACTGAAATAATTTTAACCCCTATTTAGGAAAAAGCTTATTTTTTATTGTTTTGTTTATATTTTCAATTTTCAACTTTATTTTTTTAATTTAAAATAAAATAAAAATGTAAAATCATTTTATCATACGTAGGTACATATGTATATATGTGGTGGAGCTTTACACATATAGGGGAGCATGGTAATACAAAACTTCCTGGAATATTAATGTACATATATGTTTTGCAATACAACATGAATTATATTGTTCAAACCTAATACAAAAAGCAACAACAACAACAAAACATAGTTTTACATTTTTGGTTTTATTTGCAACTAAGTTCATTTGTGTACATAAAATGTAAAGAGTAAAATATCACAACTTACACATTCATACATGTAGTGAAATAAAATAGAATTATGTATTGTTCAAGTGGCAGAGTAACAAAAAACAAAACACAAAAAAGCACAGCTCAGTGGGAAAAAGCACAAAATACATTATGTACTCTTGGTAATGAGTAGTACGTGAGGAAAATAAAATAAACATTTTACCACCACCACCAACAACAACAAAAACAAGGACGAAGACAAAAAACAAATGTGTTAAATTTTTCCTAGCGTATTATTTTTCTACATTCATTTGTTTCGTTTTTCCACTCACTAACAACTTTTACTTTTTTTTGTTTTATTTATGTGCTGTGCGTTTTCCGTATTCAGTGTTGTTAGGTGATTTGAATTGGATTAAACTTTAATTTACTTTTCTATTTATTGGTAGGTTTTTTTCGTGCTTTTCCTTAAGTCCCTTTTCGAAAAGATTTGAAAAATGGAAAAATGAAAAAAGATTTATATTTATTTGAAAGAGATTTGTTGAAACTTTTATTTTTGGTTGCGTCGTTTTTATTCTGTTCGCAAGCTTAACTTCAAGAAGATTTTTTTTTTTGCTTTTTTTGTTTATGCTTTTCGTTCCGATTTCAAATTAATTTTAATTAATTAGTACTGTATTCTACCTGGTTCTTAGGTGATATAAAATTTGTGTTCGTGACAGTATTAAGTGTTGTCACTTTATTTTTACACGTAAGAAGCAAGATTAGGCCTATTCAAGTGGTTTCACAAACTTGTAATACCAAAAATAGGTAAGAGAATTAATTCTCGCAAGGCTTTACTTAGTGGAACGGGCATCACAAGTCTGGAAAAACGTAACAAACCTACATATATATTTCGTAACTTTTCTTGAAAAGTTTTGACATTCGGTAAAATTTGATTTAAATCTAGCAAAGCTAAAATCCAACCTTTAATTACCAGCTAAACAAACATCTAGTAAATATTTATTTTGGTTCAATTTTGACCTTAAAAGTGACCTCCGGCAAAAGTTGAAAAACGATTAATTTTCTTTTTACATTGCTGCCACAGATATTTTCTGCTTCGTATTTAATTTATGTTTTTTGAATTTGGTAAAACTAATTCTCAATCACATTGAACTGCAAAACATATCATTAGCGGCTGCTGATTTGTTATCTAAACATTTCTGCATTTATTATAAATTTCTAATTAAATTCTAAATAATTACTTCCTCATATTATTTCTGTGTTTTAACATTTGAAAATGATCGATTAAGATCGAAATATTATGTAGAGAAAAAGGAAAAAAATTAGAAAATAAAAATATAAAATATAAAATAGTCGGGATAAAAGTACGATTTTGCAATTATAACGATATTATAAATTTCTGCAGCAATATATCAAATAATTATGGAAGCCAAAATTAAATATTTTCTAGTTAAAATAATATTCCAAACAATATATGAGTTCTATTCATTTTATTTTCGTCCAAAAAGCGTACCTATACATTCACCTATCGTATACCGGAAAATTAAAATAAATTGCCAAATATGTACACCGATTTGAATCTAATTATTTTATCCTGCATATTCCAAAAGATAAAAATAGATCAATATACATTGTTATTAGTCCCGAATAATTCAAAAATAAAATGTATTTTCTAACTCTGTATACTACCTATTATATACAAAGTCCATTATATGATCCTAATCTATTCATAAACTTAATTATTACAGTTTGTGTTTGAAAATCCACTTGTTTCGAAATTTCCATAAAATAATAACACAAAAAGCATTCATTATCTAATTTTCTAAACACTTTTCCGAAAATTTGCTCTACATACCACAACATTTTTATGTATGTATATATATACGTGTGAACTCGTATATTTGTATGTTTGCCTAATTACATTTATTACATGTATTATTATTTAAATAAATAATTAATTACATAAAAATGTTTACATTCATTACGTGCTACAAACTAATTATAGTTAAGATAATTTATGTAATAGACGACCAATATAAAAACTGCGCTCAAGTATAACAAGAATATTATGTTTAGAAGAAAAGCTTGCTGAACTAATAATTATATTATATTAGCTCACATGTTAGATATGAACACAATAAAAAAAATCCCCAAAACAAATACTAAAAACGTATAACCCAGTAAAAAAAACATCAAATTTTACAAGTTACATTAATTATGCAATTTTCTTGCAAACGTCTAAACAGATTTTTTGCAAGAGAACACTGCTTGTTTATTCCTGTTAGATTTTCGTTTACATTTTTTTTTTTTTTTACAAATTAGTTTCGCGCTCGTTCTTTTGTACAACAATAGTTATTATTTTAATGCATTTTCATGTTTAAATTTTTAATTAAACAACATTTATATTTTTATGTAGGTATGAGCAGGTTAAAAATAAGCTCAATTTAGTATAAATTTATATATGTAGGTATAGACACAGAGTAGGTAGAAAAGCAAAATAAGAACAAAAAAAAGTTTTGAATGAAAATTATTTTTATAATTATTTTTCATAACAAACAATAATAACAATGATTATTAATATTTAAATTTTTTGGGTGTTGTTGTTGTAGATACATAAAATAATGCAATGTTACGAGCTATAAAGCTCTATTGTTACCAACAAAAAACTACTTTCATGAACTTTTTTACTCCAAATGGCAATAAGAACCTAATTTTGAAATTTTAGATATTTTTTTCTTTTCAGGTTATTCGAACGAGCATTTTGTTAGCGGCTGCTTAAAATATAACAAAATAATAAAAGAAGCCAACGTCCATTTTTAAAAATTTATTTTGTTAATATATAATAAAAAAATTTGCGTGTGCGAATACGATTCGCTAAAATAAACGAAATTAGTTCTGTGAATCGCTTTACGAACAAATAAACATGTATTGTGCATTTTTACAAAATAAAAATTCGGAAGGTGGTTTAATTATCAATCCGGTGACTCGATAGACTTTTTGCATTATAAAGGTGACAACTTTATTCATTTAAGAGTGGCTTCTGGCGCATCCAAATTTTTGGACAAAAATTAATTCTAGAATTTTTGAATTCAAATATTCTCGATTCCGGAATTCCGGAATTTATTTTATTTTAAAATTTTACAAAAAAACAAAATATTAATTTTATTTCGTTTAAAATATTAAATATTTTTATAATCATTGCTAATATGTACGAACTAGTATCGTTCGCAGTTACGATTACAGTATACACAATTTTACGAATTAAAGGACTTACACTTAATTTTAAAAATTAAAAAAAATATAGAATTTGTAGTAATTATGTATATTAATTCTGAAAATTTTCAGTTCTTTAAACGCAATAAATTATACCAATAAATTCAGTAAATTCTACAAATTCTATATAAAGTCTAAAAATCCAAGAAGTTTCTTACATTCTATGAATCCTAGAAATTCTTCTCTCTGGTCAAATGTCTTAATATGCCTATAAACTCTTTAAATTTTAAAATTTTATGAATTTTATAAATTCCATAAAATTTACAAATTCTATGAAGTTTATCAATAATACAAATTCTTTAAATTTTGAAGATTCTTTTTGTTCTATAATTTGTTTCAAGTGTGTCTGTTTTATAAATTCTACATACTCAAATTTACTTGTTTTATAAATAAAATAAATTCGAAAAATCCTAGAAATTCTGAAAATTCAATAATTTCTATAAATTTTATAAGTTCTATAAATTCTATGAATAATTCTATAAATCCTATGCATAAAATTTTAGAATTCAGTAAGTTCCTTTATATTCTGCAAATCTAATAAATTCTTCAATTCTTATAAATTCGATAAATTCTATAAATCTTAAAAGTCCAATAAATTCAATAAATTTTAGGTCTGTAAATATTATAAATTCTAATTCTTATTTTTTAAAAACCTATAAATTCTTTAAATTTTATAAATTCTTTAAATAATGTAGCTTTAATGGGTTCTACATATTATTCAAGTCTGTGTTCTATAAATTTTACAAACTCAAATTGACTTATTTACATTTTACATGTTTCTAAAAAAAATGTAATTTCTATAAATTTAATAAATTCAAAATATTCTTTGAATTCTATAAATTCAGTAAATTCTGTAAATCCTATAAATTCAATGAATTCCATAAAGCTCAAAAATCCAATAAGTTTATTAAATGCTATAAATCCTATAGATTCTGTAAATTTGATAAATTCAATAAATTCTATAAATTTAATAAGTTTTAGTATGTCTATATACTCTATAAATTTTTAATTTTATTGGATTTTATAAGTTCTATAAAATTTATTAATTTTGTCAATAATATAAATTGAATTTTTTTTTTTGTGTTCTATTAATTTGTCAAGTGTGTCTGTTTTATAAATTCTACAAACTCAAATTTTATTTGTTTTATAAATACAAATATTTTGAAAAATCCGATAAACTTTAACAATTCTGTAAATTCAATATTTTCATTAAAAATGTATAAGTTTTATAAATTCTATGAATAAAGTTTAAAAGTTCAGTAAGTGCTTCAAATTCCACAAATCTTTTTCTTTCTTACAAATTCTGCAAATTCGATAAATTATATAAATTTTACAAATTCTCTAAATTCTACAAAGTCTATAAATGTTATAAATTCAAATATATTTATAAACTCTATAAATTTTATGAATTTGATAAAAAAATTCAAAGAATCCTATAAATTACATAAATTCCAGAAATATTATAAATTTTTTAAGTTTTATAGATTCAATGGGTTCGAAGAATTGTTACAAATTTGTAAATTCTAAAAATTCTATACACCCAAATTTTACTTATTCTAAAATAATAAATTTTATAAATTCAAAAATTTCGATAAACATTTATAATCCTATAAATTAATAATTTCTATAAATTTTATAAATAATTCTATAAATCCTATGCATAGTTTTAAAATTTAGTAAGTTCTTTACATTCTACAAATCTCACTAATTCTTAAGTTCTTATAATTTCTGTAAATTCGATATATTCTATAAATTTTAAAAGTCCAATAAATTTTTTAAATTTATTTTTTCATGGTGGACGGATAAGAGAAATACTCTAAAACTTCCAAAAGTAGCCCCTCTATATTTTGACCAGCTCGGAATACCGGAATTTCGAATTCAGAATTGGATGCCATACGAATAACACAGTCATAGATGTATTTGATCTATTTTTTTAAATGTTATTTTGTATTTAACGTAAAATATGGCGAACATTTAGAAAAAAGTTTTAAATTCCTGCAACACACTACATTTTTGATATTCCTAGTACAAAACTACCTACAACTATCAAATACTGTCACACCATTTTAAATCCGAACCTTCAAATTTCACTATTTGTCGTACAAAAAAAAATTATTGCAGTATTTATTTTTTGTATAAAAACCAATTTTTTAACGATAATATTTAAAATTTTGTACGGAATAGAATCAAATACACAATTGGGTACAGGTCAAATAATTTTTAAAAATGAATTGCTTTCTTTGTGATTTTGTACCCAGTTCTGTTAATTTATATGTAAAACATCTTAAGATAGACTATGGTTTTTGTGGAAGCTCTGCTATTGAAGTATCTTGTGGCTACATTGCCTGTAAGAAAAGCTTTCGTTCAAGCAATGGCCTTAAAAATCACATGCGATGTTGTTTAAATAAAGCTGAAATTTCGAATATTTTCACTGAACAATTAGTCATATCCAACAGTACGTTAAATTTCATAATTGCAAATATAAAATGTTTTTGCAACATTTATTTTTTACTATATACGAAATGTTATTTATAACAGAGATAATTTGACAGATTGTGTTAAAAATATTAATAATCTCGAACAAGAGTTTAACGAAATTTTAAAAAATGATAATACCACTTATAAAAGAATAAAGCAAGCATTTAGAAACGTGTCCGCTTTGAGGGTAAAAATAATGTTTTTAAAGTAATGGCAAATACCCCAAAGAATTTTATACATACATGTAATTTTATAACAACAAATATCACTTAATGTTGAACTAAATTTCGAAGTTACAGCTTATTAGTTTTAGTTTTGAGTTTATCATTTAATAACAACGGGTTATGTCTGTGTTCGTATATTAATAGCTCCTCCTGTCTATCCATATTGAGCCCTATATGAATTCGGCACATCATATTCAAGTTTACGTTCAAGCTGGTTTACGTGTTTTTCTCATTGGTTATTGGTTGACTGTCCAATTTCATTAGTATGTTCTTTGAATCTGATTTTGAATGATCTGCCCGTTTGTCCTAAATAAAATGTATTACATTCATTGTATACTAATTTGTATACGCCAGTATCAAGCTCTTAATGATTCATGTCCATTTTTTGGTTATTTATGAGTTTATGTTTTGTTGTATACGCCACTTTGTATCCGTATTTGTGTAGTATCTTGTTTAATATATTGCTGGTATCCTTATTATATTCTTTTGTTATATATTTTAACTTGACTTGGAGAATGACAGCAATAAGTGAGAAAAAGTAAAGGCAGCTTTAAAACACATTTTAAACTTTTGTTTTGCATGATTTGACAAGATTTCAAGCTGCTGCGACTTGTAGTTCCACACAGATAATTCCATAAATAATTCTGGTGTGAACAAATGTAAAATACATCAATCTCAGTACATAGCTCGGCACACAAAAAGAAAGTTTCCTTATCATTCCTACTAACGGAGCCATTTTACCAATGGTTTTATTGTATTCAGCCCAATACATGTGCATATCAAAAGTTACTCCAAAGTACTTGAAAAATTCAACTCTATCAACTACAATGTTATTTATAGTAAAATATGTCAAATTGATAGGACTCTTATGTGGGGAATGAAAGATCACAAATGTCGTTTTATGTAAATTCAGAGATCACATTAGATTTGAAGTATTCCAGTAGAATATCCATATCATGATTCATACTATTATGTATTATCCAAGGGTTCATGTTTCACAAAATAGTGGAGTGGATCCGTTAATCATGACGTATTGTTGACGATTAGCTATGTAACTATTAATCAACCAATTGACTACTCCCCGAAATTTATAACAGCATAATTTATCGAGAAGCGATTGGTGAACAACCATGCCAAATGCCTTTTTTAGATCATGAAAAAGAGCTCCGATATTATATTCCTTTCGATCAAAGGCATTGTAGTTCATGTTAGCCATTTTGACAAGTGCCTACTTAGTAGCAAACTAAGACCAAATGGCATTTATATGGGGTATATGTATACAGGATGAGGAAAAAGTATGGAAACCCCTAAAATCTCGCGGAGTTCGGTCAAAAAAAAATAAGCAAGATTTATCCTTAGGTCATTTTCAACAAGGAATTTATTGGTTAGCTTGGTTGTGACCTTGGCCTTCATCTTCAAGGGCATTTGGAGGGCAAGGTCATTTTTTAAAATTAGAACCCCTATTTTTGATGACAGAATCAAAAATGGCGATCAATTTTACGTCCGAATATGAATTTTCCATGACGTCTCAAGATCATCTGACGGAATTTACATTGCGAGGTGTAAGTATGGAAACCCATAGAAATCTGGTGGAGCTCGGTCAAAAAAAAAATCGAGCAACGTTTATTCTTGGGCAATTTTCAACAAGGAATTTAATGGTGATCTTGGTTGTGACCTTGAGCTTCATCTTCAAGGTCATTTTGGGGTCAAGGCCATTTTTTGACGGGACACCCCAGTTTTAACATCGGAAGATAGTCACCTCAAGGAAGATATTTTAATTGTAAAGCTTATGAGTTGCTATGAAAATTAAAAAAAAAAAATTTGTTATGAAAATTATAAAAAAGATAAAAATTTTAAAAATAAAGAATTAATTGTTTTAATATTTATTTTTTTTAATATTCATATCAAATCGCATAAGCATTATATTCCTTCAGGTGACCTTGGGAGGTTATGGAAAATACATATTCGGACGTACAATTAATCGCTCTTTTCGAATCCGATGTCAAAAACAGGAGTTTGCCTATTAACAAATGACCTTGACCTCAATATGACCTTGAAGATGAAGATCAAGATCACAACCAAGCTCACCGTTAAAATCATTATTGAAAATTACTTAAGATTAAACCTTGCTAATTTTTTTTTTTTTTGACATACTCCGCGAGATTTCTAGGGATTTTCATACTTTCACCTCGCAATGTAAATTGCTTCAGATGATCATGGGAGGTCATGGAAAATACAAACTCGGACGTAAAATTGATCGCTCTTTTCGATTCTATCATCAAAAATAGGGGTTCTAATTTTTAAAAAATTACCTTCACTTTCAAATGACCTTAAAAATGAAGATCAATGTCACAACCAATCTCACCATTAAATTCCTTGTTGAAAATGACCTAAGAATAACCCTTGCTAATTTTTTTTTGGATTGAACTCCGCGAGTTTTTTAAGGGTTTCCATACTTTTTCCTCACCCTGTATAAACCTCACTTCCAGTTGTGTTAATCTCCTCTCTTGGAATGGGACGAAATAATTTATTCACATAATTGATTCGTTGACAGAATTTATGCTGTAAACACTACTGCCGCTCGACTTTATCAATAAGATTTGGTTGTTCTTTACCCATAAATATTGGAACCGCAGTAAATTTTTGACATTATAAATTTTTCCATATAATTTGGCCGGAAGTTTGGAAAAATTTTTCATAGGCAAGATCCGTTTGTTTTGCGACGAAGCTGTTTTATTCGGTGACGGTTCAATTTTTGAACCCTTAACATCAATGTTTTATTTGCGTAATATGCTTTCAATACTTCAGCTTTACTAACATTAGTTGAGAATTGAGATATTAACAACTAGCACATCACTCGATAACTGTTTTGCTTTAGTGTAATACAATTCACGTTTGCTGGAAAACACATCATTGAATTTTTGTTGAACCCCTAATTTTGTGAAAATTCACGACACAAATTTGCTATCCTGAAATAACTATGCTGTTAGCCTTTACATGCTGCTCAGCTTTGTCAAACTCAGTTCCTTTAGTTTTACGATATTCCAGCTTTCCATTCACACTCTCACCATTACAAAATTTGGTTTTAAGTATTTAGTTTTCCTCCAATAATGTTTTATTGTAATCCATAGAATCAGACATGTAACTTTTACACTTTTCAAATTCATTAATTCTGATTTTTAGGCCCTGCAACGCTTTCATAAAACCACAAAGGCTTTGATTGTCAAAATTCGTGTTGTTTGGGTTAGTCTCAGAATCAGGAGCAGGACATATAACCAACCATTTTCAACCACGATTTTTACATTGAGAACATCTCCATGTAGCAGAACCAGATTTTATTTTATGAAATAGTTCATTTGAGAGGTTTCCACATTTAATATGTATTCCCGCTGGACAATCCACGCATTTCACACCAGGAAACTTTATATCCGTAATATTACTTGCGTGTTTGGAGCATCCATTCATATTGATATTTTGCTTTTAAATTTGATAACAGAAATGAATGTTTTTCAAACGATTGAAATTTTAATAATATAATGTATTCATTCATTTGTGACCATTGTGAAAAATAAATCATCTTTCAGTACAACTCATCAGTCCACAGCGACTGAACTGCTAAACTTATTGCTCTGATTAATTCCTTTATAGGAGTCAACCATGTACTTGTAGTATTAGCAAATTTTATATTTCCCCTTTTGGTTTTAAATATGATCATAACGATTAAGGTTGTAAACATATCTGATAGCATTATTAAATGAAACTTGCGAAGTATGCTTAGTCGCGGCATCGCAGTTTGAATAAATTACTACGCAATAATTTATATGGGAAGAATAAGAGGTTTAACTAAATAGATTCTCAATTCAGTGGAACATATGCCCTTCTGGAGTTTTAAACAGGTATGGTGTGTTGTGATCAAATTAATGCTTTACACTTATGAAGATATATTTAAGCAAATGCCATTCTGTGAATATTATCTAAAACTTCAATCAATTTTTCGAAAACTGACTCAATATGGTTAATTTCCCTACTAATATAAATCTGGTAGTCATCAGCATAAAAATGAAATTTACAAAATTTTATATTATTCACCAGGTTATGTAGGTAATCGATTCAGTCGAAGCCAAAAAAAGGAATCGAAATTCAGTTACTTAGAAACACAGAGCTATTAAGTTTTACTCATTGTTTTCTTCCTGACAAAAATGATGTCATAAGTCTTAACGCAGTTAATGAAAATTGAAACCATAACATAAGTTTTTGAACAAGTAAAACATCGTCAAAGCAGTCAAAAGCCTTACTAAAGTCTAGAAGTATCAGAATCACAAATCAGTTTTTTAATCTAAGGGCTGGGCAAGATCGTCAATTACGTTAACCAGACCAGTCGCAGTGGTGTGATATATCAATACATTAATAAAATTATTGTGATTAACAAATGTCTGAATTTGGTCTTTTAAAATTATTTCAAAAACCTTATGATAGGAGTAACGGATATTTTATTGGCCTTAACTCATTACCGCTATTGATAACTTTTGTGTTGGCCAAAGGTGTAACCAGGGCAGTTTTCCAAGCACTAAAAATCGATTGAGTACATTGATCTATTATTATTATTATTATTGGAGTTATTACCAGTGGTAAAAGAAGTTTAATGAAAGCAGGGCATAATTGATCGTCCCCCTTACACCAATACTAATTTTATAAATACCTTCAGCCAACATTAAATTGCAATAAATATCCAATTGGAAATTCATTTTTTGGAATAAAAAAAACATAAAAAACATAACAAAAAAAAAATTATATCAGGCATCGGTTTTAAGGATCAGGTTTTAAGGAATATTTGTAAAATGGAGATTTATTTCGCCAGCCATAAATATACAATTTGCATCGCTTTTCTTACTACCGATTCCAATATCATTCTGCAAATTCGATAGTCGTTTTATTGTCATCTTAGGAGCTGCAAAATAATTATCAATTTTAGCCTTAAGTATTAAATAGGTTACTTTGTTGCTAGCAAAACGGTAGCGGCTAAATTGGGTCTGGTGACTTTTATATTTGGCAAAGCATCATTCACGAGCCTTGATATCATTGACAACTGTCATTTTACCCAGGGTACGATTGAGTTGCGATTTATAGCTTTTATAGCGAAACAGAAGCATTATAACTTTGTTATAAAATGGTTAAATAACAACCTTGTTATTGGGGATGGTCATACAATTTAGCATATTCGAATTTAGCTCTTTGTAACGAGGTATGTATGTATGTATGCCATAATGTAAAATTTAAAATTTAAAATTTAAAATTTAAAATTTAAAATTTAAAATTTAAAATTTAAAATTTAAAATTTAAAATTTAAAATTTAAAATTTAAAATTTAAAATTTAAAATTTAAAATTTAAAATTTAAAATTTAAAATTTAAAATTTAAAATTTAAAATTTAAAATTTAAAATTTAAAATTTAAAATTTAAAATTTAAAATTTAAAATTTAAAATTTAAAATTTAAAATTTAAAATTTAAAATTTAAAATTTAAAATTTAAAATTTAAAATTTAAAATTTAAAATTTAAAATTTAAAATTTAAAATTTAAAATTTAAAATTTAAAATTTAAAATTTAAAATTTAAAATTTAAAATTTAAAATTTAAAATTTAAAATTTAAAATTTAAAATTTAAAATTTAAAATTTAAAATTTAAAATTTAAAATTTAAAATTTAAAATTTAAAATTTTAAATTTAAAATTTAAAATTTAAAATTTAAAATTTAAAATTTAAAATTTAAAATTTAAAATTTAAAATTTAAAATTTAAAATTTAAAATTTAAAATTTAAAATTTAAAATTTAAAATTTAAAATTTAAAATTTAAAATTTAAAATTTAAAATTTAAAATTTAAAATTTTAAATTTAAAAATTTAAAATTTTAAATTTAAAATTTAAAATTTAAAATTTAAAATTTAAAATTTAAAATTTAAAATTTAAAATTTAAAATTTAAAATTTAAAATTTAAAATTTAAAATTTAAAATTTAAAATTTAAAATTTAAAATTTAAAATTTAAAATTTAAAATTTAAAATTTAAAATTTAAAATTTAAAATTTAAAATTTAAAATTTAAAATTTAAAATTTAAAATTTAAAATTTAAAATTTAAAATTTAAAATTTAAAATTTAAAATATAAAATTTTAAATTTTTTAGATTATAAAACAATTCCGGAGCAGGGATTTTGTTCAAAAAACGAGACTTGAGATTTGAAATTTTTATCGGCGTACTAGATGTACGATAATATTAAAATTAAACCAAACAAAAATAATATTTACCGTTGTACATCTAGTACGTACACGAAAATCGCAACTCTCAAGTCTCGTTTTTTGAACGAAATCCTTACCCAGGTAGAAAATGTTGTTTGTAACTGTTAGCCAGATATTTGAACTCTTATTTTTGTCTCTTAGCTCTAATTGGTTCTACTAAATTAGAAATCGTTTGCAATTAAATTTTCATCAATACAATTTATCATTTGTTCACCTCGCAAAACAATTTTTAAAAATTCTATCTTAAATTATAAACAAAGAAGATCATTTCTCTTTGTATATGAACCGGATACAGGTACAAAACTGTATTTTAGTGCAACTTTTTAATGTCTATGGTAACGTCTATGCTATATAAATAAAAGCACAAACCAAATAACAAAAGATACAATAGAAGAGATAAAACGTAAAAAACTATTAACTTTATGATTTTCAAATCACTGTATCATAAAGTTTGTTATTGCAGTAACTATATAAATGAAAATTAAATAAAAAATTACAAGTTGTTAAATTGAAAATCACTAATAAAAATTTTCATTTTCATATCCATGTTCCATTATTATTGCAATCATTACCATTACAATTATTATTATTATTATTAGTACCGTTTGTTTTATGTTGTTCAGGAATTATTATTATTATTAGCTATTGTGGTGAAAAACAATTTTCATTATTTTTTTTGCATTGTTGGGATTTACTTTAATTATCATTTGGGAAAATTAATTTTTTCATTTATTTTAATGCATCGGCATATACACACACACACAATTAAACTGGTGTACCGATAAATGTAAATTGAAAAGATAAAATTGATATTTGAACGATAAATGAATTAATAAACAAATTAAAATTGAATTTGTGGATTTGATGTCAATTTTATACTGTTCTTCTTTGTTTACAAAAATTGCAATAATTTGAGAGGCCCAGCTAGGATTTGCTATTCGGATATCTGCGTATTCGACTGACGGAATTATCCGTCATATATTAGCTATTCGAAGCGTTATATGTTACAAGTATAAATATGTTAAATAGCATAACATACACAGGAAAATATTCGGGTGGTATTCCGGACCGGTGCTAAAAATTAATATTTGCAGGGATATTATTATAAATTTCCACAGATTTAAAGAGAATATTCGAGAGGTATTATGTTTCAAGAATGAAAATATTTTGTTTAGAGTTGCTAATTATTTTAAGTGGCAGGTAGACGATTGTAAAATGCCGACCATTATAAAATGCCGACCAATTCCGTGAAATTTAGTAAAAATGAACTAAACAAGCATTTGTTTCATCCCACCAATGAACAATTTAAATAATTTCTAAGAATTTTCAAATAAAATCAAGTGTCATGTATCGTGTTTTCAAAAGCATGCTAGCTTTTATTTTATTACACATTTTTCATCTTCATGCTAAATTTCCACGACACGGGGCTTTTATACTGATAGACACAAAACACTAATTTTAGTATAAACACAAAATGACACAACTGACCCTAGCTGCGGCTGGAGTTGTTTAGTATTGGGCCCGATTCTGGAACGATAAAGTTCATGTGTCTATATGCGTTTTTATTGAAAAAAAAAAAACAACATAACACAACATAAAATTTTGAAAGGCAGAATTGGGCCTATTAACATCTTTATTTTCCTCGCCAAGTTTCAACATTCTAATATTCCATTAATTTTTCTAATTAGAGTAGTTTCAAAAGGCTTTAAATTAATTCTGCCGAAAAAAACCAAATAATTTTGCGATATTTTCGCCGATTTTTTTGAAAATATGATTTAACCTGTGCGGAATTATCTAATTCATTTTCGTAAAGATTTAAAAATTAATTTATTTGTCCGATAAATATGAATTTATTCCATAGGTATTCAATGTTCTAAATCGCGTAAGCGATCTTAATGTTGTCAACAAATTTTATTTACAAAACTGCAAACAATTTATAGCAGTAGAGATGTAATCAAAAAACCATATGGTTGCAAAATACTAAATTTATCTAGGTCTAGTTTATTGAAATGAAAGAGAAAGGTCTATACTTAACAATTAGAGATGTTTTCCACTTTCATGTATATTTTAATGAAAATCATTATTAGTGAAAACATCGAGCAATTGTTGAAAAAAGTACAAAAATTAAATTTCTAAAGCTTAATAAAATCAATCAGCAAAAAAATTAATTTTTACAATTATTATAAATTAAGTTTCAAACCAAATAATATTTAAACAATCACTTGATAACACAAAAGAAAAAATAATTTCAAAAACTATCAAATTTTATGATTACGATAACCGTCTGCATAGTTTGTAACCAAACGGACAAACCACAAAATAAAATCTATAACATAAATTATATGAATATTGGCAATTAAATATCCAAAACCCATAATGGTCAACTTGAGAATTTAATATTATGTGTGTCTTCTTTATAGTCTTATCGCTATATATCCTTTTTTTTTTTTTTTGTTACATTATTCTTCGTTTTATGTATATGTTTTGAGTGTGTGCATGTGTGTGCTTGGTTTTTCATGAAACATAAAAGATTTTCTTTATGGTTCGTTTATTATGGTGGATTAAATTTGTTGTATTTTGTTTGTTCTTTTCTAAAAAAATTTCCTTCATTTTGGGAGATTCTTGTTGTTATTTAAGGGTAAAAAATTTAATGAAACTCGAGTCCGAGAATCTAACCAACAGAAAAAAAAAAGGAAAAGATGTACTTTTATGAGTTTGTTATATTTATAGAAGAGGGATTAGTTTTTGGATGATGGTCGGTTCGCCAACTACATTCTTTTCTTTTTAATTTAATAATAAAAAAAAAATATTATCCTTTTGAAAAAACTTGCTCATGCAATATACCACAAAAAATGTGCGCTCAATAACCAGTTCTTTATAATTTAGTACGATAAACATATCTCAACGGACATTTTAATAATATGCAAATCATAATATTATGGGTATGCCACAGTCAACATTGTGATGAGTTTTCCACAATAATGAAAATTGGTAGCTTTCAACAGTCATACAAAGCTTCTGTTTTACAAAATAAAAATATTAACTCAAACGACAAAAACCACTTTAAAATTAGTCTATCGCATGAGTCCTACCTCTATTTATAATAAATTTATCTATTTTTGAATTTTATTATTTTAATTATTATGGGAATTCAAACATGAACATAAATTTAAAATAGAACATAATAAATAGAGGGAAAAACAAACTAAATTTGTTAAAGAAAACTAAAACTTTATATTTGATAAAAAAATGTGTGTTACAGGTATACCAAGTAAAACGCTCTATCATAAAATGGTATACCAAATTATGGAAGGATGATAAACAGAACTTATCTCGAACCTGAGGGAATACTATTCATGTAACAATATAGGCGATTGCATATTTTTAACTATTCCCACTATAACGAAGTGAGTACTTAGTCAACAGTATTGCATACTATCAGAGCCTTCTAGAGTATAGAGCCATAATCATTATGACGTATTTTTTAGAAGCTTTTTTAGTGGTATAACTTTTCACTAATTTCCATAGGAATCCATAGTAAAAATGGTGTTTTTTAGCTTCAAGTTTTTTATTGAAAAAAGCAAAAATGTTACAAAATTTTTATACAAAAGTGTTCTACATATCTTTAGCAACAATATACAGGAAGGGTTTATTGGTATTAAGTAAATATTAATTGCAGGAATATTAAAATTATATTATGCCTAAAATATATTTTTCGAACTTTCATTTTGAAAAATACATCAAAGTTGGCTCTGACGAATTAAAATAATACTTGCTACATTTATCTTTAGTTTTACTAGTGTACGTTAGATGTCTCAGATTTATACAGAAAAATACGAAAAAAATTGTTTAATCACAAAATTATGACACGTTCTTAATATTTTGAGAATTTGTTTTGCTTTTCCTACAATTTTTGAACTTAAATTTCCCCAAGTGGCGATTTTTGGTACGGTTTTTCAAAATGTTTACTGCCCACTGCCATCTATGTATATTGGCTTAATGCACACGATTTGTAGTAAGCTTTTCTTTTTAATTTGACCAGAATGCTGTTGTTATGAACTTTTTTTTATATTTTGGTTTAAATAAACCAATTATTACAAGAAAATGAGAACGATTTACTTAAACGAGATTTATATATGTTGAAATTCAAACATTTATGAAAATATTTCAGAAATCATAATTGAGAATTTGCAACGTTTTCATTTACAAATTTGTCTTCGGAGAAAAAGTGATTTCCCATATGTTTTGTGTGTTTTACTATGAAAAGTTTGGTTTTTTCCGCGTATCTAATTCCCTTATAAAAGCTTCGTTTTTTAGATTATGGCTTGTATAATCAAGGTTGCTTTGATACTATGCACCGCCTTTAAACTTTACGACTTTTCCAATAATATACTTCCAATAAATTTTTCAATTTTCACTTATTTTTTTATTAATTGGTTTCTAAGATCTTACCTGCCACAATCGGTCATTTAACCTGTCACGGTAGGAATAGGTTCATGTATATAAAGTGTCGGTAGGCTAAGTGCTAATATCTGAAACATCCATCTCCTTCTTGAGGGATGATAATCAGGCCCAAAATTTCTACGTATTTCTAAAAGTTCACCAGTTGAGTTGATTTTCGATATGATGGTAAGAATTATAATGGAATGGTGTAATAGTAGAATGGTTTGTATATAAGATTGGTATGATGGTGGTAGTGGTATGATGGTATGATGGTATGACGGTATGATGGTATAACGGCGTGGTGATATAATGGTATGATGTTATGTATAGTGGTATGATTTAATGGCATAATGGTATGATGGTATGGTATGATGGTGGGACGGTATAATAGTATGACGATTGGCTACTATTATGCTCATGTCCTGATAGTATGATGCTATACCATGGTATAATGGTGTGTTTAATGGTATAATGCTATATGTATGTTTAATGGTATAATGCTAGTATAATGGAATAATGGTAAGATCATTATGGTATGGCGGTAAATAGAGTTTGAGTTGAAATTGAGTTGGATTTGAGTGAGAAATTCGGTTAGGTATTAATTTGAGGTCGAGTTTAGGTTTTTGGTGGGAGGCTAGCTTGAGTTGATTTCATATACCGATATAGCTTTCGAGTCGAGTTGATTTTTAGATTGAGAGTAAGGTTTAGATTGGGTTAAGGTTTAGTTAACTTGTATTGAGGATAAGTGAGTTGTTTGGTTGGGGAATTAATTAAGGGTTGATTTGAGGTTCGATTAAAGGTTGATTTGATGATTGAGTTGTAATTCAATTTAGAGGTTAAGTTGTAAATTGAGTTGGAAGTTGAGCTAAAGATTGACTTCGGAGGTTCAGTTAGGGATTGATTTGAAAATTGAATTAATTTTCAAGACCGAAGTTCTGATTACCTCATGAGGTTTCGTTCATTTATATTTTCTTGATTTAAATTCAACATACAAAATAAAAATAAATTAAATATCAATAGAAAGGATAAATTAAACACTGAAATATACAAATTTACACTACTAATGGTTTCTGCATTGTTGTATCATTGTCCTGAAAAATATGTTGTTACAACCACAGTGGGGTGAGTAAATTACGAGTAAATGAAAATTAAATTTTCATTTTCTCAGCCAATTGAATACGTTTTTGTATTAAAATGTGGTTTTTCTTTTCGTTGTTGTCAGTGGGTTCCGCTACTTTTTTAATATTCTAAAGCTTTTTGGCAATATTTATACATAAATTTAAATATCTGAAATTTCTATAAGGAGTGTCAGAGCTTTTTGATGTCACTAGTTTTAAATACCATTAGATGTCAGCTTTAGAAAATTAAAGAAGAAAAGACCTCAAATATTGGGTAATTTCGAAGTGTTAAACTACATAAATTTATTTTGGACTACTTAAGGTCCTTAATCAGAAGATGATGTTTGTATTTAAGAATTGGAAATACAGGGAGAACAAATGTTAAAATGTTTCGTTAAAATATAACAAATTTTCAATACAATTTGAATTTGTGTTGTACCTTAGACAATTATGCATAAATATCCTAAGTAATTCTGGCTTTATTTTGATCAGTTCATTTTCGTTTCCAACCTGATGATGAAGATTATGGAAAACTTATTTTCAATCTGATTACTTATCCTATACTACGAAATGCTGTAGTCTGATGAGATAATCGAGAATGAAGTTTTCATAATTCTCATCATCAGATCAAAACTGAAATACCAAACTCATATAGTAATTTCACTTTCTTAAAATTCGAATTAAATTTCGAATTAAAATGAGTTAGATAGATTGGTGTAAGAAGTAACGAGCCATGGCTTCAATGGAAATCCAGTATCACCTATAAATTAAATACACTATATTCTGGCAAAATCCTATACATATTTTGTAATTGAATGTAATTGTATATTTGAAAGATGATTTCTCAAATAAATGAATTCTCAATTAAAACAAACTTGTATTTTTAATGGTATTGAGTGAAAACGAAAGTAACGAAGGTTAGACAACAACTGAGCAAAGTCAATACTGCCATTCAACAAATCGAAAATGAAGCAAGCAGAACTAATGGACCGTCTACGATTTAGTGGAAGCACCTGAAATAAATTACATCGATCATCTTAGAAGGAGACGATACACACGAATCGTGAAACGTCGTTGAATTTTTTCTAGACGACTTATTCTAATATCGTATTGAGGGTCTCAGATAATTGGCAAATATTCAACATGTGATCTTACTAAAGTTGTATAAACTGTTTTAAAAGTAGACAAATCTTTAAAATCCTTACAGGTTCTAAACATAAATCCCATCATTGCGTTGAATTTATTATCTTCTGGTGTGTTGGATAAACGTAATACTACTGACAGATTAGGTGAATTTTTCGAGATTAGCTCAAGTGTGTCAAGTTCAAGATTAGCTAAACGCATTTTATTTCGAGATAAGTGACAAAACGCGATTAGTGAACTAATCTCCCAATATTTTGAAGTTTATCTCTTTTTAATGAGTTTAGTGAGAGTGCAAGTGGCGCCATTATATGTAAATGTTAAAATAAAATTGTAAATACAAGTTGCGCTATTTTAATATAGATGGAACTATTATCAACATTTTTAAAACTACAAAAAATTTGTAGTAGGTATAAATAAAAAAAATTAAAATTTTAATTAATAATTAATGTGTTTCAATTAAAATTTATTTTTTAATGTCTGTTGTTTTTATTTTGATTTAATTATTGAACAAAATCAACAAAATCAACTCAAACATGAGTGGTGATATTTGTATTAATACCGATACCGTAAACTCGTGGCGCCACTTACTAAACCTTAGTCTGTCAATGCAATTAGATTAGTGGTAGATTAGCTAAACGGGTTTAGCTAATCGCGCTTAGCTAATCCCTAGTCTGTCAGTGGTATAAGGCTATCATCGAGAATAATGGCAAGGTCCATAAACTCAGTAACACGTTTAATGGTAATATTGTCCAATGTGTAGTTAAACACAATTGGATTTTTTCTTCTATGGAAGCTCATAATTCGACATTTTCCAATATTTAGTTCCAATCTATTGAGTTCGCACCAGACGGAAAATCGATCCAAATCTTGCTGAAGACGTTCGCAGTCGCGTGCACTATCAATTTTAATGAATATTTTCATATCATCCGCATACAACAGAAATTTTGATGAATGACTGTCTTGAGGAACTCCAGACGTTGGTTTAGACTCGCTTGAAAGACAATCGTTAAATTTGACAAACAGTCTACGGTCACAGAGGTGAGATTTTAATCACAACAACAAGTATGAGTGAACACCGACTTTCTGCAATTAAGATAACATAATCTCGTGAGAGATTCTATCAAATGCCTTTTTAAAGTCTGTGAAAGCTACATCAACTTGCGAGCAAATCTCAATTGAATTTATCACAAAATGTACAAATTCAACGAGGTTAGTAGCAGTTGACCGACCGACCTAGGAAAAAACTGTATTGTGGTATAATAATTTTACCATTCTCATTAAACATAATGTCACGAACCATATATTCAAAAACTTTTGGGGCAGCAGAGAACACAGAAATAGGTCTGTAATTATTAATTAACTTTAAAAAACCGTGGTGGCATATGAAATTTTCCAATAGATGTAATACAATACTATTACTTATGTAATACAATTGCAGGAACTAAATCTGTACCTGGATTATGATTTAGCTTTAAATTACAGATATATTTAAAAATTAAATCAGTATGGAAAGAAATAGAACCCAAACTACTAACTCCTAAGCAGCTGACATTGGGGTTGCTTAACAATGAGAGTGTCAGTCGATAATAAGAAATTTGACGAAAAAAACATCGAAAACATTTCACTAATCTCAGTAGTAGATTCAGACTACTTAGCTTCTAATTTTAAAGTACGAAGGTAACCAACCGTTCCTCTTTTGGAATTGATAAACGACGAAAAAGATTTAGGAGTGATTTTGATATTTTATTCAACCCCATTGATATAGTGACGAAATTTACATCGGTCCAATTTACGGAATTCACGTCATGCCTTTTGAAATGATAGATACACCAAGAGCATCAAGATGGTGCTTGCATTTTTTACGTAACCGATCCATTTTATTCTTGCTAGAACGCAGCTCCTTATGAAACCAACGAGCTTTATTTAACTATCATATCAACATCATTTACTTACATATCAACACTTCTGTTTTTCCCATTCCTATATGTAAAGTACTTGAAATGATGGTAGCAAGGCGCCACTTTGCGCATATAATTATTTGTTTACGGACTAAAACAAATTTTAAAGAAACATAAAACAAAAAATCAAGTCAACACTAATCAACTATCAATTAACTACCACCAACTTTCAATATTATAAATATAAAATACTCCGAAGAATCCAGAAACGTCTTCAACAATTTTGAATAATCTGTAATATCAAGTGAGTAACATCAACGAATCATCTTCAAAACAGCAAAATGTCGCTCCTAGAAATATCCTAGAAAAACGCCATCTATGTAATTTAACATCCTACAAAATTATATAATACAACGCTCGGTAAAAAATGTCTCGGTAAACCACTAATTGTGTTACGAAGCTTCTTGCAAATTTCAAGAAATTACTAAAACACGGATAACCTCAAAAAGTTAGTATAATCTTAGAACTCTAGAACAGTCTCAATATTTTTGTGCTCAAAAGGTAAAACCGCTTAAGTCGACTGAAGTTGTTTTAATTTTTTTAATATTCAACGTTTTCTATCTCTCCTCTAACCTCACTAAACTTAACTTAGGTGGTAATGCCTTGTGGCCAAACGCTGTGGTCGCAAGCCATAGCAACTTTAGTCGGCACAAGTGAAAAATGAAGATTCAACTTTTCCTAACGCTCTAGAAAAATTATGAAATTTGAAATGAGCTGTTTTACCTTTTTACCACAGATTTATTCATATAAAATGTCGAATAATCTGGAATAACTCATATAACCATAAAATCATAGCATAAACTAGAAAATCCAAGAAAGTAATCTTGAGAATATGACAATGACGAACAGTTCGAATAACTTAGATGTTAATCTACCGTAACCCAACGCTAATTTAATCAGGAAACCTAGAAAATTCACAAATCTTGAAATTCAAGAATATTTCTCTTGATATATGTTAGATACCTAGCATAACTCAACCCTATTCAAACCCAGATATCTAGATGGGATCGTCTTGAAATCTTGCCAACCAAAATGTCGAATAACACAAAATATTAATTAAAAAAATTGTTTTGAATTTAAAATGTAGGATTTTGAAATATTTAACTATGCTTAACTATGAGAAATAAAACAATGAAGAGAATTCAAATTTAAAATTTCGGTTTTTTTCGAAATTTTAATTTCATATTCCTATAATTTAAAATATTCTAAACAAATTTCGAATTCGTAAAGTAACATTATAATTAAAACCCAATAATATTTTTTTTCCGATTGATACGCGGCAAATGATATTATTTACAAAATTATATTTTGATTTTTCGGATAAGTTTTTTCGGATAATCACGTGCATCTTATCGCAATAGCAACTCTGAGACTTGAAATATGAGAGGCACATAATCGACAAGCAAAAGTAACTTTACCAGGTGAAATTTAAATTTAAATGGTTTGTAGGCTGAATAAAACAAAATTAAATTATTGACTCTAAAGTTGGCCAATAGACTCTCAAATTCCGTAATACAACTGCTCAAAAAATGTAAAGTGGCATCTATAAATTATTTGAAAAATGACTGCTTTTCAGACGCTTAAATATTGGTCAAATCTAATGTGATTTAAAAAACTGAGAAATTTAGCATCTTAAAATTAATAAAATACGATTTGTTCGAAAATTAAAGTAAGCAACTTTTGCTCTAATTGAAAAACTCATCAGCCATAGTAACACAGCGAGAATCTTACGGTAACGGCGATCGTTCCTCGTTTAAGCATTCACAACCACACCAACTCAGATGACAGCCTGGAATGTACAAAAGATGATTGACACAACCTTTATTAAAATTAATATAATTAAAATTATTTATATCATGGATGCTGATTAAAAGCAATCTCACATAGTCAGATCAATATTGCAGATTCCATAAAATAATTTGAGTTGATCGGCCAAAAATTACTACTTGGATGGCATAAAATGGTTAAAGCTAAATCTATCAGCTATATCTGCCTAGAAAATTACTAAATATAGTTTAATAGTACTGTTCTTAATTAAGTTAACTTTATTATACAATTTCACCAATCTTAGTCCACCGAATTGGAATTCTAACATTTTTGGTTTGCCTATGTTAGTTTTAAATGCGAAAACTGAATCACAATTAGATTTGAGCAATTTACAATCAGTATCAACGATCGGGATTATTAATTATTATCCCACATGGGACTCTTTAATACTTCTAAATTATCCAGTCAAATCAGTTGCCCAAACTGGTAACCTTGTAATTTCGTTAATTTTTTTGTTCTTTCCAACTTTTTATTTATTTACTCTATCAAGCTTTTTAATTACAGTATTACATTTTATGTGTGAACACCTCCTCTATAATTTGGAGTATAGTCCAAAATGTGAGGATTTTGCGTCGACTTAATATACGATACCTTTGTTATCAGAAACATAAGTTATTCCGACTCAATAATTATGTAACATATATAAACAAGACCTTTTACTGGGTTCAATAAAACAGCATCGTTTTATAAGGATTTATATTCAGCAAACAAATCAACCTACATGAGTATAAACATATCATTAAATTTGTTAGTGTGTAATAAAATTATTATGTTTTTAAAGCTCTTTTCAAAATTCTAATCTAAATATTGTTTTTTTATGTTAAACAATTTCCGCCTTCATAAATTACCCAACAACGTTTTATTATTTAATCTCAATTATCAGAATTTCCTAAGAAAAAAAAAAAATCGTTAAAAATTCGCGGAATATAAAAAGTCAAATATCTCTTGGAAATGTGAATTTACATAAGAAATGATTTAAAAAATAATAATCATAAATAAGACATACTTAGTCAAGTTTGTTTTTGTCTGTTATATGTATGTATGTAGTTATGTACAAAATTTGCAGAAACCGGCAGTAGCGTAGACATTTATATATTCACATCAATTTGTCATGATATCTTTATTTAATTGAATTTTATTTCTTTGATACACAGAGAGCGAGTTGGAAGACAAACCAAAACCAAATTCATTAGATAAAGATAAAATTCTTGTGAAAAGTAAAAAAAAAAAAAAATAAACTTAATTTTCATTAATTTAACATCACGACGACGAGAAGATTGGGTCGATTTTAATTTTAATTTTAAATTCGCTTTTTTTTCTTCTTATTTTTGGCTTCGATACTTACAGCAACTAAGTAATAATACGAAGAGATGGAAAATTCAAAATAAAAATCGATTAAAGTTAGATAAAAATCCTTACCAATTTTTCATATGTCCTCATTTCATTTTGCGCTTATACTGTTTTACTTATCGTGGTATTTAATAAAATTTCGCTTCCCTTCGCAACACTCGCGCGCACAATAACAACAAAAATATTTGCTGCCTTTTATTTGATTTTATATTATAATCCATGGTGTTGATAATAATTTTTTTAAATCGCTAAAAAACATTGAAAAAAAAAAACAAAAAAATATTATTACAGTGCTCCCTATTAAAATAAAAATGTTGTTAGGTAAAAGTGAAAATCAAGTGCGATTGTTATATTTTTATCTCATCGCCATCTGAAATATGAGCAAAGCATTTTATATACAACAACAGCGGTAGCAAAAATGTTCTCTGGATTTTTTTATATAAACACGAGTATGAATGTACATAGGTAAAACTCATACAATAAAAATGGAAAATGTTGGCTTTTATTAGAACGAACATTGAATTTTTGTTTTTAATTTTGGCATTTTATTTTATTTTTAACAATCTGCTGTCTCAATTAAAATTTTACCTTTATTTTATTGACTTTTTGCGTTTTTGTATAATTGGTGTGTAAATTGTTTGAGTATAATTGCCGACTGTACTTATTGTGTTTAAGAGTTTTGCAATTCAGTTTCGATCTGCGAGCATTGTGAAAAATAAATCATCTTTCAGTCATCTCATCAGGCTATAAAGATCTTTATTATTTTTATTTTTATATTGTATTTCTTTTGTTGGAGTCGCAATTTTATTTCAATATTGTAATTACTTGTTTTAACTTTATTTCTTAATCATGTAACATATCATATCCACAAGTTTTCCCAACATTTTTATTTCCATCTATTCTTATTTTTATCCCTTTTGTAATTTCCTTTTCGTATGTTGTGTACCCACGTGTTTTTCTGGTATCAGTTTCTTGATCCTAAACTCGTTATTTCACAATTATGTTGAGTCATATGAAGAACGTTGTTTTAAAATCATCCTTATTTAATAACAAAGCTTTATTTAATTTCTGCCATTTAAACCCGAATAGTTTAGTTCCCAATTAAAGAAGGATTAAAGCTAATCGTAAACAACATAACTTTCCATGCTATTGCCATATCAGAAACCTGGTTAAAATATAAACACTCCAGTAAACATTTCGGGGCTACATCAAAAATTAACTTACCGCTTATCTTTTTTACTCATTTTCTCATGCGTTAAGTTAAATTTTTAAGTAAAGGTAAATTTTTTTTAATGAATTATTTTAAAGGAATTATATCGCACAAATAAACATTTTGGGCGACAAAAATAATTAACTGGCAACAAATTTATAAATAAATAAATTAAAAATTAAAAAATTGAAATTAGTTTTAAAATATTCTGGAAAATAGAGATCCCTAATTTAACTTAGAATTGTAGAGGCTAACGGCTTCGGTAACTCTCACGGGCACGCGGGAGGTCGCTTCGCTTTCCCCCCGCTTAGCCCTCCGAAGGGCTTTAGATTTGAACTTCGAGGGAAGTAGGAGCCGCGATAAGCAAACATATCGCACTGCGTGCCGCACGTAGGAGCGGATTATATAGAATCTATTAATGATACTGCAATATTTTATATCGATCCCCCATCAAATATTAAATAATTTGTATCGATTAAATTTAAATTTTTGTCACGAATTTTTTTTTTTTACTACTAAAAATAATTTTTTTCTGTTCCAAAATATTATATTTGTCGCCAATTTATTATTTTTGATGCTAATGTTTAAATTAAAATGAATAACACTAAATATATGTAGGTATATGGCACGATAAACTGATACGTTTCAAAATCGTCTTTTTCTGCGCAGCTCCGTATGACGTGATAAAAAAACAAAAAAAAATAAAGGAATTTGTACAGAAACAAAAACTAAAAAACAAATTACATAAATAAAAGAGAACAAAGTTACACGTAAACAAATGTTTTCAATTTTCTTTTTGTTTTTTGCTTTTATTTTTTTTTATTCTTAAAAAAAAATACAACATTATTATGTTACAATGTTTCTTTCTTTAGTAAGTTAATTTTTGAAGTAGCCCCAACATTTCGATATCGATAATTTCACTTTATATCGTTATTGTGTGACACTATTCATTTCACCAGAATTGGTATAAAATATGAAAGGGTAGTGTAACACAACCTTTAATGCTTAATTTTTTAGGTAATAAAATCACAAATTATGTGATGATAGAAATTGTTTTTTAAGAGAAGTTCAGTTGAATTCGAGCGTTCAATTAGAACGCATTTTATGTAAATGTGGCAAGTTCACAACAATAAATAAATTAACTTAAATAAAAGATTTAAATAAAAGTTAAGTTATAATAAAATTATTATAATGCAATATTAATAAAAATTGGTAGTTTTAATTGTTTAATTAATAAATAAAGTTCTTGTTTTTCGTTGGGCCGCTTTACACCCAAACAACACTGGTGACAGCGGAAAAAAACCTTATACAGTTAGATTTAACTGGGTATACACATAAACTTAATTTGATGTATACAGTTTAGAAAATCACGCGATAATTACATAAAAATGTGCTTGTGAAAAAAAACAATTAAAATCGTTAATAATCCATAACAGTTAATGCTTAAAACGAAAAAAAAAAAGACAAAAAAAACTCACAAATTAGGATATCAAGTGAAATTATTATAATCAGTTTAATGAATTAAACTGTGGTGCTAAAATATACCTATCATAAATAACAATTGAATTATAATATTAAACAGAAGTGATAAAAAAAAAAAAAAACATTTTTCACAATGAATTAGATCAGAATTAATTCAAAATTATACTGATTGAGCATTTTTGAATGGCGAAAAAGCAACATCATAAATTTCTGAATCTATTGTATGTAACTCGGAAATTGAAAAAGAGTACAAGATTTCGAATTTTGGATTAAAGCATTATTTTGATCAGTTATCAAAACAAAAACAAAAATTAGCAGTAATTTGAAATTGTTGTGTCAGCTGATTCATTATTTTCAACAACGTACAATACAACAAATGGGTTGGGTACAGTTGCCCGTATGACAAAATACCGTTTACTAAATCCCGTATACATAATACCGTATTACAAAATCCCGTATGCCAAAATCCCGTATTCATACATCGGCTTAGGTTAGGTTAAAAATCGCGCGATTTTTAACCTAACCTAAGCCGATGTATCACGATAGAATACGAGATATGTGGTCATGTATGTGTGTGTGTATTTGGGTATGGGTCATAAAAAGCAAAAAATTACAATGGACAGGAACTTGGAACAGAAAAAACAGAAAGTTTACTCCAATAAAAAATAACATCGATCTTTATAAAAGAACGAGCTGGAGTACTCCCTCTTTGCCCGGGATAAAAAAAAATGTTTTATTTTATTTCAGCAAAGTAATAAACTTCAAATTTTTCATCTGTACCTATTAACGCAAATAAAATTAAATATCCTTGATGTAAATAAACGCGATGACAACATTTTAGTAATAAAATATATTTAAATAAATAAGATTAAATAATCGTACCTAATTCAAGAAAAGCTTCTGGACAATGTTTTGCGTTTTACCATCTTTGACATAGATAAATAGTTTTTTGGATTGCCGACTTGGGAGCAAACCACATATAATTAACTATGAGAGAAGCATTCAGACTCTAAATTTATTCCAGCTGTCTTCAGAGATTGTCCTTCTACTTTATTGATGCGGTGATAGCAAGCGCAATTCGAACAGAATGTACTCGTTTGAACTTAATTGGAGTGTTCGAGGGCATCTAGATCCAGGGGCCCGATAATACTACGAAAACCTGCTCATTTTGGTATAAAACCCTTATGCAAAATCTCAATTTGATTAGATGATCCGTGTGGAAACGTATAAAACACATACATATACAAACAGATTTTCATTTTTATTAATATAAATAGATCACGAATAATTTAGTTGTAAATTAAATATTATTAAATATTTTTGAAACTATTTATTAAAAAAAATTACAAAAAATTATTTAAAATCAAAAATTGTTTTTTAATTTGAATAATCCCGTAATCCCGTAAAAATTCATACTACGGGATTTTGAAATACAGGATTATGAAATACGGGATTTTGTAATACGGGCATTAGTACTGATCCCACAACAAATTGATGTTATTATCCACAAACATGCTGGCTTACTATTAACCACTTGGTACAACACGACAACACACACAAATTGGAGTTGCCTATAACCAACGATCATCAATTCATAATTTAGTAAAATTAATTTTGTAAGTAATTCTGATTTAAACATTATATATTCTTATTTTTAGTCCTAAATTTAAAATTTATTATTATTATTATTAAACAAACGGTACTCTGTAAATAGTGTTTCTAAGTTGGTTCTTATTAGCGAATAATTGGGTTTATACTAAATCAGTTTCTATGTGATCAATTATTTTTGATATTCTTTTATAGTTAATAATTTTAAAATTTTTAATTTTTACTGATAATTTTTTGAATCTAATTGACCGAATTTTGCATAATTTTTTTTTGTTGGTTGCTTATGAATAATGATGATACAAATTCCGATAATTACTTCAATTTACGAAACGTAACTGTACTAAAATCTATTCGAAAAGTAAATTTAAATCGAAAAGGATCCAGTAGTTCAGAACCAGTTAATTCTAAAAAGTCCTCAGAACAAGTATTTGTTCCCCCACCAAGCGTTACTCTAACACCAAGTGCGATGAATAATCAAGCTCCTAAATTATTAGTAGATAATACAAAACAGGTTTCTAAAATGGCTACTTTAAATATACCTAACGCTTTAAAAATGATTTCTTCATTTGATGGAAACCCATCGGAACTTCATCAATTTTTGGGATGTTCTGACATGGTATTTGATGAATTGTTAGCCGCTGAGCAACCAAAATTTTTAAAATTAATGAAAAAATTGTTGACTGGTACGGCTTACGATGAGACAGTTAAACATATAAGCTATGATACATGGGCTGATTTAAAACAGGATTTAAAAGAAAGATTCAGTGAATCAAAATCTAGAATTGAACTTTCACATGAATTGAATACGATATGCCAAAAACAAAACGAAAATGTTAAAACTTATGGTAGTCGTGTCCAAGTAATTCTTTCACAATTAAATGATGCTTATATTGTGGCAGCCGGTGTGGGCTCAAAAAAAAACAGTGGAGCTATTAAACTCTCAAACAGCTTTAACTGCTTTCCAGGAAAGATTAAATAACAAAATTAGAATTATTGTAAAAGCTTCAAACTGTAAACCCCTTAAGGAAGCAATTATAAAAGCAGTCGAAGAAGAATCTCTTTTGAATCAGCATAGGAAATCTATTAAACGTAGTGCCCTTTTATCAATAATCTATGTGGTAATAGTATCTTAAGTAACCTGTGGAGTACGGTGAAATTTATTGCAAGTGATGTGAAATGTCATATATCATTCGTACTCTTGTGGGACCTTTACGTTTATATTGTTCTTCAATATACTCGCAATGTTCCAAAAATTCCCTTAAAAAGATACATTTTTTTGAAATGAATTGATAATCTGATTTCAAATCTATCTGAGCAGATTATTTGGTGAAAGTCTTAATTGGTTTTTGAAATATTCGGCGTTGGCTGTAATGTTTGGTTTGACCAAAAAGAAAGCATCGAAGTATCTTTATGATAAACTGAAATTCTCCAAATCACAGTCGAGGACATTTAGGACAACGTGCTTTCTTTATCCATGGAGTGAAGCTCTGGAACAATCTGGATCCATCTGTCGAAACCGCGTCTTATTTGGGTAATTTTAAAAGGTTGCACCTGGAAAGGCTCGTTGACACATAATTGGTTTTCTCTTAGACTGTTAATAAGATAATTCGTTTTCTCCAGAGCTCACTCGCTACAAAAAATAAAATTATAATCGTTAAATAAAATTTATCTTAAAAAAAGTCTGTAATTTAAAGCCATAAATTAAGTGAAAAGCCACATTGAAGTCTGGTCTATTAACCAGATACGGAGTCAGCTTCTCATAAATAATTAGCACAAATATAAGTGTTTCACCAAAATTTTAAAAGGTTTGCCACTGCTAGCGTTTTTGTAACGTAATCCGCCAAGAGCGAGAAAGTTAAACAGAATGCTCTAGGTATGCGCCTAGTCAGACTAAATACAGACTATTCTAAACTAAATTAGTTACCGATTAAAAAATTAGGAATTACTTTAGTCCGTATTTAGTCAGACTTATCCCAAACCCTTAGTTTATTACATACAGTTAAAAAGTCGCAATACACTAAAAAGCTTCAATCACTTTTTACGCAGGCATCTTGCCTTAATTTCAAAGTTCAATTGATGTGTTTTTGTTTCTTGAATATCTGAAAAAAATTGTAATGGTGACTCCAATGTTAGAGTATTATACTTAATTGTACTATAGGAAATATCCAAGCAAGACTGTTAAACTGTGTTTATTACATAGGAAGATAGGAAGATAAGAAGATAGGAAGATTGTCACGGCCAACCGAATTATTTAAAATTTCACAAGCCCCACCTATTAGTTCTATGCTCTAGTTGACATTTTTTGATCAAAGTATCGGCTAGTAGGCGGGACTGGTGATATTTTAAATAATTTGGTTGGTCGTGTCAATCTTCCTAACTTCCTACCTTCCTATGTCATAAACACAGCTTTAGACTATTTTTCTACATTATACTCGACTAAGCTTATTGAATAAATTAAGATTGTTCTGGAATAATCTAATTCGATCAGACTCAGTGGAGATAAATTAGTGAGACTTAAAAAGTTGTAATAGTGCCAATATAAAATTTAAAATTAAATATTGTGAATTTTAGTGATTTTGTCAACTATTGTAGTAAATTTGCATTAATTTAGGTTTACTTAAATAAATTAATTTGTGTTATAATAATTAAATGGTTTTTTATCCATAAACCAACAAAGAAAAAACGTAATATTACTCTAAAAATATTAAAATATCATTTCAATTCGAGATACAAATTCAGCTTTTAAACGAAACATCGAATCAAAATATTTTATACGACTCACTGTAAACCTAATCAATGTAAATTAAATTTGAAAATAAGGAAATCCACATAAAAATGTTTGAACAATATTACCAACAAGAACATAAATTCATGAGTACATAAACTAAATAATATACAATACATATTTATGATGAATTCTCATGATATAAAATCATCCTTGGTTATGTTTGTCAGCAAAACAACAAAATAAGCGGGAAAAAACAATCCGAAAAGCTTTTATTTTGTATTTAATGGCGAAAAAAATATTTGTTACCCAACATTATAACTAAATAAATAAATATGTACCCAATTCAATTTTATTTGATTTTCTGATGAATTGAAAAATCGATAAATGTAAATACGAGTATATGTATGTTCTCGATGAGTACAATCTAATACAAAACTAAAAAAGTAACAAAACATCAAAATATCAGCTTCGTGTGGAGCTTCATTTTGCAAATATGAATTGATACATTTTTATATAAATACATAACTGTATATTAAACAATTGAAATTGACGGTTTTTTTGATTTATTTATGTGCTTTATAGTATATGAGCATTGTTTTAAAATCTTTCTGTCTCTCTGTGTCCAGCTTGTTGATATACAATTTTGAAGCTCATGTAAATCATACACTAGAACACAATTTCTATTGGCTATTGTATACAGCTTACTGATTGTTTGGCGATGTATACATCATTTATGTGTTGTTATTTTGCATTACGCTATGTTGTGCGGTAACCAATGTCAATCAATTTGGTTTTGAATTTTAGATATAAATAAAAATAAATAAATTATTATTAAAGCTAAAATAAACAATGTTATGTCAAACTTTTTTGTTTTGTTTCAGATACATATTTTTAGATTTTTATTATTTATGGTTTTATTTAATGGAAAAATTTGTAATGAAGAATATTTTGCAATATTGATTTTCTGCCTCAAATATTCTGATAAGAGTATAACTGTTACAGTCATATATGAGAGCTTTAGAAGCTTTTATTGGTGTTACGCCCTTAAATGCCAATCATGATTACGTTCGATTATTCCATAAGAAACTGGTTGTTTTTGACTTTTATTTGAATGACTGTTACCAGAGTCTTCTAGAGTATATAGCCATAAATAATCATTATGATGTATTGTTTAGAAGCTTTTTTAGTGGTATAACTCTTCACAGATTTCCATTGGAATCAGTAAAAATATTATAAAATGTTTATAAAGAAATTTTCTACATACACTGGAACCAATTAGTCTCCACGTATACAAAAAAAATCAGAAGGAATTTTCAATAACAGAAATTAAACGATTTATTAAAAAGTAAACAAAAAAATTGGGCCTATCTGACTCCTCGGACGACACTTTTCCCAGAAAGAATCCGTCTAAGATCATCAAACCAACCATTTATATTTTACAAACATATTCCGTTATTTTGGACAGGCAAGGTCCTTAAAATATGTGACGGTTTTTCTTAAATTTGGAGTCCTCTTTTCCAATATTACAATTGAATATGCAATTTCGAAAAGGGCACATGTCTGAAAAACTAAATTTTTCAGGAGTTAAAGAAAACTATCTATTTTCTAAAGTAAAAATTAATTGAAAATTTTATAAATATTTAATATTAATCTTTATTTAATGTATTTGGTTATGTATTATATGCATACGAGATGTGCCCTTTTCGAAATTCATAAAATATAAAGTAAATCTAATTAAAAACACAACGTATAAACTGTATGAAACTGTTATCATAAGTATCAAAATCACTTCAGCGACAGATAGAGATATATCGCCGTCGCCGATTAATAACATGGATTAAATTCGAAAAGGGCACATCTCCAAGAGTTGTGACCTTTTCGAAATTATCGTTATACAAATCGACACTGGTGGCCGTATTAACACAAGAAATATGCCTATTTCAAATCAAATAGGTGTGGGGATATATTTCCATCACATTAACGTGAAAAAACAGTTTTGTCAAAATTTTCGAGATGTACCCTTTTTGAAATTGCATATTCATATTGGTCACGACAGTATAAATGTTCTACTCTCACACCACCAAATCACAGGCTCACAAATAATGTTAGATTATTCAAATTGACATATTTTTCATCTTCGATTTGTAACAATTAGATCCAGTTATACATCTCTAGTGTATCGTTGAAAGTCCTTTGAAATTTAATTTACTCAATTCAGAGAGCATCCACAATTTTCAAAAATTTTATCCTCTTTTTGGTGACTGAATCAGAGACTAAAAAATTTTGCTTTTGTTTTTTTGACATTTCAAATGTGGTGACAAACGAGACATTTTTATAAAAGAACGTAATTATTAAAAATAAACTCAACAAGAAAGAAAATGTGAAATTCGGAAATTGAAATTTTATTTTCCTCTAAATAAACAAAAACATTTTTTAATAAACATAAACACTATTGTCATAGCAAAAGTATTGCCCAAAGTCATACAAAAAACTGCTATAAAACTGTAATAAAAGAGAGGCTAAATCTGTAATAAAAGAGAGGCCAAATTTTTATTTAGCAACGTTCATACAATCGACGAAAAGTAAAATCCTTCAGTACTCTCGAATTTTTTTCATTTAGTGGTGTTAATACAATCGGACCTAGTTATAATTATTTTTAAATGTTGACGATATTATTTGCCACCAACAAAGTACTTAGGTAAATTTACAAATTTACAAAAATTAGTACCCTCAAAATAACCACAGAAATCGGTAAAGGGATGAATTCTAAGCAAAAAATATTAAAATAAGTTTTTCAAAAAATCAATATTTTTGATTGAAAAAATTTCATATAACAAATATTTGCTTACAATTCACCTTTCTATCGATTTCTGTGGTTATTATCAGTGTGCTAATTTCCACCCCCCAGAAGGGATGGCATCCACCCCAGGATAAAAGCACACATCGGCACTATATAACTTTTGTTCCTTGATCCATTCCCTACTTATTGTCTAAATTTCACGTCAATTGGTCTTATCCGTAAGAATTCTGAGCGAAAAACCGTCAATGACTGGACTACAATATTTGTGAGAATGGGAGGCAAAACAAAAAAATAAAAATGTGCGACTGGATGGACCGAAGGATTGGGGTAATGGTAACCTAATTCGTCGAGAAATGTTAAAATCTGGAACAACATTTTTTTCGCGATTACAATACTTACCCAATATAACTTCGTTATAGTGGGAAAAGTAAAACATAAACCAATGAGGGACTTTCCCAAAATCGATTTTAGTTCATTTGTCCCCACGCTTGGGCAGCGCTGACTACACTTTTTTTATTTTTACATGCAAAAATAAGTAAAATCATGTTTACAAATACAAGTTTCCTGTCTAAATTAGTGGATGTCCCCGTACTTTTTTTTTATGATTAATAAAGATGAGTATGTTGCGATTAATAATAAATATCAAATTTTAAAATTCATTTAGTCGAAATTAATAATTTAATGAAACATTCAAACACATGTTTGACCATATAAAACTACATACGAAATTTTTTAGCCGCCAGTCAGTAGGCGTTGGAATTCTATTTGGAAAAATCCCTAATTAGTGTTGAGTTTCAAAATAATTCGTAAATACCCGTTTTTCAGGCTTACAAAATAATAATTCAATAATCAGTCGGGCCACCGTTGGATTTAATAACCTGCTAAACGCGTCTTGGAATTGATTCCACTAATTTTTGTGTTATTTGCGGAACAATTTTTCACCATTCACCCTTTAAATCTTCAGCCAGATCTTTTTTATTTTTCCCATGTCGAGTTTTAATTCTTTTCTTTAGCTCTGCCCAGAGGTGCTCGATGGGGTTCAAATCTGGGCTCTGTGGTGGCGTATACAGTTGTCTTGGGCAATTGTACAGGAGCCATTTTTTCACGAGATGTGCCTTGTGTTTTGGGTCGTTATCGCATCGTCGAAAGATAAACGAACTCCTTATATCAAATTTGTCTGTACTAGCATGTAAATTTTCATTAAGGATGTTCAGATAGACATGTTTGTCCATCACTGAATCAATATTCTAGAGTTTCCTTACACAACACGCATGCATTTTAGGTATTTGTTCGGCTTTCTCCAGACTATCACACGCCCATCCGACCCACGAATGTTAACTTTTGACTCATCACTAAATATTACTTTTTCCCAGAAACTTTCGGGTTTATTATCATGGGCTTTTGCAAAAGCCAGTCTCTTCGCCCTGTAGACTTTGCTTATGAACGGCTTCTTTCTTGCCACGTGTCCTTTATATCCAGCATTACTCAGCACATTTCGGATGGTTTGTGGACACACTTTTATTTTGTACTGCGATTGTACCTTTTGTACTATTTTGAGCGCACTTAATTTTTTTATTTTCCCGCATACCTTTTAAAATACATATTTCGCTTTATCGTGTTGTTGAGTTTCGGTGGGTTTCCTGATCTGGGTTTGTTGAGCATAGTTCCCGTTGAATTATATTTTTGGCACACATATTGCACCGAGGAACGGCTTCTAACGACAATCTCACCAATTTCCTTATATGATTTATCCTCAGATTTAAGCTTGCAATCGGTATTTCTGTATTGTTCGCCATTATAGAACAATTTGAGGATAATTTTACAAATCAAATCAAAATATTCTTCTAGACCAACAATATGCAAATAAAGGAACAAAAAACATTCACTTTTTTTAACATTTTTCCTGTCTGTTCTAACGGGATCTACTAACACTAACATGCAAATAAATAAAGAATTACAAAAAAAATAAAATACAGTGAAACCTCTAAGTCGAATCACTAATTGTTACAATAATTTGTTCGATTTATAGAAAATTTATGAAATTTAAAAATTTAAATTGTTCCATTTGAAATTTTTATTCCTCGAATTTTCCCTAAATCAAACATTTAATGTTACAACTAGTGAATTGACTTATAGAGGTTTCACTGTAACAATTGAAAATGTATTATAATTTTTTTTGGTACTATCTATTTTATAATTATGTACTATAAATTCCTTCATAAAAAATAATAAATCGATAAATAAATAATAATAACATAGCTATGCGCGTTTGTCTTTCAAATTTCTGATTTTTCTTTTTGGTGGACGGAGACTGATTGGTCTCAGTGTATTTTTAACAACAATATACAAGAAGGCTATATTGGTAATAAATATGAATTGAAGAAATATTAAAATTAAATTATTTCTAAAATATATTTTTCGAACTTTCATTTTGAAAAATACATAAAAGTTGGCTTAGGCGAATTAAATTAATACTTGCTACATTTATCTTTAGTTTTACTAGTGTACATCAGATGTCTAAGACGTTTACAGAAAAATGCGAAAAAAATTATTGAATCACAAAATTATCACATGTTCTTAATATTTTGTGAATTTGTTTTGCTTTTCCTACAATTTTCCAACTTGAAATTTATCCAAGTGGCAATTTTTGGTACGATTTTATAAAATTTGTACTGCCATTACTGCCATCTATGAAACGTGTATTAACTTAATGACCGAACGATTTGTAGTAAGCTTTTAACACAGAATATATATATAAACAGAACAATATCTTCTATAGCGCTTTAGTCCTAAGCTGGTGAACAAATATTTTCGTTATTGTTTTTTTCGACTGATTTTGATTTAGAAAAGATAGAAAAATCATGTTATATGCAATCAATGAAACAAAAAGAAATTACAAAAATGTTTGTACCCACCACTTTCTATTTATAAATAAAAATCAGTACAATTTTAAAACGAAAGAGAAATTTTTACACTTTATAATGTGCTTAAAAGAGATAGACATTCGTGAATAATTTTTGATTTTGATCTAGTTAGCTTTGCGAAACTTTAAAATCCAATACAAATAAATTAAAAATACTACACAAACTCATACACAACCTTATGGGAGTTGCAAGTTTTCTCTTTGTTTTTTTTTTTTTTCCAAAATGGCTACCGAGTAACTTAGTCGTGTTGATGTAGAGCAAAAAATTTTTAATTAAATTATTATTAATGTCGTGATCAAATATTAACTAATTTAATTGCCCGAATAGTTCAAAGTTATATGTAATCATTAATAATTACTGTGATCTTTTTACGTGCTTAATAAATAAACTAAAACTTAAATTTGATTCATATATCTTCGCTTATAACAGTGAATTTTATATTTTTTTTTTGTGCATATCTGTGAACAACTAAATAAAAAATTTATTGCATTTTTTTTTCCTGAAAAAATTACAATTATAATCAAAATCTTAATCGAATCTACGAATTTATTGACAATAGATTATAATTAGAGTGGAAAATAATAACATAAAACTAAAATTTAAAACAAATACATTCATAACAGTGAAGTTTTATTAAACGTGCTATATTAAAATCATAAAGTTTTGGTCTGCTTTGTAATCATATAGTTAGTTGGCATAATCTTTCAGAATGTCTGATTCACCAACCAAAAATAATGTGTCTAAAATGCCAGTGACGCGTAGCTCTTCTAAGTTAGCAGAAATATTTCAAGCGGAAAATCCGTCTATGAAAGATCTTCTAACTGCTAACAAGGTCATATTCGATAGAATTTATACGTCGGAAATAATTTTATCTAAGAAATTTGACACATTGAGTGAAACTGTTAATAGTCTTGGCAATGAATTATCTAGCGTTCAAAAAAATGTAAACCAACTTGACGACAAAGTTATAAAGTGCAATATCCAAATTCAATCTCTAGAAAATGAAGTGGAATCGTTGAAGCAACAACAACTTCTGAATGATATCGTCATAAGCGGATTTCCATCATTGGATTTCAACGATGAGGATGTAGTGGGTAACCTAAACAAAATATTTCAGTTTGATACAAATAACATTACACAATCATATAAAAAAATTATAAAAGTTACAAATCGTACAAGTAATGCTGAACCTAAACAATTTTTGCACATTATCGTCACTTTTAAAAATAGTGTTACTAAATCGGATTTTATGATAAAGCTGCGCAAGAACGGCCCGCTATATTTGAATCAACTGTATCCAGATCACCAACATAATAAACAAATTTTTATTAATGAGCGGATGACAAAAAATAACGTACAACTAATAAAAGTGTTGAACCAGTTGAAAAGAGAAAAGCAATTAGCTCACGTTTGGTTCCGTAGTGGAAAAATATTTGCACGCTTGAATGAGGGTAATAAACCAATATTAATCAAAACAAAAGATGACATCACAAAATTAACAGCATAGTTGCTCGACATCAATTATTTATGGCGTCTACACAAATGAACAACAAAAAAGATAAATATTTTTTAGATTTAAATCAATTTAATTATAATGCTAATTTAAATTTAATTTTAGGTATCAACATCTTATATTTAAACATCAATCGTCTAATGAACAAGCTTGAAAGATTGGAAGAATTTTTATATTCACTGAAATTGAAAATTGATGTAATAGTCTTAACTGAGACTTTTCTTTTCAACCGCGATATTAATTTTTTTAATCTTGTTAATTATAAATCATTTCATCTAACTCGTGAACATAGAGGGGGCGGTGGTATTTCTGTTTTCATACATGTTGATCTTGATTTTGAGCTTAAACGCAGCGAACTGTACATGGAGAATGAATTCCTCATCCTCCACTCTCGTAAGTTAAAATTTAATCTAATGACCGTATATAAACCGCCACAAACTGATTTTAATTTGTTTTTAAACTATTTTGCTTCTCTATTGGACCAGTACAAACAAAGTGTTGTGGTTGGTGATTTCAATCTAAATATTTTAAACGAAAATGAAACAGATGTGGTTAACTACAAAACTATCCTGCAAATATTTTCATATAAAATTATTAACAAAATTATAAAAAATACTCAACACGATTTTCGAATAGTAACAGTAGCATTATCGATCATGTTTTGTCTTCCGTGCCATACCAGTTTTTTGTGCTCGTTTCCCCGACCGACCTTAGTGATCATGAATACCTACTAATTCGTTGTATGGCCCCTAATAAACGAATGATTATTACCAAACAGGTAAAGCTGTATAATGAACAAACGATATTTCAATATATTGTAAATGTTGCTCTGGGTTGTACTGCATTTCTAAATTTTTATTACTTATTGGTAAATGCAATTATAGAAAATAGCACAAATAGGGAACGCGTGATAAATTTGCATAATTACAACAAGCCGTGGTTCACCAATGATCTTAAACAAATTATTAAATCGCGAATTAAATTCCAGAAGCTAAAGAAACGGTATCCCGATAATTTGTATTACAAAAACGTACTTAATCAGTTAAAGAAACAATCTTATGAAATGGTAATTACCCTAAAAACCAAATACTACACAAATTTATTAGAAGACAGTTTACGAACACCCAAAAAAATGTGGTCTGTTATTAATCAAATCTTAAATAATCGAAATACTATGGCACAAGACCCCATTAATTTAATTATTAATGATAAATTAGTTACAAGTCGAATTGAAGTTGCAAACCGATTCAATGAATATTTCAATAATATTGGTATGTCATTTGGTTTCAATATTAACTACAATATTCCACCTTGTCAGAGCGTAACCACCAAATTTTGTAACTTCGAACCCACAACACCCGAAGAAATTACGTTAATTATTTCTAGCTTGGAGTCATCCTGTTCATCGGGCTGGGATTCTATATCAACAAAACTCATTAAGAGGCTTAATTCTACAGTGACTCCTCTTTTGTGCAATTTTATAAACGAAACTTTTTTATCCAGCAAATTGCCTGATGAACTAAAAATTGCACGTATAACTCCAATATTCAAATCTGGGTCTAAGTTGGATATTAACAATTATAGACCGATCTCCGTCCTTCCTACGTTTTCTAAAATTTTTGAAAAAACTGTGCATCAAAGACTGGAGAATTATTTGAATTTGAACCAATTAATTCATCCTAACCAGTTTGGTTTTCAGAAAAATTCCAGTACTCTTTCTGCTATTTTGAATTTAATGGAAATTATATACAATAATCTAGAAGCTAAAAAGTGCACTTCGTGCATTTTCATTGATCTGGCTAAAGCCTTTGATTGCCTAGATCATACACTTTTAATTCATAAATTAAGTAGTATTGGAATTAATGAAAATGCTCTTTTGCTGTTACAAGATTATTTGAATAATCGCTAACACTACGTTCAAATAGGAAACGATAAATCTAAAGAGCTGTTATTAAAGTGTGGAGTACCACAAGGTTCTATTTTAGGGCCACTGTTATTCACTATCTATATAAATGATATTTTTTCTCTGAATCTTTCTGGTAAAATTCAATTGTTCGCAGACGATGCGGCAATTATTTATGGTGCTAATGACAGATATACTTTAAAATTACAAATGGAAACTGATCTGAAAATCTTGAGTGAATACTTTACCAGTAATAAACTTCGACTTAATAAATCAAAAACTAAATTTATAATATTTTCCCTTAGGCAACCGATATTTATTGACCTTGAGGAAATTATTGTAGATTCGGAAAAAATCAATAGGGTAGAGAACATTTGCTATCTCGGGTTGCATCTTAGCTTCAACTTAAAGTGGACGCATCATATAAACTCTATAAAACAAAAAATAGCTCCGTATATAGCAGTCTTCCGACGAGTTGGGAAATTTGTCCCCCATGCAGTTTCACTAAATTGTTATTTTTCGTATATTCATTCAAATCTATTATACCTAATACAAATTTGGGGATCTGCAGGTAAAACCAAAGTGAATGAGCTACAGATTTACCAGAATCAAGCCCTTAAAGCCATCAACTGCCTTAGCATGAGAACACCAACAATTTCACTTTATAACAATAGGTTACTGCCAATATCTCAAATGGTAGATTATGAATTCATTCTCTTGGTATATAAAATAAAATATCGCATGATAAAATGTAATAACGTACTAACTACTAATTATGAGATAACGGAACGTTCTAATCGAGATGCTGCGCATTTTCGCTTACCAAATTACCTGTATAAACTGTCTCAAGATAGTTTATTTTATCGTGGATTAAAACTGTTCAACCAACTTGAGCCTGTATTTAAATGTTTGCCAATTGGAGCCTTTAAAACGAGTATGAAAAGTCGCTTATTTACTGAATTTGTTCTTGAATATGAATTAAACCACTGATTTCTTTGTTCATTACTTGATTTGATGATTAATTTTTGTTTGTATGTAGTTATGTACTATAGTTATATTAGTTGATACCTATTATATATATATTTAATGTGTAATTGTATTTTTACTTCTTTGTTTGTTTAACTAGATTAATTAATTATGTATGTTGAATATTGGTTAAGGAAAAAAAGAATAATATTTGTATACATTTTATTTCAATTTTTGATGTTTTCCATAATAAAAATGTATGTTTTTCGGAAAATAATAAATAAAAAAAAAAATAAAAAAATAAATAAAAAAATTTCTTTGATATGATTTTAAAGTTTCGCAAAGATAACTAGACCAAAATCAAAAATTATTCACGAATGTCTATCTCTTTTAAGCACATTATAAAGTGTAAAAATTTCTCTTTCGTTTTAAAATTGTACTGATTTTTATTTATCAATAGAAAGAAGTGGGTACAAACATTTTTGTAATTTCTTTTTGTTTCATTGATTGCATATAACATGATTTTTCTATCTTTTCTAAATCAAAATCATTTCAAAAAAACAATGACAAAAATATTTGCTCACCAGCTTAGGCCTAAAGCGCAATAGAAGATATTGTTCTGTTTATATACATATATTCTGTGCTTTTATTTCAAATTGACCAGAATGCTGTTGTTATGAATTTTTTTTTAATTTTGGTGTAAATAAATCAACTATTACAAGAAAATGAAAACGATCTTAAACGACATTTATATAAATTTTGAAATTCAAACATTTATGAAATTATTTCAGAAATCATAGTCCAGAATTTGAAACATTTTCATTTAAAAATTTGTTCCTGGAAATTAAGTGATTTCCCATATTATGTTTTATCTGTTTTAAATCCCTTATAAAAGCTTCGTTTTTAAGACTATAGCTTTGTATAGTCAAGGTTGATTTGCTATTACACATGCGAGCTTAACGAATAAAACTTAACAACTTAAGGCATATCAATAGTGTGCTCTGAAAAATTGACTCACAGTCAAAAAAAACCAAAAGAGAAAAATAATCTGATTCTCCATATAAGAGACAAAGACAACGTTTTTATTTGTTTTTTATTTTATAGCAAAACAATTTTGAAAAAACGTTGACTTTGTCTCTTATATGGAGAATCAGATTATTTTTCTCTTTTGGTTTTTTTTGACTGTGAGTCAATTTTTCTCATAGAATTCAGGCTTGACACGCGTTACGTAGTGGTCTAAATTAAATTAAATGTGCGAATGTATCAAACCGTTTCTACCTTAAAACTACTGTTCGGTTTGTAGTGAAATGTTTATTGTATTATGCAATTATTTAAGTATTTATTAACCGTTATTGTCAAATATTGTAACATTTCTCTACTAGAACTAAATAGTCATTACACAATAAAGAGTTTACCAAATTGTATAATTTTTTGATGGTTCATCTCAGAATAAGTATATATACCTACAGATGTAAGGAACGTTAATATTATAATTTACTAAGAGTGTAAATCAATTCTAAATCCATCTATGTTTTGAGTGCAATGCATGCTGAAAAATATACCAGTTGGTCAAATATGTGTTTGGCCGCTTTGTTTAAGCCACGTTCTGATAAGTGTCACATTACCGAAATATGAGTATCATTACCTTTTTTCGACTTTGAGACTGCATTGTAACAAAGTTACGGTAATTTTAAATAAATTTACCAATTTTTAGGTGATCCAATATATTATACCAATGCATATATCGTAAGCTTTATTGATTATCGATTCCAGGCTGGTTCCGAATGCGAATTTTTTTTTATACAATGGAAAATCTCAATTTTAACCCACGAACTGATCGTGAATAAATTCTATGGCTAAATCTTCATATCAGCGAATTCAATCGAAAAAGTCGAATTTTTGATTCAAACAATTGAATTTCAAGAATACGGTTAGTGCTTTATAGCACTTTAAAATTATTACAAATAACCTGATAATGAAATAACAGCGTTGCCAGACTGTTGTTTAATAAATCCTATTTAGCTAAACTAGATCAGGTACTCTATGAAAGAAAACGCGATTAGCAAAAATTAAGGTTAACACACTACAGCTAATCTCGAAAAATTCACTAAACCAGATTTATTAAATCGTAGTGTGTCAATGGTTTTTAAGTAATATTCCAAACAAAAAAATGTACATCACTTAAATGAAACAACCATCTAGTGATCCACCGTTAATTTTTGTCCCGAAACAAAAGAATTAATAAAATATTCAGGGTGAATTAGGAAATTACGATTAAAATTGCAAAGCTTGTTGTTCCTTTTCAAAATTCAGATATCGAATTTATTTAAAAAAAAAAATATTTATGTTGGGTGCCAGAGCACGATTAGTCGACAAAGCTCAGTTCGTCCAAAGACTCCATCGTGAGATCACGGATATAACAATTGAAGAATAAAATTAATCTTTTATGAAAATATTGGGCATATTAAATAACAAGCTTCATCTTTCAAAATGTTTTTAGAATATTTTATCTGCACTCTATCTTCATTTGGCTAAATGTATTAAAAATTAAAAAATATATTCATTAATCGGATTGTTAGAATGTGTGATGGATTTTAGCTAAGTGATTATATGATCCATATATGAAGCACCAAAGGAGTATTCCATTAGGTGCGTCACAACTTTAACATTGAACAAAACTAAAGGTATTAAAAGTAGTTAAACATTTTTTTCTATTTGAGTTTCTATTCTTTACCGTTAATAATGAATAATAATTTCGTTGCAGTAAATCCCACAGAATTCCAGAATGTTGAATAAATTCTATTTGATCGCTCCAATTATTGCTGATCTCTCAGCGTCAAACTTTCTCTACTTACTAAGTCTATTTTGAATTGATCGTAGTAATCCACTCCATCTACTCCTGGCCGTTGGTAACATTTTGGATACATTCTTATACAGCTTTTAAACTTCTTAATTTTAGCATGTACATATATGTATCTTGCAATTAATAATCGGAATGAACGATGATAACCCGACACTACGGATTTAGATAATGGTGATCTTGGCAGAATGATCGGATGTTTCTACGAAACTTAAAAGTAACTTGTCGATTTGACTACCAACTCTAATTAAACTACCATGAAGCATTCAATTACATTCAAATGTACTTCATGTACATTTGAATGAAATTTATGTAGACATCTTTCATTTTAAAATAGTTTCGTTCCTGTAATTTATTAAACAATTCATACTTGATAAACATGTTATCACATCTTCTACATAAACGTCCTTTAACAGTAAATTTGGCAATGACACAATTTGAATTCTCAAACCGTAAGGATACTTCCTTTGAGCTTTTGTAGTGAAATATGCCGTTATATAGGTTCCTTAAGTCATTTTATTCGGATTGTATTCCTTTGGCGTCAATGAAGCTTCTGTTTTCCATGAAATTCGCCCTGGCGTCTATTGGATGTATCGCTAAGACATATTTATATAGCCTAAACCTTAACAAAGTGTCTGCTGGTGATGATTACAAATTTGGTTCAACCACTAACAAATCGATTAATAATAGATTGGATTTGGATTTAGCACTGGCATCATACACCAGGCATATTTAAGTAGTTGTACTTTCCTTTGTTACTCGGTGGTGTGAACGAAATTAAGACAAAATTTATTCAATAAAATTAGGTATGTTCCCCAGCTCCCAGAATTGCCTCAATGTAGAATCTCCAATTATCAAGATATTGAATGTCTCCAAACTTTTTCTAGCTAGATTATTGCGGTTTCCAATTATTATCCATCCAAACTTACTTACTTGTGCAGTTTAAACAATCAATTTATGTAAAGTTTACTCCAAATAGAATGCCAATATTTCCGGATTCAGATAGCCTTCGGTCGGCTAAATATATTTCATTAATCTTATCAATATCATGTAAATTCTTGGTTGAGATGGATAAAATTCGCGGTACAACCCACATATTCAACTTTTGTAGATACCTTCTTTCTCCAGTATCTGCGAGTGTCCAATCCCTTTAATATTTATTGAATAGTTGTTTCTCGATAATCGTGCCTTCTTAATGCAAGGAAAGAAATTTGACTCGGACCCAGAATCTAATAATGCCCGGAATATAAGTATAAGTGGCCATCGCATAATTTTATAATGGATGTGAGCAAAATTGTACTTGGAATTTGATGAGCAACACTCGTTGTTACAAGCATGTTGAACTTGAATCGACTACATTTTACTTATTGGTGACATTTATAATTGACCCGTTTAAATCTGAAGAAATTTAAATAATCTGTACGTGTTGTTCGACATTGAACGTGTTTCTTGTGGCCAAAGAGTTTTGAATTGGACATCTAGCTTATTTAATATAACATAAATTGGTCAGACATCACGGTTATCTGATTAGCTTTCCAGTGCCTTCATTCATCTAATTACGCCATCTGAAACGTCGTACAATTTCTTTATTAAGGTTACGTTGTTTTGTTGAAAGACTAGTTAACCCATAAATATTTCAATGAATGCGTTTATTGTATACAGGGTGAGGAAAAAGTATGGAAAAATTAACAAGGTTAAATCTTAGGTAATTTTCAAGAAGGAAATTAATGGTGAGCTTGGATGTGACCTTGAACCTCATCTTCAAGGTTATTTTACATGACATTTATGACTTTAGATTTGTACATGTCATTTATGACTTTAGAAAAACAGTATGAATATATTTTATTGACAGCATTGTACAGCAGGTTTAAAATCAGTTGTTGAAGACTTTTTTTCATTGTAGATTAAACACAACCACTTGCTGAATATTACAACTAGACGTCTTAATTATCTTCATTTGGTTTGGAAACATTTGACTCAGCATACTCCTTAATATTACCGATTGGTTGGTGTTCCTTTTCTAGTGACTTTAATAATGATTGAGCTTGAGCCGTATTGATTATAATACCATGTATGATAAACCAAGGATACCTACTGTATGATAAATCTAGATTTAATTTTAATATTATTACGTTACTTTAATAATTAACTATCAACTTATACATAATACTGCATCACATTTGCTGATAATATATAAAAACTACTTTGTACAAAACTGAATTTACTAAGGTTGAGTAATTGGGTACCTGCGGCCTATTCGGCTCGTAGGACCATATGATATTTGTTTATGCATGATGTTTTCAAAACGCTCAGATTTTATTCATAGTTAAGCTATTTGCTCGGTCCACCAGAAAATATATCCATGGACCTCCTTGGCATTTGTCAATTCGGCCTTATTCTCATCACTTACCGCCAAAACTTTACCTTCAACAAAAAAGTAAATACGTTTTCATCAAACTTTCTGTGCTTCCGCAGCCATATTCTCTTATTGTTTTCCAGCGATCATTTTGAGCTCTTCCATAATGAAATTCACGTAATACACCACCTCTACTGCTGCAGAAGGTCACTGGACACTTACTACAAACAACTTTTAATAACGAGCAGATCAACCATTCCTTATTTTAGCTTGTTATAGCAGGCTATCTCTGCTACTTTGCTAGGAGCGTGGATAGTCTATCATCTACCACTTCTCCTCTGCTTTCGTGCACCTTTAAAATAATTAATGTTCCGAGTGCGCCTTAAGGACTTTCTTGGATGTAGTCACTCTTACTCTCGGTTGTTTATAGATCCTCACTGTTAAGTTCTGGTTCCATGAACCCCCAGAGCGTCCCCACGGCGTATTGTCTTCCAAATCCTTTCGTTGTTTCGGTCCTAATTTTTGCCACTCTCGTTTGCCTACTATACCATTCCTACCTCCAACTCATCTTCCGATACAGTAGCTGCAGTAGCATTCTTTATGCCTAAATAAGGCACACTCTGAGCTGGTGAATCTCGCCTTCTTTGACTAGACGCCGGTCATGGGGTAACCAGTGTTCCTCATGAATCATCATAGTTTGATCATCCGAACCAACTTCTTGATTTTGCAATGCACAATGTGAACCTTTAAAAAATTTAATTTGAAATGCCAATAACATCTTAAAGTGGTATTTAATGAAGAGTCTACCTGCTATAAACCAAATTCAAGTTTAATGCGTTTTTAATTGAATTATTTTCCTTTTATCATTTCTATTAACCGCATAAAAACCAAAATTTACAACAACACAATGTATTTACAAATTAAGAAACAAACACAACAAAAAGTTCCAACCATGTAACAAATTTTTCGTTTATTTTCTCAATTCAAACATCCATATATCATGATAGAATACTCTATAAATCATTCAATTCATTAATCAACTGGATAACTTCTTTCTCACCTTCCTTACCACAATTACATGTTCCTAGATTTTAGTAGTGTGAATTTTTTGTGTATTCGAGATTCGCTCGCCCCCGATCTATATAGTAAACAATAAGAATCTATAAGAAAAAATGTATCCATGAGAACCACCCCAATCAATATAATAACTGTACGATTCGAATGAAGATTTTTTTTTTGTTTTGGTTTTCGCACGAAAATTACAATAAAAATGAAATTGGATAAAACTATTCCACTTTAACCTAACTATCCGTTACCCAGTATATGTATGTGTTTACATGGTAGGATATCAATTTTCTTCTTTTTTGGGTTAGATTTCCTTCTTCATTTTATTCGGGATACAATAATACGGTTGGTTTTCTTTTATATTGTTTTAACGCAAGGGGGGCACCAAAACGAATATGACCATTTGAAATGAAATCGATGCGGAAATTTTTGCCGTAAAAACGAAACGAAACAAATAAAAAGAATCGTTAAGGAATTAAAAGGGATAACTACAAAAAAATGTTGCCCACATAAAAACAAAAATGTTATGAAACGTGATAGCTTTGATTATATGATATGCGGCCATTCGGACAATTGGGTAATTGTGCGGTAGGATTTTCCAAAAATGTTGGGGATTTACGTTTGTTACACATACATATTTATGTAGAGATTACTCTATATTCACTGGACATAATACGCGCGTAAATGCGATGATAAGAACGTAAATGGCATGGAAATATATTTTGTTATCAGTATTGTGATTCTCTCACACAATATTTATAGCAAAATATTTTTTGTTCCAAATTCATTTTTAACTGAATTGTCATACAGATAATAGTGAATAATTAGTATAAGCAAAGTATATTATGTTGCCCCAGAAATCCGTTGGATTATTTTTCTTTTTGTGTACAGTAGCTGTAGTTTTGTCACAACGTCGTCACACACACAGTAAATTTGCTTTTTTTGTAATTTTATCGTTTGTGTAAAAAAAAATATATTTTTATTTCTTGACAGGTTGCGAGACACCAAATGGATACCGTGGATCATGTATATTGGCTAAAAATTGTTTGCCTATAATCAATTTTATAAAGGCACGAAGCCAAGTTGGAATAACTGTGAACGAGCGTCAATATATTCAAGCAGTACAGTGTTTCCGCCACTACGGTCCTGGGCCATTTGCTTGCTGTGCTCTTAATGATCCATTCTTCAGTGCACCAGTTCCGACTGGAACTGGTAATATTTTACCAAATCCAGATAATTGGGAATGTGGTGTTGATAAAATGTCAAATAGAATTTTTGGAGGCGATGAAGCTGAGATTGGTGAATTTCCGTGGATGGCTCTATTGTATTATCAGGCGAATGATAGTATACCAGATTTTGGATGTGGTGGTTCTTTAATTAATCATCGTTATGTTTTAACAGTTTCACATTGTTTAGTTGGTAAAGTAATTCTGGTTAAAGGTAATCTGTAAGTGATTGTCACGAAAACCTTCGACAATATATTTGAAATTTATGTGATGATTTTTTTAATTATATAGGGTAAATGTTCGACTCGGTGAACACAATCGAGATACAGATGTAGATTGTGAAATATCCAGTGGATCTAGAAATTGTGCAAATCCAGTGTTGGACGTCGATGTAGAGAGTACCATAGTTCATCCAGATTATAGAATTGACGATGTGAATCGCAGAAATGACATTGGATTGGTGCGACTAGCTCGAGAGGTGGCATATTCTGAATTTGTACAGCCAATATGTTTGCCACCTCTAGCATTTGAATCAAATGTTGGTGCTATATTAACTGGAGTTGGTTGGGGCACAACTATAACAGGTAATTATTCTGCAAAACATCGCACGTAAAATCGAATCTAAACCTTGTTTATTCTAGGTCGCGCAAGTAACACAAAACAAAAAATCACCCTTCCCGTCTTCAGCCTACCTGATTGTCAAGCTAAATTCCAGCAACTAAAACAACCAATCACAGTAACAAATGTGCAAATGTGTGCCGGTGGTGATTTACAACGGGATACGTGTGCCGGCGATTCAGGTGGCCCACTAATGGCATTGCAAAATAGTCAATGGTATGCCGAAGGTTTAGTTTCGTTTGGCGTTCGGTGTGGACTACGAGGCTGGCCATCGGTTTATACAAAAGTCACTTCGTATCTAAGTTGGATCAAATCAAATGTGATTCCATAAAATATTTGTTAGAAATTTATGTAAATAATTACGGTGATTTATTTTAAATACAAACAAACAGTTTGAGTAATGCATGATAATAATTGACCTGGAACTTAAAGAGTCAATAAATTTTTTGTTTTTATATAAAATCATACAAACACTGGTATATTATCAAGCTGGTGTTTTTACAAAATTTAGTCGTTGACTCATCTTTTTGCCGCAAATACTTAGATAATTTGCCTAATTATGTTATTTAACCATTTCCAATTAAAAAATACGTAAATAACCAAACATATTATTTAGCAGTGGCACTCCTTTTTGGGTATCATATTCTCCAGACAATTCCGTAAACTAATATTTTACAGGTAGCAAACGAATAATACAAAACCACTGTAATTATCCATTACACATATTATTACGTATAAATATAATGGAAGATAGGAATATAAAACAAACTTCCTATTAGCTAAAAGGGTTTAATGCTCTTCAGTTGTTCCAATTAAAAGTACTTTTTGACACGTTCAGAATTTTCATTTTGTACTTACTATGTATCGATCTACATGAATGGAAATACAAAAAGGGCTTTTGAAAATGTTCAACTACCTTAATTTACAAGTAAGTAGATTGAAAATTGTGATTAGATGAAAATTATTTTTTATTTGTTGTTTTTGTTGTGAAAGGAAATTATAATTTTCCTTCTACACGCTTTCACTTAACATACCTATGTATGATAGAAAGAGTTTTATTGGTCAGTAGATATGGTATAGGTAGGTATTTACGATAACAAGATATTTTACAGTTTCTAATATCAAATTTGTCAAAATGATTAACATTACAATTCTTATCGCACAATTCGTTAGGTGTTGATTGTTTGGGTTAAGATATAGTTCTCAATCAATTTGATATGAATATTGTGAAAAATGTAACAGAATCAATCCAGTTTTAGAACAAAATTTGTTGCGTGTTTCAAAACATAACAATTTTCACCACGTCTTGGTGAATTGTAACAGAAGTGGTAAAAAAGTTTAGAATTTTCAAGCATCCTTATTGATGAAAATTTGTAAAACAGTTCAACTTCCAAATGTATATAGAGTATCCAAAAGTGACCAAATCGGATCGCAAAATTGGCCTTGTGAGATAACGCATACCGAAGAAGGACGACATTGAATACGAACCTACAAACACTCGGTCGAACGTACTACAATCTTTTGCTGTCGTACGTACAATTTCGACACGTAGAAAGTCCAAACTGCATTATTGTTGATAATGTACTATTATTCAAATGTCACCCGCTTTAAAATGTGTTAGGTCGGAGCTCTGTATTTTTTAATTTAGATAACAGGAAACGTAAATTTGATTATTTTGTGAAAAAAAATGTAAAAATGATGTCTGCCTAACTTGAAAGTCAAAACCTATCCCACATCTGCAATTGATTAAACAGGTACATATAATAGCTAAAGTGCCAGCAACAAAATTGTAGCATTCTTTAAAACCATGATAATTGTATAATGCACGGTTTCCGGGCGAATATTACTATTTACGAAATCATCATCTTTAGCGGAACAAAGATTATGAATGAAATGTTACCTGTAATTTTCCAGTAATTTTGTTTTTATTAATTTATGTTATTGCTCTTTGTTAAATAATGTTTTCGGACATACTTGGGCAGCAAAGTACTAGCGAACTTCCAATTTGACCCCCACTGAACTCAACCTAAATTGATTGATTGATAATTGATTGATCAGAATGTACGACCAGGAGAAGGAAAGGAAAGGTATGTTATTAACAAAGCGTCAACCCGGTTCCAGACACCTACGTAGTTAGTTAGTAAATTTGTTAGTAGTATATGTATTATTAGTAAATAATTTAGCACAAGACAACACAATTTCAAATTCATTTACTCCTTAAGTTTCTGGAAAATTGTTTCATGTTGTTCAAAAGTTTCCTAAATTTAAAGTCTGCATTCATCCTTTATAATATCTATTCTAACATTAATTAAGTTTAAATTTAATTCTCTGAAATAAATTATAAATTAATCTTTATGTACTACAAATAAATTAACGGTTATAGTATACCAATAATTAAACCAACTACCACCTCGCCTTAGAAAATGCCAGCTTGGTCAAGTTTCTCAGGTATTTCTAAACTAAAACAATTTTAACTACACTACGCCAAAAAATTGAAGGAACACAAATTTTTTTCAATTTTTTTAGTGTTTTTTGAAGAGCTGTATCTTTGTAAAATAAGGTCGTACAGACAGGGCCGGATTAAGCCTTCGAGGTGCCCTAAACACTTTAAAAAATTTGGTGCCCCTTATATACATATATTTATTTATAAAGCTCAGCATGACCAAATTTTGTTTTCCCATTAGTTGATTGACTAAACTTGCGAAATTGGGGAAGCTCAGTTGCGAAGTTGGCGTTTAAGTCCTCTGGATACGCAGATACGCATCAATAAGCATTTGACAACATTTAAAATAATTTGTAAGCTCAATGGAAGATGCAGTGGTGGTAATATTTAGGAAATCACTTAAAAAGTAAACGATGTGCTATTACTTTATAAATACATACATATATCCTCTGCTTTTCATCTCAGCTTGGAGTTTATCTACAATTATGTAGAAAGTGTTTATTCGAAATCGATCTCGGGCATTGAGGTTTGTTTCTGGTGCATCTCCATCGTTGGGTACCTTCTTTCTAATATATTTGCCACTTAGAGCTGCCTTGTAATTGACATCTGCTGGCATTTGCTTTGAAATGGCTTCATATTTATCAAATTCATCTATTAAAGTACAAAGTTGGTAGGCATTAATTTAATTTTACAATTAGATAACTAAATAATCGTAAATACTTTCGAAATCCATTTGGTGCCCTCTTTCTATTGATGCCCTAAGCATGTGCTTATATTGCTTAATGGTTAATCCAGGCCTGCGTACAGAGATGAAAGCAAAAGCATTTTAAAGTTACAAATCTCTAGTTTTGAGATTTTTGAGCAGAACATTTTTGTGGGATACCGTTATCACGCAATCATGAGAAAGAGCGCGCAAATAAAAATTCGAATTTTTTTTTTTTGTAAGGATCCATGGGCTCGGAAATTTCTTTTTTAAGTTAAACCAATGCATAGTTCGGTTAGCCTGTTAATTAGGCGTACATTTAATTTCTTTCTGGCCTCTCTATGTCAACGTTTTACTGAGATATCTGACTTTGAATAAAAAAAAGGTCCTTTTGTCTTTGATCATCGATATCTCAGCAACCAATGATTGCACAATAAATTTTAGGGCATCGTTAAAAATTTGAGTAAATTTCCTAAAAGACCCTTTAATGATTAGTTGAGAACAAATTTTTTTCACCCTCAATACTGATTTGAAAAAAGTACCAAAAAACGACTTTTTAGGTTGCCTTAGTAATTCTACCGTTACTTTAAAAATATTGATGAAAAGACTAATGTTGCCAGGTCATTTTACAGTTTAATGTACCCCTAATAGCCCTGTATTATTTTCAAATTGATCCATCTAACCGTTTTTTCGGACAGATTGATCAAAGTTTTGCAAAACAATTAAAGGAACAAGTGAACATCAAAATAAAAAAACGACTTTTTTCACATTTTGCGTTAGTTATTTGTTAACCCGTAACGATCGAACTTGGCCATTTCTTATTCAATTTCAGTGAAATTTAGTATGCGCGATGGAAATGGGATTCTAAAATGATTCGTGGAGTAAGTTCTGGAAAATGGCCAACTAGGAATGAACTTGGCCATTTCTCATCCGATTTCGATGAAATTCAGCATGTACGATGGAAATGGGATTCTAAAATGATTTTTGGATAAAGTTCTGGAATATGATGGCCAATTACGAAGGAACTTGGCCATTTCTTACCCGATGTTAGTGTAATTTGGTATGCGCGATGGAAATGGGATTCTAAAATGATTTTTAGATAAAGTTCTGGAATATGGAGAATTAGGAAGGAACTTGGCCATTTCTTATCGTATTTTGATAAAATTCAGCGTGTCCGATGGAAATGAAGAGAACTTGGCCATGTTTTATCATATTTTAATTAAATTTAGCATGTACTATAGAAATGGAACACAAAAATTATTTTTGGTTAAATTTATATGGTTAAGTTCGAAGGCGCTTGCCTATTCCTTAAAAGATTAAAAGTTTTAATCGTTTAAGGAATAGGCAAGCGCCTTCAAACTTAAGCATATAAATTTAACCAAAAATAATTTTAGTGTTCCATTTCTATAGAACATTCTGAATTTGATTAAAATAGACTAAAAAATGGCCATGTTCAATCCTAATACGACTTATTCCAGAACTTCATCTAAACATAATTTTAAAACCCAATTTTCAATACATATCGAATTTCTTTTAATTTAAAAGAAATTCGACATGTGCGTTAAAAGTGAAATAATAAAATTGTTATTCGATGAATTTAATAATTTGCTTTATAAATTATTTTAGAATTTCATTTTCATCGTGCAGGCTGAATTTCATCAAAATCGGAAAAAATGGCCAAGTTCCTCCGTAATTGGCCATATTCCAGAACTTTATCCAAAAATCATTTTAAAATTCTATTTCCATAGTATTTATTTATTTATTTATTAACCAACGTACATGCAAAAATGGCTTACGTTATTAAAAATATTATAAAAAGTTAAACAAATTTATACAATACAAGATAAGGTTATAACGAGATCAATAGATCTAACATTTAAAACAAAAGTCTAGTGATTCGTTTTTTAAACTCATCTCTGGAAATATTGAAATCGAAACAACCTGCTACGGCGTTGAGGTCTCGTTGAATACGCGCTATAAGGCCATGGAAACTGTAGTTACTACTTGCAGTCGGAATATGAAGAAGTTCCCGGGGGCGTAAGCTGGAGCATAAATATTAAAGCATGAAAGAATATCGGAGCAGTCTATTTTACCACAAATGATGTCCCGTGCAAATATGGCACTTGCGCATGTACGTCTAGCACTTAAAGATTGGAGATCCAGAAAACGGCATCGGTCTACATATGGTGATAGTCTGAAATTATTGTCCCGTTCGAAAGACGGTAATTTTCTGAGAACAAATAACAAAAACTGTTTCTGTACACTTTCAATTCTGTTTGAATGAGTCTGGTAGAACGGGGACCATATGACAGTCGCGTACTCAATCTATGAACGAACAAAAGAAGTGTACAGTGACTTGAAAGTTAATGTATCGTGAAACTCCTTCGAATATCTTTTAATAAACCCCAACATCGAAAAGGCTTTGTTAACAACCGCATCGATGTGTGAGTTAAACGTTAAATCCGAGCTAAAGATAACGCCCAAGTCAGTAATCATATTAACTCTCTTCAAACTAATGTCATTTACAAAGTAGTCAAAAACTACTGGAGACTTGGACCTGGAATAGGTGATCACGTGACACTTATCAACATTCAGAAACATAAGGTTAGTAACACACCAACCGCAAAATGTGTTCAGGTCCCGCTAAAATTGATCGCGATCTAATTCACATGATATGTTTGCATATATTTTCATGTCGTCAGCAAATAGAATACAGTCTGCGAATTTGAAGCAATCCACAACATTGTTAACGAACAATAAGAATAATAGTGGACCCAGGTGACTACCATGAGGCACCCCAGATGTCGCAATAAAACATTCTGAGAACGTATCGTTAATCTTGACAAACATTTTGCGATCCGATAAATTAGACATAAGCCAATTTATGGGAATAATGTCGCAATTAAGTTCACTGAGCCTATTCACTAATATCCTGTGATTTAGTTTATCGAAAGCTTTAGCGAAGTCGGTATAAACTACATCGACTTGAACTTTCGAGGCACCAGAATTAATTAAGTTATTTTGAAAGACCGTTAAATTAGTGACCGTTGAGCGGCCAGGAAAAAATCCATGCTGACGTGTGCTAATATGTTGCTTGGAGTAGAAGTAGATCACTTTGTTAACCATTGACTCGGATACTTTAGGAATGCAAGATAGTATTGCAATTCCACGATAATTAGGCAAAGGAAAGGAGCGGCAAAACCGACTGCACACAGCTTCAATAGCGACACTAGTAAGCCATCTAGTCCAGGACCCTTAGAAACGTCCAAGTTCCTCAAAGCGCTCATCACGTCAAGTTCTGAAAAAAACAATTTTTGAATTATTGCAGTTAGCTAATATAGGAGAGAGCGAGCTATCCTTAACAAAAACACTGCTAAAATATTCAGCGAAGAAACCGCAGATTGCCTCTGGGTTATCTGATTTTTGATCATGGAATTCTAAAAATGACGGCAAGCCGTTATTATGGTTCTTAATTTTGACAAATCTCCAGAAATTCTTCGGATTACATCGCAAATCGTCTACAATGTCAATTATGTAATTGTTATACAAGAATCGGTTGAGGTAGCAAAACTGTTTGCGCAGAGACTTAAATTGGATATAGTCATGGGCCAACCCTGTACGCCTATACTTCCTGTGACTTTTATTACGCAGGACTTCTAGCTGCTTGAGTTCCTTAGTAAACCATGGGACGGTCCGGGTATGAGACTTATTCATTAATTTTTTAGGATCAAATTTTTCAAAAGCAATCTTCAATAATTCATTGAAGGTATCTAATGAACTGTTGATGTCAATGCTTGATAGAGTATCAGCCCAATCCACTTCAGCTAAAAAATTATTTAGTGAGCTGTGGTCGGCGTGCGAATAATCAAATACGGTACAATTTTTAATGAAGTTCAAATTATTAGAAGTTTTATAGAACAACTGAAACGAAACCGGGGTACGATAAACACTCGAAGATCCGGCAAAGTCGTCGCATGATTCTAGCTTAAAAGCCTATTATTAGTGTAGAAAACCAAATCCAGATAAGTTCCGTGGCTGTTTGGTACACTGTTTATTTGTAAAGTACCCATGTTTGCCATAAAATCACAGATTAAGGCTGAACAATCATTCGTATTAGAAGGAATGAACATATTGTCAACCATCATCCAAATTAGATCTGGAAAATTGAAATCGCCGAAAATAACAAAGTCAGTGTTATCCGAAATAAAAGGTAATAAATTACATGAGATCTTGTCAATAAAATCATGACAAAAGGCGCGCAGATGGCTCTAGAGGAAAGTAGACTGTTCTAATTATTATGTAAAATGTACCTAGTTTGAGTTTAACAGCCATGAACTCAATGATTGGATCGGAAAATAAAAATTCACCAAAATCGGATAAGAAATGGCCCAGTTCCTTCCTAGTTAGACATTTTCCAGAACTTCCTACAAAAATCATTTTAGAATCCCATTTTCATCGCACATGCTGAATTTCATCGAAATCGGATGAGAAATGGCAAAGTTCCTTCCTAGTTGGCCATTTTCCAGAACTTACTCCACGAATCATTTTAGAATCCCATTTCCATCGCGCATACTAAATTTCACTGAAATTGAATAAGAAATGGCCAAGTTCGATCGTTACGGGTTAACAAATAACTAACGCAAAATGTAAAAAAAGTCGTTTTTTTATTTTGATGTTCACTTGTTCCTTCATTTGTTTTGTAAAACTTTGATCAATCTGTCCGAAAAAACGGTTAGATGGATCAATTTGATAATAATACAAGGCTATTAGGGGTGCATTAAACTGTAAAATGACCTGGCAACATTAGTCTTTTCATCAATATTTGTAAAGTAACGGTAGGTAGATTTTTTAAAAAAAAAATTTGTTCTCAACTAATCATTAAAGAGTCTTCTAGGAAATTTACTCAAGTTTTTAACGCTGCCCGAAAATTTACTGTGCAGTCATTGGTTGCTGAGATATCGATGATCAAAGACAAAAGGACCTCTTTTGATTCAAAGTCAGATATCTCAGCAAAAAGTTGACATAGAGAGACCAGAAAGAAATTAAATGTACGCCTAATTAACAGGCTAACCGAACTATGCATTGGTTTAACTTAAAAAAAAAATTCCGACCCCATGGTTCCTTACAAAAAAAAAAATTCGAATTTTTTTTTTTCGCGCTCTTTCTCATGATTGCGTGATAACGGTATCTCACAAAAATTGTCCGCTCAAAAATCTCAAAACTAGATATTTGTAACTTTAAAATGCTTTTGCTTTCACCTCTGTACGATCTTATTTTACAAAGATACAGCTCTTCAAAAAACACAAAAAAAATTGAAAAACATTTGTGTTCCTTTCCACCGACTCCAGAAATTAATTAGGTAATTCCAGAAATACCACTAAAATTAAAATTAAATAATTAATTGTCTATTACTTTATTCTGCCTAAATAACACAGCAAAATAATTTAAATTCTGGAACATATTAAATATTAATAGCTTAAAGTTGCCATACTAAATTAACTTAAATAAATAATGAATAATAAATAAATAAAACGCCGCGCCCGATTTTTCCACTCTGAAAATCCAATAACATAACAAATAATTAAAATAAAGAGCAGGTTTCTCATCTAAATTCGAATCTAAAATTTTCTAAAACCTGAAACCATATAAGTTAAATTTCCAAATTTACACAAAATTAGCTAATTCCAGAAATACTCCTAAAATCAAATTAAATAATAATTAATTGCTTATTCCTATATTTTGCTTAAATTTTTTTTTCCGCTGACGCTACATCCCATGGAGGGATTTGGCCGCTTCATGATGAAGTTTCGTAATCATTTTTTTTAACGGATAATAAGTGATTAGTTCATTGATCCAACATTGACCAGCCGTGATTTTTTCATCACCCGCTGGGAATCGAACCCGGGACCTCCGGAGCTTAAAGCAAGCATGTTAACCACTGTGCCACCGCACATTCCTTATTGACAAACCCTACAAAAAGTAGGGTAAAACGCCCTATATATCACATTACAATTAAGACGCATGTCATTTCTATGGGTGTTTAGGTCACTGATTTCGAATCTTTAGTCATATTTACAAAATGTCACCCCTTCATCCGTTATAGACAATCCCTTTGCATAAAATACCGTATATATCATATTACAGTCACGATGCATGCCATTTACATGGTTTTTGAGTCACCGATTACGAATCTCTAGTCACATTTACAAAATTTCACCCCCTTCATCCCTTATTAACCAACCTTATTTGTTAAATAACCAAAATTTTATGAAATTTTGATTTCTTTCTCGTTTTGTTCATTTAGTAAAACCAAGAATTATTTATTTTAAAATGTACATAACAAATCGAGGGGCAGCTGATTTTTATTTTATTTTATAGGTAATACTTTTAACTACAACCTCTTAGGCATTTGATGACCGAACACTACAGAACAATATAACTTTTATATTAAAAACAGTTTAAAAAAACAAACAATCATTGTTTAATTAATATTAATTGTTTAAAATACTAATATTTTAAAACACATTATTATATTCTACATACCTCCAGGAGTTGATTCCATTTTATTTGATTAAAATTGGTTGTATTTTTAAACTTCTACGTATGGTTTTGCGCTAGTTTCTTTTACAACTGCAGCTTGAGTGAAGCTATGTTGCAACTAAAATTATAGAGCAAGTAAAGGTATTTTGACTCTCTTGTGAGTGTTTTAAGACGTTAGGGTATTACCAAAGCCAACTCAACGTAAACAAAACCTAAATAAACAGTTTCTGTTTTTTTAATTTAGGCCAGCTTTTTGGTAATCGGCCCCACTGTGCACCGGGGCGGAATTTCGCTTAAATCGCACTGCAAAATAGTTTAAATTAATCAAGAACACATTAAATACTAACAGCTTAAAGTTGCCATAAATTATATTAAATAACTCAAAATTAAATCAAAAACTATCACTTTCCTATTTGCACCAATTAAAAACCAATAGCACAAAATCTACGATTGGACTCATAAACTCAATTAAAATTCAAACCCATAATCTGTTCAACGAAATTTAAACTCAGAATCAATTTGATTTAGAATCCAAAACTTTACTATCCTTGCCCCAAAGAAAATCGTTTGAACCAACTAATATATTTGGATTTTTGAAAACTACTTTATTTTGGGCGACTAAAATAACGTAAAATATAAATTCTATCAACAAATTTCATCTAATAAAAATTGTTTTCAATCCATGCCCCAATATATCTACTTACATCGCATTAAGAGTAAATTTAAAAACCATAACAAATCGATCGCGCTCGATGCCATTGTACAGTAAACGGAAAACTTTGTATACAAATCTAACCGCATTTAAATATGTTTGTTTATACTTATAAAAATTTGTATGCTCATGCACACACAACCAACGGAAATACTTTCGGTACCATGAATAACGTAGAATTACCGTTGAATATGCAACACATCCAAAATATTACCGAGATTATTCATGAATGCAACAATACATATAACACACACACGCAACAATCGCAAATTACCTTTATCTATATAAGATTCAGTATTGTATAATGAAATTCACAATACTAGTATTTATTGTAGAACACTAATACTAGCATACCCCAATAAACCTTTGTATACCCTATGTATGTATACTTGTTTTCTTTATTTTTGTATACAGCAAAGTTAGCCAAAAAAAAATCCATTACCCAATAATATTATCATTTAATAAATAATAAAGATACATTTTACACAATTCGTCACCACACATATCTATGTACATATTCCAATACGTGTGATGCGAAAATACCTGCATAACGGTAATTGAGAGTACCGTTAATTATTTTTTGAGTACGTTTGATCACATTTTCCTTGCTCATAATCACTTTACTTTAAAACTATTTATTGCACTACGTATATGTACAAAGTACAGACATACAAACGTACAAGAAAAAAAAAACACTTCTGCACTACCTAACAGAAAACAACACATCACAACAAAACTATTATTACACTATATAATCAACACTAATTTAATTAAGTTTATCAAATTTAATTCTATAGAAACTTAAGAAATAAAAATTTAAATTTAAATTAAAACAAAATAAAATAAAATTTCACTTACGGAGACAGACTAAAACACGTCCATCTCCATTGACCATTCATCGCCAATCCTCTTTCACTCAACTCAACTCCCAGCGCATTCTACAACTCAACGTCAGACGCAAACCCAAGCTAAAGTTGCATTTATTATGTATTTTCTTCAAAAATAATTATTTTAAATCAATAGGTTGTGTTAATTAATATACAATGATCTGGAAAGCCAAAATGAATAAACCGCGAGGATCCGAAATGTTGTACTAGTCACTATTATCTGAGTTGAACGAATAACTTAAGGTCAAATTGTACCGGCTTTGGTAATTTGGACTAAAGGCAAACAGCCCAATTTGTTTAGTACTTCCAATCAGGATCTTTTGGCACGTCCCTAGGTTGCCGATAGGGAAATGCCCCCACCGATCTGTCGGCGGGTAGGTGGGAAATAAAATACCACACAAACAGCAGGTATAAGCAAAATTTAGAGGAACCTACAAGCCGAGAAGTTCTGTAGCCATATATACTCGACAATGACACCACATGAAATTAGTACGATTTTCGTAGAAGAATGGCCGCAGAAGGTGTTTGGGGTAACTAAAACCAGTCGCAACAGCATTTCGAAAAGCGGCCGAGCGAGGGAAATTTTTATTAATCCACGCAAACCAGCTGATCAGGGAATGCCTAAGCTAAGTGATCAGGTGCCAGGCTTGCATCGATTGTTAAATAACCAATCCATTAAGATGGGAGATGTTGCAATCATACAAAGTGCAGATACTTACAATTGTGCTGGAAGGCGAGCAAAGTCGCTGGTGGGAACGTTGAACATTTGACATTAAAATGATAACCCTAACCTAGGCGCGCCATAGCAGGAGGAGACTGAGAAATTCAGAGAAAACAGGCAGCGGAAAGGCAAATGGAGAAACAGAAAGGAGACAGTCATAGTTAAAGCGGAGGGACAGACATATGCTGGTATACTGAAAACTGTGAAGGCCGGCGTCGATATGAAAGACGTGTAGGTGGTGAAAACTCATATCAGAAAGACAAGGGCAGACAATGGTATTATCCAAGTGAGGGATGGTAAGAATAAAGCCAAAATTTTCAAGGAGGCCGTTATCGGAAAGATAGGTGGAGTAACAGCGGTACACCAAAAAGAAATGGCAGTGATGCATATACTGGACCTAGAGATATTTGTGACATCAACTCGGTCAGCACATACAAAGAATGCAACAATTAAAATAACTAAATATTGGGCAAAGCGGCTGGCGAATAGAAAGCGCATTTAGATCATATGGGTATCTTGTCGGATACAGATGCGCATTGAGGATTGACGCAACTATGCTGGTGACGAGGGCACACAGCAAGGAATTGTAAGAGGCCGGACCGTAGTGACCTCAAACTGCGAGAAGGAGGGCCACCATAAAGAAAGGACTGCAAACAGTCGCAGAGTAGCACCTATATTGGGATTAAAAACACTGAGCTTGCCTGTAAATACAACAGCATCAAAGACAGGAGAGTTAGCCACATAACATACGCCCGATTCAGCTTAATACAAATCGCAGTAGACCGGCCCATGACTTCCTGGTTGCTACCGCTAATAAACAGCAAGTAGATGTGGTATTGGTGAGCGAACCAAACCAACGGAGACTACAAGGAGGAAGTTGGAAGCCAATTTTACTAAATTCGTGCCCGGAAAGTAGGGTCCCAATAGATCGGTAGAGGGGTTTGCTCTATGGCTTGATAATTCGGAACCATACCATGGATGTGATCGTCACTGGCGACTTTAATTCTCCCTCTAATTTTCAATTTCAGGTCCCCGGAGTGAAAAGGAGTGATATTGAACGAAAGTGGACAACTTCTGGCAGACTGGGCTGCTTCCTGTAATCTTACCAGTTTGAACATAGGACATATTCCTAAATTTCATAGAGGCGGCTATTTCGCAATTCCCAACGTAACGTTCGTTCTGAGAGAATTGTAAATCGGCTTCGGAGCTGGAAGGTATACTGGATGAGGATAGCCTCAGCGGTCATTGCTATATTGTGCTTGAGGTTAACATAGATGAATCAGCTAGGCAAACGGCAGAGCGCAGCGCTATCAGGAGGAACTGGAGTATAGGGGATGTAGGGGGGAAACTCCTACATAGTGTGATACAGCCCTGGAAATCCGTCTATTAGCTTGCCTCAGCTCCCTTATAATGGTTCTCTGAACGGTATGGACGTTAAGTAATTTCTAACTAGATTAAAACACTTTGCAAGATCTGAACGTGTTACTAGCGACAAACTAGTTGTAGACCTTCATTATATTTTAAAAGGAAGTGCTAATGAGTGGTACTAGACGTTTATAGAACGTAATCCTAATATAACTTGGAATAGACTAAAAATCGCAATAAAGAAATGTTTTAGAGGGTTGCGGACGGATGATGATATTCGATCACAAATGGAGCCACGAAGACAAAAATTTCGAGAAAATGCATGATTTCTATGAAGAGCTGATTTCAATGGCTCTTCAATTGGAAGTACCTCTATCTGGATCAGAATGCGGGCCGGATTACAAGATCGATTAACTGATGTCATTATAGGTAGCGGCGATGAGCTTTTCAGGAAGTGCACCGCGCACGAAGATACCTGCAATAGAACAGGGTTCGTGCCCGAATTATTGTATCAACCACGTAAGGTGATTCATTCATTGGAAAATACAGAACAGGTTCGGATCCTACGTTAAGAGCTGATTTGAGTACATTACCATCCACATCACAAGCAATGTCCAACGATCCTCAGCAAATTTCGACTAATTTGGCTGTTTTGACTAACTTAAACCACACCCACCCTCCACTGTTATGTGCACCAGAATTATAATTTAAACCGTCACAACAGTTCAGTGGTTATTCTAATAAGAATAGGCAACCCCTAATTAAACAACCGTCAATTTTAACTCCTACTCCGCACTTTGCCAACAAGTCCACTCAAACTTTAAATGTAGCGAATTCTACGAGGAAGTCTCATATAACCCAATTGGACCGATCTATGCAATATTGGAAATATCGTAAAAGGTGTAAACGGAATATCACGGAGTCATTAGTTTCTTCCCCAGGAGATGGCCGTCCTTATGCCCAGTTACAAATTTTGCATAAAACTTATGTTTATGTTGGTTTATCATATAAGGGTTTTCATCCCTTAGTTAAGTTTCACATATTTCCATCGTCAATTAGAACAGCTAATGATCAAAGGGAATCTATACTCGGTTTCATTAAAAATCCGGTCTCTTTTGCTGGTAAAACCAACGTAATCACTTTACATTTAGCACCTAATTTGTCCCAAGAATTGTATTTGGAAATTGATATTTATTGACATAACTAACTATAATTGTCCAAAAACTACTAAACAAGTACTCAGTTCCTTGGTTTTACGGGTTGGTATAGACAATTTATTCCTCAGTACGCCGAAATAGCAGAACTGATTACCAGACTTCTTAGGGAAAATAAAAATTTAAATGGATGCAGGAAGCAGAGCAAGCCTTTTGCAAACTAAAATCCGCCTTGTCTTCGTCGCCAGTGTTATGCAATCCCAGTGTGATGCTTCCAAAATTGGTGTAGGATTGTAATTTATCAAAAATCACCTACTGGCGATGATCGTCCAATTGCCTTCTTCTCAAAGAAGCTTAACGGCGCGCAACGAAACTACACCCTTACGGAATTGGAGTGTCTGGCGACGGTGTTGAGTGTCACGAAATTTCGTCAATACATGGAGGTGTTGCCTTTCACGATCACTAATGACCATGATAGTTTGAAGTGGTTGATGGAGCAAAAAGATATTTCTGGGCATCTCGCACGTTGGAGCTTAAAGCTCCAAGGATTATATTTTCTCATTAAATACAAGAAGGAGCGTGAAAACTAAGTTACCGATGCTCTTTCGATAAATACCTTTGATTTTTCCAACGAAAATGGCATCTTATGTGAATTATTTGATGATACTGTCACTGACAAGTTTGATGGTGATCAGGAATACCTTGATTTGGTTAAAGTTTTAATAGATAACTCTTTACCCTTTCTAATTCTCCGATAAACCAAAGCTTTTCGGATGTTCCAGTTTGGAATCTATATGTTGCTCAATTTCAAGTTTTAGAAGTCATTGAACGTGCTTACTGTCCACCCAATGCGGCACACTTTGGTTTAAAGAAGACAGTAGCAATAATACATCGTTATTATTATTGGCCCGGAATGATCAAAGACGTTCATGATTTTATCATGCGATGCGACTTGTGCAAAGAATGCAAACCTTTCAACTCTATATCTCGAGTAGTGATTGCGATCGAGAATTCCTGTCTCCTCGGGAATTTTAAAATATTTTATTTCTCGTTTCTCGAGAAGTTTACTTTAATACTTTTTCGGTTTCTCGAGAAATAGCGTGTTTGTCTCGAGATTTTAAAAGACAACAATGCAAAATAAATAAAGTCGTAGTATGTGCAATCTAGTAAAGTTTTAACACAACTTATCGACCGCAAAAATGAACACGTTCGACAATAAACAATATCAAAGTGTGTGGGACCAATTTTCAGTGGTGACAAAAAAGCCGGAAATATGTAAAAGATGCAAGGAAGAAATAAACACAAAGATTCCTTAACTTCAAGATTACATCGGCAGTTATAAAGTAACATAGAATGGAAAAGCTAGCTATCGGAACAACAACTGAAAATTTAGTGTCAAATGAGGAACAAATAAAGTTATCCGCAGTGATTCTAATCTCACAAAATGTTTTATTCAAACAAAACATAGATCACTTAAAGAAATTGTTCCTAGATTAGCTGCGCTTGATAATTTTCATTAAAAAAATTACTAATTACCAACCAACTACTATTATGAACCTAATATATAAGTATGTAGTACTATGATAAAGTTATGGGCCAAATTCGGATGAAAAGCACTGTAATGAACTTCGATAATCGCAAATTCAGCCAGAGTATAGATGAATGGACAAGTTTGCGCAATCGAAGGTATTTAAATGTTCATAATTATTATGAGAACGGAAAACCCTCAAAATGTCGGACTTGTTCGTATCCACGAGAGCTACCCAGTAGGATAAATGGTTGACTTTATTAACCACAAATTACATTCGTTTCAAATTAATTTTTGCAATACAAACATATGTTTAAATGTAGTTATTTTTTTAATACTGAGAAAATTTCCCGAGAATTCTTGAGACTCTCGTGTAAAAATTTCGAGACTCTCGAACTCTCGAGAAATGAAAACAGGGCAAAAAAAATATTCTCGATATCTCGAGATAGGTAATCTATCGGGAAATCGCAATCTCTAATCTCGAGCACCAATGGGAAATTTTTATGAATCTAAACGGCAATTTAAAAAAACTTTCATCAATTTTCTTGGTCCCTACCCTCGTTCGAAAGATTGGAACTGTTATGTTTTTATAGCTGTAGATCAATTTTCGAAATTTGTTTTCTTGGAGCCTATGCGTCTTCCAAAAATGTCTGCAAATTTTTACAAAATCGATTGTTTAGTATTTTTTCTGATCCAGAGATTATAGTGAGCGACAATGCTAAACAATTTACCTCTAAGGAATTTCTAAATGTTCTGTTGAAATATGGAGTGCAGCATAAATTGACACCAAAGTACCACCCACAAACCAACACTAGTAAACGAGTAAATCGATCGGTGTTATCCGCTATTAGAACCTACGCTCATGATAACCACCGTGACTTGGATAAATATTTACAATCTGTTGGTGTTGCTCTTCGAAATGTGGTACATGAGAGTACTACGTTCTCACAACATTTTCTTACATTTGGCCAAAACTACATTAATCACGGATCTCAATATAATATTCTTAGATAACTTCACTCCCTAAAAGATTGTGATATTGAGTTAACCGTTATGGAAAGATTAACTTTAGTGCAGCAAGACGTGATAAACAATTTACGAAAGGCATATCAGCAGAATATTAGGCGATATAATCTAGGATTTCATCCGCATTCCGACCAGGTAAACCTGAAGAACTGACCAAAAAAAAAATTTGTGTTATTATACCGTCGTTTTCTCTCGTTTTCCCCATATTTTGGAACAACAATAAACCTTCCCATTCCACAACTTTTCTCCACGCCAAACCTGTAATTAATTTGACTATAAACATTTGGAATTGAGCTAACACAATCTTCAACATTTCTTAACCCTTAATTATAACGCAGTGCAAAGATTCAAGGAATCGTCGTTACATCACTTAATGCTATACCAAAATGAGTCGCTTTGGTTAATTTTATTTATTTTTTACTTATTAATTCAGAGTTTCATCCTAATCGATTGATAAATAGCCAAGTTCCATCCTACTTGTACATATTCCAGAACTTCTTCTAAAACTCATTTTAGAATCCCATTGTCATTGTACCTGTCGAACTTCAACGTAATCGGTTGATAAATAACCAAGTTCCATCCTACTCATGGATCATTACAACTTATCATAAAAATTTGATAATTTGTCATTTGATAAGTTATAGTCATTCTGATGTTCAACGCTTATCACTTATCATTATCATTATCAAAATTCGATAAGTTTTTAAATTGATAATTGAGTGAGATTTTTTACTTTTGTGAAACACTTATCACTTATCATTATCAAAAAAACTAACTTATGATAAATTGATAAGTAATAATTGATAAGTAGTTGGTGCAATAGGGCCCAGAACTAAGCTTTTCACATGCTCATAGAAATCAATTTTGTGACTATCAATCATTAGGTAATTAGTTGATCTGATGACTCGTCTTTTATTGGATAAAATAATAGCTTGTGATTTACTTGAATTAATTTGATGTTTATGTAATTTGGACCAATCTAAGGCAACATTCAAGTTATTTATTACGGTCTCGATAGAATCGGGATCAAGCAATGAATATATGTATTTGTAAATCGTCTGCAAAAAGATGATACATGATCTCATGCGTCCCCTGAATGGATTCACATATTTGGTTAATGTAGAGCGAGAATAAGATAGACCCCAAGATAGAGCCTTGGGGAACACCAGATGTAATTAAAATCGAGTCGCTAATATTTTCATGATATTTCACCGATTGACGCCGCAAATGCAAATAGGAAAATATAAGTTGAAAAGCACTTCTGGAAAAATTAAATTCATAGCATAATTTAGATATCAACATTATATGGTCAACCTTGTTAAATGCTTTAGAAAAGTCTAAAAGAGCTAGAGGGCAACCCTCGCGGTCTTTCCGAAATATTAAATTTTATATTATGTTTTCTTCCGTTGCATACACAGTAAGCAAAAATCATTAAATGTATTCAAATTCACATTTATACATGAACACAGCCTTTAATAAAGTGTAAAATAAAGTTTTTAGAAAAAAACAGCGAAAATTGTTAAAAATAAATCTTCCATTTTCAATTAAATACCCGCGTTACCTGTAATCAACGCCTTGCAGCTACTACATGTAGTTAAATTAGGTTTAGTCGTCTAAAATAAGAAATTTCCCAGCAGAGAGAGTGTTACAATTACGCTCACTCCACAGGTGTGTATAAATATACAGGGTATAAGGGATATGGTTAAAATTAGCCGAAAGTGCAAAGTCATCAAGAGTTTACATTCGAAAGTAAAACACGGTAGTGTAGATTGCGTTATCCCAGCTGAAAGTAAAAATCGGTAATGCAGATTGTGCTATCCCAGCCGAAAATAAAAAATGCAGTCGATATCAATCGGTAGTATTTAGCCTAGAAATTGCTAAGGATGCATGATTAGCATGAAGACCCTTGTTAATATTCTTATATGGTAAAACCTGGCTCCAGTTACTCGTGAAAAATTGTGGGAAACCCGCGAAACCCAAAAAAATATTTTATTTGGAATAAAATCAGCCTATATAGACTGTTATGTCTGGAGATGTATTACATTGATGTGACTTGTCAATAACTATCGCAGGAAAAAAATTCAGTTCAAGTTTACAGTCTAAAATCTCGAAAAATTCGATTTTCCAAAAATCATTAGAAAATTTGTATAAAATCAACTTCTATAGTGTTAGTATGAAGATGTATTTTATTGATGTGACTTGTCATTAGCTCTAGTGGGAATCATTAGTGGGAATTCTCGGAATATTTGAAAATGTTTCCGGCCGAAAGTAAAAAATGGACGTATAAAATGAGCTTGTAGAGACATCAATCTGCCTTACATTGATGTGACCTGTAAATGATTTGTGCTGACTATCTAATGATTTTCCACAAAGTTTTCCACGTAATACTATTTAAAAAACATTTTATTATAATCCATGTATCCTATTTATTTTGGGCTGGTCAGAAGATTTATTTTCGGCTTGAATGTTAATAATGAAATCTGCATTGTCGACTTTTACTTTCCGCTGGAACTTTCGGCTAACTTTAACATGGTTTGAACTGAGAAATATTAAAATGCATATCTGTAGCAGTTTTTTTATGATTATCAGAAAAGGATGTATACCTTGAAATTGTCACTATAGTAACACCGATTCGTTATTTAACTATTTGTTGTAGGCATGCAGTCTTTCAGATCAATGCCGAACCAAAATTCCGCACAAGCTTTGTGGCATTATATACTAACTAGAAACAAAAAGTTATAATATATACCTTTCAAGTTTTAAGCTCAATTAAACCGACATAAATTTTATCTAATTAGTTAAACACAACGACAATAAATAACCTTCACAAGTACATACATATACATATATTACTTTCTGGTCTGATAGGGTACTAGTTTTTATGTAAGATTAAAATAATAACCCACTATAGAGAAGAACCAAGCGCACACCCAAAAGTCGAGAAACTCAATCGTTTGGTTTTCTTATATAAATAGATATACATAATAGCTTTTATACCATGATACGAATATTAGAATTTCGTTGTATAGAGGCGAAAATTCGTGCCTAGAATAAAAATGCAATATAAATTTTTATGTGAATATGTATTAGTGTGTAAGCCATGTAAAGCTACCAACAAAATTGATGTCTCTATTTTCTCGAGTACATTATAGTTTTGGTAATTTAGTGGTATAGCTTTTACAAATAAATAAAATATAGTATGGTGAATTATATATTTAGCTATGTAGACTAAACAGCTAAAATCGAAGTACGAAATACATAAATAAGGTTGTTAGTTACGTCTGGATGATGACATAAAACCAAAAGCTAACAAAAAATATGGTTTATTAATTACATTCATGTTTTTACAGTTAAAATACACACCTTAACTTCAGACAACGAGAACAACTTTTAATCTTTATTACCCCATCAAAAGCACGACGAAACCGTAAAATTAACAAAAAATATCACCATGTCTACATTTATAGGATAAAAAACGACGCGGCCTCACCGGAATAATCAACAAGTTAATTTACTTTTACACGCGTTTTCATCTAATTGGTGGTATTCCATAATTTCGTTATATTGTCTACACAAATTTGCGGCTTTCTTGCGCCTTTATAGATTAGGTATACAAAATAATAACATCTAACAAAAAAAAGCTACATAATGTAAAATACGTAATTTCAATAATTTAACCTTAAACCAAAACTAAAATAAAACTTTACATAGCATTATGTAGTGTTTAAAGGTAAGTGGCATTTACTATAATACGTAGAATGGTTTTCCACATTTGACTAATAAAAAAAATTTCGCAGCACAGCCAAAAGGAATTTTCCCGCTTAGAAAACAAAAATAAGTTTTAAATTGTTTTTGATAAAAGTGGTTTTTTTTTCACTGTGTGTGTATAAAGCTTTTTACCAACCCTACATGGAGGATGTACACGTAAAGATTATAATATGGATACATTTGTAAGAAGAAAACGTATTTATAAAATTATGTACACATAAATAAAATAACAAGAGCAGGAAAAATAAAAGTTTTCGAAAACGTTATCTGGTGGAAAAATAAAAGAGAAAAAGAAAATTGTAACGGTTCAAAGTAAAATTTATATGTTTGCTGTACTTGGTTTGCAAAAAAAAAAAGTTTTATTTTAAATTTTTTGTTTTTGTTTTGTTCGGAGTTTTAAGAGGTGATAAATTTTTTATTTATACATATATAATGTTTTCACAAGTTTTAAAGTATCAGGAAGTATACGAATTTATCATATGGTGTTACGGTGTTACCTATATCATATATATGGTTAAATCAGTATGGAAATCGGAAAAGTTGTTTGGTATATGAAGATAATTGGCTGTCAAAAATGAATTTAAAATTATTAAGCCAGGCTCGTTAAGATGGAATAAGATTACATGAATTCCATAACTAGAGTTTGATATTAACTTTGGTTAACTTTAAAACTCAATTTGAAATCAGTTTTAACATAGCTCTAAAACATTTGTTTTGACCAACAATTACATACTTACTTTAATTTCTATAATTATAAGTTGTTAATTTTATCTGTCAAGTTGAAAACAAAAATACGATATTTTATTCTCATGATCATCAATTGAAATAACTTCATGAAATAAATGTCTGTCATTTTCGGGGTAGTTTTTACCCCTTATATTAACGAGTTACCACTAAAAAAATACGCGACATGTTTTCTTTAACATTGCAAAATTTTAAAACAAGCGATGAGGACTAGGAGAAAATGGTTTGACATTTTACATTATACAACCACTGTTGTAAATGTGAGCGTACAGTGACATACACATTAAAGTGACAAAAAATCAGTGATTTATAGTAAACATGAATAAAGCGGTAGTCGAAGAGCTGTTAAAAAAACAACTTTGGATGGATGCAGTATTGAATAATCAACAGAAATGGCTCGAGCAAATTTTAAAAGAAACCCGTAAAGAAAATGTTCTAAGCACAGTTTAAATTTCACCGTTTCGAGCATTCCAGAAGGAGACGGCATGTTTCGAGGATTATGTGGCACAATTAGGATAGTATTTTTGTGCTAATAATGTAGAACTATAGTGGTCAAGAAACACTCCTATTTTCTAGCATGGGTCAACACCGAAACATATTATAACCTAAATAAAATGTATGCAGACGTATTCAGATGTATGAGACATTCTAAAATCGCTTTCATAAATTTGTGAACTGCTCATTTTTACAAATGATTGTCGTTCATATAGTGAGTGGGTTGCAGATTTACGGTTGGCGGCTCGTAGTTGCGAGTTTAAATGCGGTGGCGATTATTGTACTGAGTTACATACACCTCACGAAGCAGTACGTTTCGCTTGTTTAAACAAAACAAACCCATCAATAGACGAAGTTATACAGATTGCACATGTTTTGGAATCTACGCAACCAAACGGTACAAATAATTAAAGGCGACCTAGAGAACATGTGTGAAGTGAACCAATCATACAGCAATACGGGTCGTTCGCAAAGAGGACACATTGCTTCAGTTTGTTTAAGTAGACGAAATAACACAATGGAAAAAACAAGTCCATCACGACAACGGCAAAGTTCTGTCGCGATCCACGCATTCCAATTATTCATCTTCATTCGTTCATTCGCCACAATTATTTGAAATGTAACGCATTTCAACTTTTAAATATAATTGTATTTGAACAGTCTTTTCGGTTTATAGTGACACCTACATAAGTTGTATGGTTTGCATCTGTACTCAACGCAAATAATATATTTCCCTATATTTGAGTACAGTTCACTATTTGGTATTAAATAAATATCATGGACAATTTAATGCAACACCGAAAATTCCTCATCACCATCTATTGTCGTCCGCCACAACCAATTAATTAATAACTAATTTCGGTTTTTTTGACAGAAACAAAGTCTGTATTTTCGGAGTGATTAAACTCTCGAAAATAGAGATAGAAAACTTTTTGTCATTCCTTGTTTCAACTAGCGCCGTGTAGGATCGCCATTAGAAAATAAAATTCATCTTTTTAATTCAAGCGATTAAAATAAAATTAAATTAAATTTAATTCTTTTTGATTTTAAAAAATATAATTATTAGTGAAAAACATTTTCCGTGTTATTGTGCTCTTCTAGCGCAACTGTATTATAGTGGTGGTGAATTTTATACTGGGTAAAACCAGAAAATTGTAAAACATTCATTGTGAAATAAATGCGGTACACGCCGATGAAAATTTGTGTATCGAACTTTAATTATTAATTCAACCTCATAATCGACGGGCAACAATTGCACGGTATCGAGCCGCTGGATAAATATCGTACTCCGTTCAAATATAAGATTTGGGAATTTATACCAAAACCGTCTGGTAAGAGACCCCAAAATATTACAGTTCAAATGAATATGCACAGTCCCTTGATGTCGTATCAGAATCGGAGAATGAATTGAACTAGCAAAAACATAGAATTCTTAGCCGGGATGTATACCAGAAACATAAATTATATTTTGTTTATATTTTTTAACACCAGTCTAAGGTGGAAATTATAAAGAGAAGTACAGCAAAATAATAAGGTGTAATAATAAATAAAGAAACACTTTATGTTAATAGCATACCTAATAACGAGTTATATTATTAATTATTCAAGCATTGCTTGAATACATATAACTGTGAATACGACCTTGAGCAGTTGCACCCGGCAGGTGTGGGAGGACCTAAATTAACCTACCGCTATATCGGTTACTACGAGTGTACGAGATATAGCGGAGCATACTCCCAAATTGGTGACCCCGAATGTGATACATTTTTACCGGGTAGCCTGCAGCTAAGGCTAATTATTCCTAGCCTTAGGTCGATCAAAAAATAAGAAAATTCAGCCGATCTAACACCTTTAAATAGTGCTATAATAGTCGTAGCAGCAGCCGTAATAAGCCCTACCAGCTAGAAACAGCAGTAAAGGACTGAGTTACGAGCAGTCTCCATACGGTATTAACAGCAGCAGAAGTTACCAGCTAAAAGAGGAGATTAACAGAAGGCAGCAGAAGCAGAGGCAGACGGGGACAGTAGTCAATAGAAAAATAAAAAATTGTAAGTACCAAGTACATTTTTTAGTAAAACGTGTCCATCCTTATACCTATTCTCTATTCTCTATCTCTCGTATTTTTTTTTTTGTGTTTTCTGTCGAATTTCACTTTTTTTTTTTTGCGGCTAATAAATAAAAATAAAAAGAAATAAAAAATAATAATATATACGTTTGTTAATTATTTAAAAAAGGAAAATAACAATGTTCAGTTTTTCGTGTTTGTGTTTCGTTTGTTCGGCATTGTTTTTGATTTTTAGTTATATTATTCGTTTTGTGGTTCACGGTATCAATACCGACGATGAAGAAACAACTTCAATACACCACGTACATTCCCCTGAAAGGCAAAGTGTTTTGGCCACGGACAGCGGCGAAGGAAGCATGATTTCGGTAACACGCGAACAGCTGTGTGCGCTTGTCCAAGAGCAAGTACGAGCGGCGCTACTCGCGCAGTCCGTGGGGCCTAATATTGCTGTACCGTCCACCAGCAGCTATAAGCACGGTGATGAAATTGACACGGCCGTTAACCCCAATAAGGCCATAACACAACACATGCCAAATCTTATGGAGCAAAAAGAGGTTGCGCACGTAGCGTTTAAACCTCCCCAACCATTATATGCACAAAACCCAGAGGTGTGGTTCGCTATATTGGAACAACAGTTCCAAGTAGCGCACATAGTTACGGAAACCACACGTTATTCACATGCGGTTAGTGCGCTGGATTCAAGGTTACACAACCAATTTGCCAGCTTAATAATAAAAAATAAAGGAAAGCAACCCTATACCTTTTTTAAACAGGAAGTCCTTAGAGTGTTGGGCGAATCGGAACGAACAAAGCTCAATAAATTAGTGCACGGTTTGACGTTAGGGGAACAGAAGCCATCACAATTACTGGAGCAGATGAGAATGAATGCCGGTTCGCATTTTGAGGAGGCCACTATCAGACGTTTGTGGTTGCAGAGATTGCCGCAGCAAATACAATTAGTATTGGTGCCATTTGAAAACGATGTCCCATTAAATAAATTGGCAGAACGAGCGGACGATTTAGTAGAAACCATGGCGCAACAACAAATTTACGGAATCTGCAATAGGGCACAAGCAGCAACACAAAAGGAATCTAAACCAGCCGAAACAAACGAATTACATGACCTGCTAACCAAATTCCGCAACGACATTTTAGCCGAAGTTTCAGCATTACAGGGCACATCGAGAAGAGCGCATAGTCCCAGCAGAGATGGCAGAGCAAATTTTAGAAATAGATCAAAATCAAGAGACGAAAATTTAGACTCGACGGAGTGTTTTTACCATCGTCGTTTTGGAGAACGAGCTACAAAGTGTGTTTCTGGGTGTCGACATCACGACAAGTTTATCACAAAGAACCAGACACAAGAATTCAACAAAAAAAACTAAATTACAGTCAACATTCCGCGACGTGTGTTGACGCAGTATATACAAATCGTCTGCTTATTTTCGAGCTAAACTCAAGGCGTAAATTTTTAGTGGACACCGGTGCAGATATGTCAGTTTTACCTTGTAATTTCCTCACAAAAACGGCGAAGGAATCCGAGTTTCATTTATACGCGGCAAACGGTACCAAAATTAAAGCCTACGGAACGCACACAATAACATTAAATATTGGTTTGCGTAGGGAGTTGAAATGGACGTTCATTGTGGCAGAGGTATCAATGCCTATAATTGGGGCGGATTTTCTGAAATCAACTGGACTAGTGGTAGACATTAAAAAAGGTAAACTCTTAGATCCAGTAACATCGTTATTTACGGTAGGAGCCATCTCACCACTACCAAGTCCGACGTTAGCTTTAGTAGACAAAAGTGTAATTAACCCAGACATTCTAAACTTACTAAGTAAATACACGGAAATCACAAGAGAGACACAAAATTTTAATGCCACCAAACATAACGTAACTCATTGTCTAGAGACCAGAGGACCACCAGTCATGTGTAAAACACGGCGCTTAGCTCCGGATAAGCTAAAAATAGCACGTGATCATTTCGAGAGCATGATGTCCCAGGGGATCTGTAGCCCCAGCAAAAGTGAATGGTCCAGTCCTTTACATTTAGTCCCGAAGAAGAATGGAGAGTGGAGACCATGTGGCGACTACAGAGCGCTAAACAACGTGACAACACCTGACAACTACCCCGTACCGCATTTACAGGACTTTTCATTCCAGTTAGCCGGTTGCACGATATTCACAACGTTAGATTTAGTACGTGCATACCACCAAATTCCCATAGAGCCACGAGATGTACCTAAGACAGCGATCGCAACACCGTTCGGGTTGTTTGAATTCAATCGAATGACATTTGGCCTTCGAAATGCGGCACAGTCTTTTCAGCGACTGATGCATTCAGTATTGAGAGGGTTATCGTTTTGCTTTGTGTATCTCGATGATATATTGATTGCATCCAAGTCGTTGGAAGAACATATGTCGCACGTAGAACTAGTATTCAAACGTTTGTCAGGAGCAGGTTTAATAATTAAGCTAGACAAGTGTGTATTTGCACAGACGGAAATATCATTTTTGGGGCATTTGGTAAACCAGAGTGGAATTTTACCATCCCCAGCGAGAGTAACAACCATTCGTCAATACCCACAACCAGACAACGTGCAACAACTGAAACGTTTCTTGGGGATGATCAACTTCTATAGAAGATTCGCGTGGACAGAAGAATCAGTGTTGGCTTTTACAAAGTGTAAGGCGAAATTGAGTGAGGCCACCCTGCTAGCACACCCAAATTTGTCAGCAAAAATATCGGTAATGGTAGATGCTTCTGATACAGCAGTGGGTGCGGTCATGCAGCAGTGGGTAATGGAAGTTTGGCAGCCACTGAGCTTTTATTCTGTAAGATTGACAGATACGCAAAGAAAATACAGTGCATATGATCGGGAGTTGTTAGCGGCTTACCTAGGCATAAAATACTTCCGATTCTATCTCGAGGGACGGAATTTCACACTCATCACGGACCATAAACCTCTCATTTACGCTTTTCGACAGAACTTAGACAAGGCATCACCCAGACAGAGACGGCAACTGGACTTTATTGGACAGTTTACGACGGACTTACAGCATGTAGCGGGTGCTGATAATGTGGTAGCCGACGCGTTATCAAGAGTAGAACCCATAAACGTACACGAGACCATCGACTACAACAAACTTGCAACAGATCAGCTACAAGACACAGAACTGAACGACTTACTGCAAGACGAGAACTCGGGACTCACCTTAGTACGACGACCGTTGACTTTTAACACAAACCAATTCATTTACTGTGACATATCGACGGGACAAACAAGACCGTTCATCCCAAGAGAATGGAGGAGGAAGGTATTTGAGTCGCTACACAATTTATCTCACCCAGGCATAAAAGCGTCAGTAAAGTTACTATCGAACCATGTGGTATGGCCCGCAATAAGAAAAGACGTGAGAATTATGGCACAAGCGTGTCTAGCATGTCAAAAATCAAAGGTCACGAGACATACACAGGCACCAATAGGTAATTTCGAACCTACTGTAGAGCGTTTCACCGAGATTCACATAGATCTGGTGGGACCGTTACCGGTATCAAACAACCAAAAGTATTGTTTAACAATGATAGACAGGTACACTCGCTGGGCGGAAGCAATTCCCATACCAGATATCACCGCAAACACAGTCGCAACAGCATTATATGCAAATTGGATAGCACGTTTTGGTGTACCGCAGTGCATTATAACAGACCAAGGGGCACAATTTGAATCGCAACTGTTCGCGGAATTAGCACAGATTTTAGGATTTGAACGAAGACGCACCACAAGTTATAACCCCAAATGTAACGGGATGATAGAACGATGGCACAGGACGTTAAAGGCGGCAATTATGTGTCACGATAGGCCAGATTGGACCGAAATACTGCCACTGGTACTATTAGGATTACGTACGTCAATCAGTGAAGAATTGCAAACCACTCCCGCAGAATTGGTGTATGGAAGCACGATCAGAGTTACGGCGCAATTCATAGAACCACAGAACAAGTCAACCCCACAATCAGAGTTCGTAAGCAAATTAAAAAAACATTTCGATGAATTAAAACCTGTAAATGCTTCTAGACATACGAAAGAAAAAATTTTCATAAACACAGCACTAGAGGACTGCTCACATGTATTTATACGCACAGATGCAATAAAAAGGGCACTCCAACCTCCATATACAGGTCCATACAAAATCTCCAAAAGAGACAGCAAATTTTTTGAACTAGAAATAAACAATAAAAAAGTAAACATTTCAATAGATAGGCTGAAACCGTGTTATACCGAAAATAAAGCGGAGACGTCAAATAAGCAAACAATAAGCGAGGACGCATCGCTGTTGGGGGATAGAGCTGAGTATGTGACTCCTGAAACTACAAAACAAAAAAAGAGAGTAGTTTTCGATCCAAAAATCCAAACAGAGAACGAACCAAGTGAGATATTAACAAGGCATGGTCGCACGATACGAATACCAGCACGATTCCGCAATTGAATAAACTTAGTATCGTGTAATTTTCGAACAATCTACCAAATTCCTTAAATTCCACTGGAGGGGGAGTGTATGTGGTGTACCTTATCTCGCCGAACCGAAATTGTAAATATTCATGTAAATAAATAGTTAAATGATATTGTTATTATTCTAGTTATAATTAATTACCTTATTTATTCCGTTCCCTTTCCCTTAATTTTAATTGTAAATATGTCAAAAGGTTGACAGTTGCCAAAGGGTATAATGGGCGCGTTTTATGAGTGAATGTAATTGGTATAACTGGTATACATTCCGGCGATAGTTGAACTAGCAAAAACATAGAATTCTTAGCCGGGATGTATACCAGAAACATAAATTATATTTTGTTTATATTTTTTAACACCAGTCTAAGCTGGAAATTATAAAGAGAAGTACAGCAAAATAATAAGGTGTAATAATAAATAAAGAAACACTTTATGTTAATAGCATACCTAATAACGAGTTATATTATTAATTATTCAAGCATTGCTTGAATACATATAACTGTGAATACGACCTTGAGCAGTTGCACCCGGCAGGTGTGGGAGGACCTAAATTAACCTACCGCTATATCGGTTACTACGAGTGTACGAGATATAGCGGAGCATACTCCCAAATAGGTAAACCACCATGTGTAGAAATAACAACAATATTGAATTAATATGGAAAAAAATGGTTCCTGTTAAGGGATTATTATCTGTTAAGATGCTTTACAACAATATAGAGAAACAATTGACGCTACTTGTCACATCTAGCCCTGAAGTAGCAAATATTTTGGAATGAATTGGTTTGATGAACTTCAGTTCCAAGTTTAACTCAAAGAGATTGGTCAGCAAGTTCAACAAATAAGTCATTTGAAACCAAAATACATAACCTTTGTCAAGATTTTAAAGAAATTTTTGATTCAAAATTGAGACACTGTTTGAATTTTAAAATGCATTTACAATTAACACAAACTATGTACCAAAATTTTTTAAGGCACGACCTCTTGCTATTTGTGAAATGGAGTAATTGAAGAGTGAAATTAACAGATTGGCGCAAATTGGAGTTTTGAACCGATCAAGTTTAGCCAATGGGCCGCTCCAGTTATGGTTGTCAGAAAACCTAATAAATCAATTCGATTGTGCGCTGATTTGATGATCAACGTAAACTTTCAGTTATGCATTGAAAAGTACCAAATTCCAAGAGTAGAAGAAATTTTTCAAAAAATAGGTAAGGGCAAAGTATTTTCAAAAGTAGATCTTTCAGAAGCTTATTTACAATTGGAGTTGGATGAGGAATCGAAAGAATTAGATCAGAAGAGGAACACTTACACTTGTCTAATTTGGAAGAATTATTCAAACGCCTAAACTTAAATGGATTACGTTGTAAAATGCCAAAATGTAATTTCATGCAACGCGAATTACAGTATTTGGGATATATTATAAGTCGCGATGGTATTAAACCATCAGAATCGGGAATTAGGGCAATTCAAGATATGCCAACACCAAAAAACCTAAGAGACGTGCAAGCTTTTCTGGGGAAGGTACAATATTATAACAATTTGTTTAATAATTTTCCTCAAATTTCAGCTCCGCTAAACGAGCTAAGAAGGAAGAACGTATAGAATTCACGTGGAAGCAACCTCAAAAAGGGTTATTTAAAAAAATTAAACAACAAATTATTGATGCCACCAAACTAAGTCACTATTTAGAAAATCTTAAAATAGTTCTTGCAACGGACGCTTCAAGCCTTGGTATTGGAGCCGTCAAATCACATACATTTCCGGATAATTTAGAATATCCGATTGCATTTGCATCAAAGACATTGGACGAATCACAACGCAAATACAGCCAAATTGAAAAGGAGGCACTTTCGATCATTTTTGGGGTAACTAAGTTTCGTCAATACCTTTTACGGGCGACAGTTCGAGTTGGTAACCGACCACAAGTCATTGCTCCCTTTTTAATCCAGCTAAAAATTTGTCAGTCATAACCGCTAATAGATTGCAGAGATGGGCAATCATATTGATGGTGTACACCTATACATAAGGTATAAACCAACTACAAAACACGGCAATGCGGTTGCTCTTTCTCGGTTGCCTGAAGCTCCCGATATTTAATTCGACAAATCAGAAGAGACTGAGAGATAATGTTCTACGAGAAGTATTGAGATATATTAAGGAAAGGTGGCCGAAAACACTACAAAACTACAAGAAGCGATGATACCATACATTAATAAGAAGAGTTGTTCCTGAGATATTGCAAAAGAATCCACATAGGTTTCGCATGCTCGTTTCTTAATTCAATGTGGATATTATCTATAGATGCTTACCCAAAATACCCGTTTATGTATAGCGAAAATGTCCGACATTACTACAAAGTGAACTTGCGGGCTTTCCAATCAATATTTTCTATAGAAGGTCTTTAAAACTGTATTGTTAGTGACAATGCTGCACATTTTTAACATCAGCAGAATTTCCTCAGTTTTGTGAAAATAACGGTATTTCACACCTGATTACAACGCCTTTTCATCCTTCATCGAACGGGGAAACCGCCAGATTCGCCAGGACTCTCAAAACATCCATAAAGGAAACTACAATTGATGGAGGTTCTATACGGATGTGGCACTACTTAAGTTCTTGAGTAGTTATTGATTTTCACCAGGTTTAGGTGGGAAATCCCCGTCGGAATTATTCCGTGGACATCAGCCTAAAACTATTCTTCATCTGATGTTTCCACGAACGTCATCAACGACACAATAAAATGCGGCTAAGTTTCAACCTGTAGATGAGGTGTACATAAATAACTTTAACAAACAATACAGTTCGTCACAGTTGATTAAATCCAATGACAATAATGTAGGAAATACCCTTGTATGATTTAATTTTAACCACCGTGTTATTTGGGTTTTTACTAAAATTTAAAGAAAATTGTCGCTAAAATAAAAGGCTGAACATTTTTTTTTTTTTTTTTTTAATTTTAAAGTCATACATTTTGTTATTTTGTTGAGAAATAGTAGAAAAGTTTCGACATTATTTTTAAATTCCCATAGAATATCACAAAAACGATCCGAAAATATAAAAAAAAAAACTAAAATATGCGCGTTAAATTACGCACTTGCCTTAAAAATAATACCCGAGTTCAAGGACAATCCATTGGAACTTTATCGATTTTTAGCTTGTTGTGAGATAATTCACAAACCTTTAAAATTAGAAACTGAAGAATCGAAATTTATTGAACTTCTTAAAGCTAGGGTATCTGGAAAGGCTTATGACGTTATTAAATTTAACAAATACAAGACGTGGGAAACTTTGAAAAAAGAGTTCATAAAACAATTTGGTATGCTGAAATCTCCTGAACTATTACAAGTTGAATTAGTTACTATTGATTAAAATAAAACTGAAAGTGTCAGGGATTATGGCAATAGATTAGAAGAATCGTCAATTTTAGAACAAGGGGAAGATGCTAAAGAATTCATTACCAAATTTAACGCCATAACTACTCTAAAAGCTTTTCAGGAAGGATTACTCGATCCCATCAAAATCATAATAAAAGCTTGTCGATTCACTTCTCTGAACGATGCAATAAACAAAGCATATGAAGAAGAATCAACTTTAACAAATTCAAAGAAAAGGAATCAACCTTTCTCAGCGCTAAACCCGACTGTTAGCTGTCAAATTTGCGGGAAGGCCAATCATTAGGCGAACGTCTGTTTCAAAAGAATACCAAATAGTTCCACCGATTTTAATAAAATTTCTCCCCAAACATCAAATTTTAGATCGGTGAACAATTACAAATGTGTATGTGCATATTGTAAGAAAAGGAGCCATCACATTCGGGACTGTTTTGCAAAGAAGAGGGCCGACGAACGAAAAAATCCAACTAGTCAAAACAATCTTGCAAACCATTAGTTTTTGAAAGGAATCTTTGCCATGTTCGCATCGCCAGATCGCCACGGTAATATCCATAAATGAAATTCCTCATAAACTGTTTGTCAATTTAGACATAGATGTTTCATCTTGTGGAACCTTCCTGGTGGATACGGGTGCTGACATTAGTTTGGAAAAATACCATTGTTTGAGATGTGATGTTTTTTGTAACGAGAGTGATAAATGCAAGCTCAAAGGTATCTCAACTATTTTAATGAAAACACTTGCGTGTTGCCCAGCAATAATAAATTTGTCCGATTCCCTCAAAGAATCCCATTCATTTCAAATTGTTAGTGATTCGTTTCCTATTTCATGTGATGGAATCATAGGGAATGACTTTTTACACAAATTCAAATCAAATATTGACTATCATTCCAAACATATTTTATTAACAGTTGGTGATACACTACGTACTTTAAAAATGTGTTCAGCAGTTCCTAGTATTGTAATTCCACCACGATCGCACAGAATAGTTCAATTACATATATTCTGAACTCGAAAATGCGAGTGACCAAATATGTTTATCACAAGAAATTGAGCCTGGTGTATTTATTGGCAATACTGTTACACAAATTATTAACAATTCTCCTGTTATTACAATTGTTAATACCATTGAAAATGAAGTTATTTTACCGAATATTAAGTTTGAAACTGATTCGATAAATAATAACGAAGTATGTAATTTAAACACCTGGTCAAATCATATAACTAACCGACTTGCGAAATTTGAATCAGAAATTGATACTGAAACGCTAAATATTGAAGAAAAATCTTCCATTGTCGTGAATATAACGATATCTTTTATTTAGAAGAAGATAAACACACTACTACTAGCGAAATTGAACATAAGATTCCGCTTATTAATAATTCTGCCCCCATTCATGTTAAACTTTATAGGCTTTCACAATCTACCAAAGAGGAGGTGAACAGGCAAGTTGCTAGGATGTTAGAAGAGAGAACAGCCGCAGCCGCTGGAATTTTCCTTTACTGTGCGTGCCAAAAAAATCTATCAATGGCGGGTTGTTGTCGATCTACGAAAATTGAATGAAATTACAATTTCTGATGTTTTCCCTTTGCCCAATATTACGGAAATATTGGATCAATTGGGAAAGGGTGTTTATTTTACCACGCTCGATTTGGCTAATGGTTATCACCAGGTGCCTCTGCATCCTTCAGATAGGGAGAAGGCTGCATTTAGTTCAACCACCGTACATTATCAGTTCAAAAGAATACCTTTTGGGTTGAAGGGAGCTCCCTTAACATTCCAAAGGTTGATGAATAATGTTCTCAGTGGTCTGAATGGAATTTAGTGTTTCGTTTATTTGGACGATGTAGTTGTGCATGGCGTAAATTTAACAGGCCACAACTTTAAATTAAGAAATATTTTTGCAACTTTCGTAAAGCGAATTTGAAACTTAATCCCTGGAAATGCCATTTCCTTTGTAAGGAAATTGGCATTAAACAGGATCCTCGAAAAGTCCATTGACATTAAACCGGATCCTGGGAAAGTCCATTGTATTCAAAATTATCCGACTCCAAGTAATACCAAGGAAATCAAATAATTTTTGGGCCTCATGGGTTATTATAGGCGATTCATTGAACATTTTTCAAAATTAGCAAAGCCCTTAACTGACCTCTTGAAAAAAGATGTCAAGTTTCTCTGGAGTGTTTTCTGTGATGATTCTTTCCATATTTTAAAAGAAGCACCGACAAAATCGCCAGTTTTAATTTATCCTGATTTCAGCCAAGATTTTCTTATTACCAGTGATGCCAGTGATACTGCTATTGGTGCAGTTTTATCGCAAAAAGTAGACAATCTGGATCGTCCTGTTGCTTACTGCAGTCGTAGTCTTAACAAATCCGAGAAAAATTACGAAACAGTAGAGAAGGAATTGTTGGCAATTGTGTGGGGAGTAGAATATTATCGACCTTATCTCTATGGTCGACCATTTACTATTTACACAGATCATAGACCGTTGATGTGGCTTACTTAAACCTATCCATGCTCCAGATTAATTCGTTGGCGAATTCGTTTGGAAGAATATGATTACAAAATTTTGTATAAACCGGGAAAAACTAACACCAATGGCCGCATTATCATCCCCGATACAATTAATAACTTTGATGTTGACATTTTAACTCGTTTTTAAGCTTCTTCCAAACGGGACACATCCATTGCAACCAACTCCCAAAATTTGAAACCAACATCGTCTGGTCAAGAGTTACATCAATCAACCTCGACGTGCTTGTCAGCACACAATTCTAATTATATAACTGAGTTAACAAAAGATGACGAAATAACGAATATTATTCAAGAATTTCACAACTCACCTTATGGAGGGCATCAAGGAATACACCGCGCTTACGTCTTAAAAACTATTATGAATTTCCTAAAATGTACCAACGCATCGAAAATTATATAAAGAAATATGAACTCTGTCAAAAGAATAAACATTCGAAAAAGACAAAAATCCCAATGAAGATCACAACAACTTCTAACAAACCATTCAAAAAAATCTTCTTAGACACTGTTGGTCCTCTGTTACCTTCATATACACACAAGAAGTATATACTGACCCTTCAAGACGATTTATCTAAATTTTCGATAGCACTTCCATTAGAAACACAGGAAACAAACGAAGTTTCCCGGGTTTTTGTGGAACAGTTTATATGAATCTTCGGAATTCCTCAATCCATATTGACTGATCAGGGATCAAATTTTATGAGTCAACTGTTTGTAAACATTTGTAAATTACTCAAAATAAAAAAAATTACATACGACAGCTTACCATCCGTAAACGAATGGAGCTTTAGAAAGGTAACATAAAACATTTGGCGAATATCTTCGAAATTTCTCGCAAAACAGTGTTATAATAAAATCACTTTTAACTTATGAACTTGGGCCTAATCTAACATCTCTTGTAATCCTTAGCGATGGATTTGGACTGGCTTGGTTATTCTTGAAACCTTCTTTTTTGCTTTTCATTTTATCTCGGCTTTGCATTCTCCCAATTTTTAATTGGTGAGGCAGTTTAAAAGTTTCCAAATGTCTACATTACTTTTGAAAGATAAGAGGTTTTGAGTCCTCGCTCTCCCTATGCCAAGTCTATTACTGCACAGCAGTGGTTTTGGTGGTTTTTCTTTCATCTTGGGATGCCGTTTTGACCTGTTGTGTTTGTCCTCACTTTTGAATTCTTTAAAGGTTGAATTACGCAGCAACTTAAGAGTTGAAAACAAATTTCGTCTATTGTTATTACAGCCTAATTCACCATATTATGTCATTGATTTTTACGTTTAATTTAATTATTGCTCGAATAACTGATACTAAAGTGATGCTCATTCATGAAAGACGCATTTACTGAGCTTACTGGACAGGAAACTAAACACTAATAAGCGTAAATTAAAACAGTGATTTTGCAGGGAGTGAAAATTATTACATTTTTTATGAGTTTGTAAGCTTCTCGTAAAGTTCAATATTACGCGTATTTAAAACTAACACTGTAATCAAAAGTAGTATAACTTTTTAAATCAAAAACAAGCGGCTTATTATTATTTCAAATTTATTTCATCTTCTTTAAAGTAATCCCATTCGAATAGAATACACTAATTCTAACGTTTTTTCCCGTCTTCGAAATAGTTGAGTCGATTTCCGGAATGGTATTCAAAACCTTATTCGAGTCGGCTTGTATCTCTTCAATCGAGCCATAACGATATCCCCGGGGCAGTTTTTTAGCTTTCAGAATTGCCAGAAATCAGACGAATAGCGCGGTTGTAGAACGAAATGCTTTGTGAGAAGCCCCGTTATCGTGATGTAAAAACCAACAATTATCTGCCCAAAATACTGAACTAAACGATATTTTAATAGATGAGTTTTTAGCATCAAATCCTTAACTTCCGTAATGTGGTGTTCATCGGTAGACATCGAAGAAGAGCAAGGACGCTCATCGTCTTCAACGCGTTCTCTGCAGCGGCCAAATCTGTTTCTAATATTTCTAATGTTTTGAAAGACTTAATTTAGGCGTTTGAAATTTAAAAAAATTATAAATTAAATATTAGTACGTTTGCAATTGTTGAACTTTCATTTGAAATAAAATAATCAATCATGTTAATATGCGCAATGCAGTGCTAAACCAATTTATTCGAACACAAAATATCATTTAAATAATTAATTTTAATTACATTCGTACCCACAATAATATCTAAATAAATAAATCGATATGAGTATTAATTGAAAAATGTCATTTCGTTTAAATTAAATTAAAACACATAAAATTGTGTTTTGGGAATATTCAATTTTATAACTTTTGATACCATCTTTTCGTACTAGGTAGACTAAATGATTTTTATTTTTTGTATATTTAGAAATAGAACCAGTCAGTGTTTGAGTTTTGTTGTCTTAAACTCCATTACATTTATGAGTTATGTTTTAATAACTCAATCAATAAAAATGTATCACGCTATGTTTAAGCATAAATATTTTATTAAATATTTTTGTTGGTGATGTGGTGCGGTTTGGTATTTTATTAAATTGAAAATCAATAAAATCGTATGTGATCTAAATGTGGGACTGAATTTACCATAAGTAAGGTCAAATTATGTATCACATACCATTAGAATTAATTATTAACCAAAATAACAATCAAATAAATCATTTTACAATAATCATTCACAACTTGTTACGTATATAACTGTTGTTTACTACTTTACTATTTCCACTTAACCGTAAAACAAATAAAACAAAAAACTTAATATTTCACCCACTAAATGATAATTGGGGAGCTTGTTTAGACAAGCACCCGAAAGTGTTATTGTAGCACAACAACAAAATAGGAAGGAAATGGGAGGAAACGTAATACGAAAAAGTAACATACTGTAACAAATCTGTTCCAACAATGAGTGTGTATTTATACCAATATGTGTGTTTATAATTTAATTTAGTTTTTTTGGTATTCATTAATTTCCTTCCGATTTTCTCGGCAACAAAAAAATAATAATGGAATGTGAAAAACTCGATACCTCTTGTCTGGTAAAATGTAATATATTTTCAATTTTCGGCAATCTTTTAACACAAAAATTCAATTTACATTTATTTTTTTCAGTAATGTGTGTGTGTGTGTGTATTTGAGTAATATATTCAAAATAATTTGTCAAATTTTAAAACCACGGAATATTATAATTTCCTGTTTTTACTTTTACCCGTTTTTCCACTAAACTCAATGAAAGAACGTAATATCATTGAAAGCTTCAAAAAAATAATTCTTGTTGATTATACAAATAATTTCTCGTATACAGATTTACAAAACGTTATTCACTTTAAGGAGCGGTTAAAAATTGCATTTTTGTTGCCCAATTTTTTTTCTTTGACTTGTAGCTGCACTAGAAACAAAAAAATGAAAATTTTCAGTGTGAGAATGGGTACGTTGGGTTGTTTGGAGACCAAAATAAATCTTATACCTAGTAGATTTCAACTAATTGAAACCAGGAAATTATCGAAGAACGGCAGCTTCGTTAGTTTAAGATGGCATGGTAAGCAGAAATGTTTGAGTTGAAAAAACAGCCAGTTGACGGACCACTCTCATTAAAACATTAAAATATTTAAAAAAAAATAGCCAGACATGGGTCAAACAAGCACAATCATTCTTCAATGAAATCCGTCATTTACGTTAAAATTAAAATAGAAATTAGTGGAAATGCAAATAATCATTGACAGAAATTGTATCACAGGTCGAGTTATATTCACTGACCATTATAATCCATTATAAGTAAAGAAGAACTACACCCTTTCAGAGGTAAACCTATCTAACAGAATATAGCAAATGACACAGCAGCGGCTTGAGTAACAGAGCAGCTATGAACCAACACTGAAATAATTAAAGGCTTAATTGCCAAGCGAAACATAAAAGCAAAGATAGTACAGCTATCTTATGAGAGACGTTTTCACACAAAGGTTGTAGAAGCACGGTAAACATCGCCTATTTCCCGGCTATTTCCTAGTTTAGTCTAGACTTGTCTCAAATCAAATCTGATATATTGCACAGTTCATTGTCAAAAATTCAATATTTCCCTTCTCAAGTTATAAGTGCATCAGATTTGACATTGAAAACCACTATAAGGTATGTTCCGTTGATGGTAAGAATACCAAAACGAACAAACTGGCTGGCTAGTTTAAAATGGTAGACTATTGAGAGTTAACAACAATTCATATAAGCACCCTCATTAGAGCACAAGCCTTAAATTCGAGATGGCTTTGTCAGAATAATGACATGATATATCCAATTCTGATATGATATCTCGAATTTTGAGATGATGTATCGAATTCTGAAGTCATGACAGATGATATATAAAATTCTGATAAGACCTTTCGAATTTTGACGGAATTTGTCGAATTTGTCGAATTCTAACACCAAAAACTCAAATTCTGATTTCAGACATATCGAATTCAGACATCATTAACTCTAATTTTGATAGGAAAAATTGAGTACTGGCTTGATATATTGAATTCTGACCTAATATACATAAATTCAAATTCTGATATGATATACCAAACTACATACTATACATCAGAACATGACATATGCCAAGTTTTGACAAACTCCGACATCATAAATTCAAATCCCGGCTTGACATATTGAACTATATGCCATGATTGACCCATTTAATACATAAATTCTGACAACAAAAATGTAAATTCTCACATGATGTATCAAATTCAGACGTGATATATCAATTCTAATATCATAAATTCAAATTCTGACACGACATATCGAATTCTGGCTTGATAACATATATATTGAATTTTGACATCTGATATTTAATTTATGACATGACGTATCGAATTCTGACATGAAGTAACAAATTCTGGCACAATTTATCGGATCAAGATTTAAATTTTGATTGGACGTATTGAATTCGATTTTGATTTATCGAATCCTGATAATGAAGTATCTACCTTCTGACATGACATATTATGAATTTTGACATAACACATTGATTTTTGACATCATATTTCGAGTTCTAACATAATTTATTTTATTCTGGTATGGTGTATTGACATAATGTATCTAATTCTAACATCACATTTTCAAACTCTGAAATTACATATTGAATTCTAGCATGATACATCGAATTCTGACATGATTATGACTGAATTCTAATATCAGAAACTCAAATTCGGGCATGAAATATTAAATTCATATAATGTATCGAGTTCTGCATCATAAACACGAATTCTTATATTGCAAATCTAATACTTACATCATTTATCGGATTCTGATATGATAATTGGAATTCTGGCATTAAAAATTCAAATTCTGAGGTGACTGGGATTCTGACATAATATCTCGAATATGTGACATGGCGAATTCTGTCGTGATATATCGAATTCTGACGTAAGATATAGAATTCTCACACCATAAATGCAAATACTGATATTGTATATCTAATTCTGACATGAGATATTGAATTTTGACACCAAAGATTCTAATTCTGGCATGGCATAATACTTCGAATTCTGGTTTAATAAACGTTTGAGTTTGATTAACTTGGGTAATCGAAAGAAGAATTTATATCGAAATTGAAAAAATTCAACAATGCTTCTTTTAAATAGGTCTTTCCGTCTTATGAGAAAAATAATTAATAAGTCTGGGGAACATGGTACGGTAAAGGATTTCCGAAAAAACGGTCGAAAACAAGGTCCCAGCAATTCCAAATTAGAGCCAAAATTGTGAGTGAAATTCGCAAAAACAAATCAATGTCTGTCAGAGATTTTTGTGGGTGATACTAGCATAGGAATGATCCAGCGGGTAAAATAAGGCGTGTGACTTGAAGACATACATATAAGAAACAAAAAGTTCCGAAACGAAGCAAAATAAAAATTGTATGTTAAAACCGTGCAACTGCCCATTATAAATTTGGAGCGGTTAAAAATCCACTGCATCACTTTTGTGGAAAAACAGTAAACTCCGCCAAATTCACCAGAACTTTGACCAATTGAAAGGTATTGGGCAATTTCGAAGCGTTACTTGAAAAATAATGGTAAACTAGCAGAAAATTTAACAAAGTTCAAAAAGTTAGTCCAAAGCAACCAGACAAATTAATAAAACTATTGTGCAGAATCTAAGTAAAGGCATCAAATTAAAAATTCGATATGTATTTAGAAAAAAATTTCTCAAATGTTTTAAACATAAAATCTTCTAATTATAAATCTGCTTTATGATAAAACATCATTTTATAATACATAAAATTCTTTTTTTGTGTTTAAAATGGCTTTTTTTTGTGGATACTTTCTTTTCGATACAGTCCTTACAAATTCTACAAAATAATGCCCTTAAACATATTTATGATTTTCATATGGGTACAAAGTTTGATGTGTCTAATCGGGTTAGTAGATCATCTCGTCAATTACGGGCAGCATTATTTATAAAGGCATCCAATTATTTTTGAATAATTTTAAAACTGCTGAAATTGGAAGTTTTAAATCAGAAGTTAAATTATTGTTAATTTATAAATTTATTGAAAGATATGAAGATACTCACATCGTTACAGATTTATATTAATTAATTAAGTTTAATTGGTTAGTTAATTATTGATTGATTAGTAATAATAAATAAAAATGATTTAGATTTATAAGAAAGTGTAAAATAATAAACATAAAAACAAAAAAAAAATATTAT